>OZ010611.1:11312258-11349758 GCA_963932145.1 Acanthosepion lycidas
AAAATAACGCTTAAAATAATGAAAGATTTGTCTGAATTATGAATAAAATCCATTATATTTTTAGAAAAAAATATATGCAAAAATGAATAAATTAGAAATTATAGCCGGAGAGGGTAATAATTCCATTGTAAATTTGAAAAATAAAAAGTAGGTTTTATTTTATGAAGATATTTTTAAATTGCTGAAATTTTTTTTTTTCCATTTTTTTTTCATTTTAAAATGAGACGAAAATTTCCGAGGACATTGGAAAAGGCAATTGTCAAATCATTTTTAATTCTTACTCAAATCTATAAAACTCCACTTCTCGCCGTCTGTCCCGAATAATGGACAACTCACTGAGCCCATGGCAGACACTTAAAAAAGTTCTAGTGACAAAGAGAGTGCTGGAGAAAAGCGCGAAAATTCGATGAGACATTTTCGCTTCCGACAGACCGGAGTTTGAAGAGCTCTGACGAGGAGTTTGGGGTTGGGGAGCCCAGCGTGCCTCTCCGTCCAGTCTGGAGAGATTTTCTCGGTTTGATGTGATCTAGTCTGGCATGCTGGTGCAACACAACTCCGCAGGAAAAGAGTTAACCAAAGGATGGATATCCCTCTTCCATACACCACTCCAGCCCACCCCACGCGCTATCATCCCTACCTCGAGTCTGGGGCCGGGTAAACTTTTTCTCTCCCTCTACCATAATCGTTATTTTTTATCTCATACATTAACATTTTCGGTCGAATTTTCCACGAACATCTGTGCGTACATTTATACATACGATGGAGCGTCTACGTCTGCAAAGACACGCGTATATACGTTATTTTGTCACTATTTTTGGGATGAGGAGTTATCATTTATTACATACAGACTATTGTCCTCATCTTTGTTTTATTATCAACTTCTCTTTTAATTTCTGGGATGAGGAGTTATCAGTATCTGTCTATATTTCTGAGAGAAGGTATTATGTACATTATTTACATCATTCGGAGTATTTTCCTCATCTTTGTTACCATATTTATTACAACGTTTCGGCCTTTCAGTATCTGTCTATATTTCTGAGATGAGGTATTATGTACACAATTTACATTATTCGGACTATTGTCCTCATCTTTGTCGCCATATTTATGACAACGTTTTGGCCTTTCAGTATCTGTCTATATTTCTGAGATGAGATATTATATACACTATTTATATTATTCGGACTATTGTCCTCATCTTTGTCGCCATATTTATTACAACGTTTCGGCCCTTCAGTATCTGTCTATATTTCTGAGATGAGGTATTATGTACATTATTTACATTATTCGGACTATTGTCCTCATCTTTGTCGCCATATTTATTACAACGTTTCGGCCTTTCAGTATCTGTCTATATTTCTGAGATGAGGTATTATGTACACTATTGACATTATTCGGACTATTGTCCTCATCTTTGTCGCCATATTTATTACAACGTTTCGGCCTTTCAGTATCTGTCTATATTTCTGAGATGAGGTATTATGTACACTATTTACATTATTCGGACTATTGTCCTCATCTTTGTTACCATATTTATTACAACGTTTCGGCCTTTCAGTATCTATCTATATTTCTGAGATGAGGTATTATGTACATTATTTACATTATTCGGACTATTGTCCTCATCTTTGTCGCCATATTTATTACAACGTTTCGGCCTTTCAGTATCTGTCTATATTTCTGAGATGAGGTATTATGTACACTATTTACATTATTCGGACTATTGTCCTCATCTTTGTCGCTATATTTATTACAATGTTTCGGCCTTTCAGTATCTGTCTATATTTCTGAGATGAGGTATTATGTACATTATTTACATTATTCGGACTATTGTCCTCATCTTTGTCGCCATATTTATTACAACGTTTCGGCCCTTCAGTATCTGTTTCATATTTCTGAGATGAGGTATTATGTACATTATTTACATTATTCGGACTATTGTCCTCATCTTTGTCGCGATATTTATTTCAATGTTTCGGCCGTTGTACGCTCCGGCCTTCTTCAGGTGGTTGGGATGTCGAACTGAGGTAGACTGTTCTAGTTCCACATGCCATGTCTAATGGATGTCAGTTATCAGTTATCTCCTGTTAATTTCCCTCTGAAAGTTCTCCTTAACTGGGTATTGTGACACTATATATATGTAGGATAACCACTGCACAAAGGAGACAAGCTTTGAATTTAAAACGAGCCGGATGATAAGCTTATCATGTTCTAGACACATCAGCTAATGCTATAGCTGCAGTGTCCCCAACGACCATAATGGTTGCGGGGCTCATTTACGATTTTTTAAGTTTTGGAGAACATTGTCATTCAGACATTTATTTCGGCTGCAAGATGACTCATGATCGCCAACTCAACACCGCCAACACAACACAGGAAAACTCACCACCAGCCTACTCGGCGCTAGGGCAACTCAACGACATGCAAACTATGGAATTTTTTCGCCGACTTTTTAAAAACAAATAAAAGTAATTTATTACGAATCATTTTTAAAACATAATTTTTTAAATCCCAATAAAAGTAATTTATTAAATTTCATTTTAAATCATAACTTTTTCAGTTCGAATAAAAGAAATTTATTAAGCATCATTTTTAAAACATAACTTTTTAAATCCGAATAAAAGAAATTTGTTAAGGATCATCTTGAAACATAATTTTCTAAAACCGAACAAAAGTAATTTATTAAGGACCATTTTTTAATACATGACATTGTTTCTAATTTAAATAATTATTGAAAATTGAATGCAATTCTCCTCAAATATTCAGTTAGAGACGATTGTGAAAAGGATGAAAGAAGTTGCAACAAAACTTCACAGGACTACGTAAAATTTCCTTGCGGTGGTTCTGATAGCGCCAAAAATTGGAAAAAACACAATTGTTTTGCACAAAATCAATTTGAAAATACGATTAAGAGGCATCGCGAGAACGAAAGGGGGACAACTCATATCGAGTTATACTTAAAATCAAGGTTGTTTGTGTGTGTGTGTGTTCGTTTATATATGGGATCGGATTTCCTACATTTTTCAACCGATTTCAACAAAACTTCACTTTTTTTTTTGGCAGGTAGTGTTTCTTATTGTCTTGCACACTTTTTTCTTTATTTTTACATTCAGAATGCTTTAAAAATCCTATATACAAGACAATTGTTTATAATACAATTCTATTCAATCGGTAGACTCATAACGATTGAAAACAATGTTTTTGTTTGAGTTTGGGTTTGACCAATTCGTTAAAAAAACAACAAAACAAAACAAAACTAATTAAGACATGCGTGTCCGTCAACCTTAAACAATAATCTTTGTCAATTTTATTTTTCAGTTTTTATGATGGTCGATACTTGATCTATCTCCTACTGTTACATCCCCGGGCAACGCCGGGCTCTACTGCTAGTAACTAATAAAAATCACTAAGATAGACAGCGAAACTTTCAAAATCTTTACGATTTAAAACTGATCTAAGAGATGTGGACACCATACCAACCTAAACCGGGTCTGAAGCTATGAATTCGATGCTAACGTTTAGTTGTTCTCGCACTGAGTAGGCAGGTGGTGAACCGTCCTGGAGTTGATTTGTCACGGAGATGAGTCGGCGGTGTTGTGTCGGTGGTGTTGAAATATTCCCTCCCGCTCTATTTCAGGGGTTTCAAACACGAGGCATGCGACTCGTGAACTATCATAGTGCGGTCCGCGGGGAACCATTTTCGTGACCAACGTTTTTCGCGAATTTAAAGGATAATAAATTTGTCTCTTTGGTAATTGAATAACAAAATAAAAATTAAAAAGCGATAAAAAAAAAAACGAAAGCTTTGGAAAACTAAATTAAATCGGTTGAGTCTAGATCCGTCGCACAAAAAAACAAAAACAAAAAAACAAAATTGGAAATATCAACCTCAATCAAGTAAAACAATTTAAATATCTGAGAAATGTATTAACAGTGGACGGCAAATGCGACTGTAGGCGCAATTGGATAGCGAAATATGCTTTACAAAAGCTAAGCAAACATTAAGAAACATGAAGGTTTCTTTAGAAACAAAATAAAAACGTATTTAAATGTTATGTAATATCAATCCTCCTCTATGGCATCGAATACTGGAGTACTGGACCATCTCCACAAAGAAGAAGAGACTTGAAGCAAGAGAAACAAAGAAAAAAGTACTGAATTGTTATGCAATATCAGTCCTCTTACATGGCAGGAAATACCAGACAATCTTTATAAAATGAAGTGACCTGAGACACGAGAAATAAAGGAAAGGGTGATGAAATTTTATGTAATATCAGCCCTCATCTATGGCAGTGGATGCTGGACAATCACCTGACGGATGAAGAAGGAACTTGAAGCAAGAAAAACAAAGAGAAGAGTATTGAATTTCGACGTATTTTCAATCAGACTATATTGTAGTGAATGATGGACAGTCTCCACACAATAAACTTGAGGCGATAGAAACAAAGAAAAGAGTGATGAACTGTTACTTAATATCAATCCTTCTCTATGACAGTGAATGCTGGAACATCTCCCCACAGAAGAAGAGTCTTGTAGCAAGAGAAACAAAGAAAAGAGTACTGAATTGTTATGTAATATCAGTCCTCTTGTATGACAGCAAATGCTAGACGATTCCTTCACCAATGAAAAAGTGTCCTGAATCACAAGAGACAAAGAAAAGAGTTCTGAAGTGTTGCGTAATATCAGCCCTCCTCATGGCAGTGAATGATGGACCATCTCCTCACAGAAGGAGAAGGAACTTGAGGCGATAGAAACAAAGAAAAGTGTGCTGAACTGTTACTTAATATCAATCCTTCTCTATGACAGTGAATGCTGGAATATCTCCCCACAGAAGAAGAGTCTCCACACAGAAGAAAAGAAACCTGAGGGAACCGAAATATTGTTCTCAGTCCTTGGTATGACGATAAAGTACATCTCACAGCAAGGCCTCTGATTAGGTGATTTGAAGTTTTGAAGAACCATCTATTAATTACTTTTGTTCCCAGGCCCACCATGACTCGCGTGGTAGCACCTGTAAAGGTCCTGGCTCTGGGCAAATAGTGAATTCTGGAACAACACACTATGAAAGAATAAAAATACTTTTTTATAGTAAAATAACAATGAATACATATTTATAACAAAATGATCAGCAATATTATTATAAAAAAATTACCAAAAATAGATTTGATCTCGAATTGAAAGCACGTAATCACGTTCAAAATTAATTTAGTTGAAGCTAAAAAAATTATCTTCAAAATATTTAGATTTCGACATTCGAGACTCCGTAGAGGTTGATATACCATCAATCAAAATGAACCCACTAACCAAACAACTAACATATCCATATTACATTCTACAATTCTTAAAGAATTTAAATACATTTTCAGAGAACTAATCATAGCAAAATCATCAACAATACATTTTATCTGTGGTAGAAGGCATACAATTACGAATTTTAACTCAGGCGCCCAGGCAGAAGAATTACATTTGTTAAAGAACGCAGGAACCAAAGGGTTAATGCAGCAAATGGTCACGCAATCTAGATACGGCCTTCCTTTTCGATTATTTATTTATCGTTTGTGAATTATCTATTACTAACCTTTTGTTTTTCGTTTCTCGTCCTTAGATCCCACCACACGCGATTTCCACTGAGATCTACTGAGCTCAGTGAAATCTGAATCCAACAGACATTTTATTTCCTTCCTTATAAATGCCTCCTCTTCTCCAGAGTATCTTTGGGATTTCACAAATATATGACTAGAGTCGGACGATAGATTTTAAAAGTAGGCAATTCGACTCCAGTTACTTTCTCAAAGACGTGTGGCATCTCCCTGTCTTTTCTAGAAATGTTTCCATGGCTGCTATTCTGTCGAGTGCTTTTTTTTTCATCGTGCCCCGATTACATATATTTAAGCGGGCTATTAGACTTGCATCAAGCTCCATTACCGTTAAAATAGTGAAAATTAACCGTCACTTTTACTCCAACAGCTTTTTTGCTCGCACTGCCCGTCTGTGGAACTCCCTTCCATTTACTCGCTTCCCTGATGACTGCAATCTTCAAAAATTTAAATGCAAAGTCAATCACCATCTTCTAATGTCTTGGACCCCATTCATGTGTAAACCTTACCTCATTCCCCGCCTATCCACATTTTCTCACTCATCTTCACTCTATGTAGTTTATAGTAGTAGCACTATTGCATGAACGGACCAATGGTAGATCTATATATCTGCAAGCAGGATTCTGGGGAAATCAATTTTCTGGTATGACACAATATATTAGGCTGGCCATAATATTCTGACTCACTTAGAAAGCGGAAAGAAAACAACAAAACTTCATGGAGCAAAGCCAACATTTATTTTTCAAAATTTTCAAGATTTTAGTTATTCAGGGAGGCAAGTAAATAGAAGTGGGTTCCACGGACGTGTAGTGCGAGAAAAGAAGCTGTTGGTGTAGAAGTGGCGGTAACGTTTAACTATTTTAACGGTAAATGGGTAGGACATCAATGCCAGTCTAGTAGCTCGCTTAAATATATCTCTATCTATAAAAGGCAGGATGTGTGTGTGTATGTGTGTGTGTGTAACGAATGCACGGCCGCAATTTTCGACGGATTTGCACCAAAATCTACATGCACATGCTCCAAGTTAGCGAGAAGGCCAAGACCGACTTTGCATTTCCCAACTCCCATCGATAGTGGAAATAATCGATTTGTTTTTTATGCTTCTACGGCAGTTTTCCTGTAGTTTGCGGCCATTTTCTACTGGCCAGAGTGAGAGCCTATAGCTGGCTGCTACGAATAGGCAGGAAGATTCTATTGGCCAGCGTGAGAGCCAACAGCTTACTGACACGAATGTTAACTAGAATGGAAAAAAAATCGATAGCTGCATTCGTCACAAGTGGGAAAAATTTAAATCTGCATGGCACTTTACTCCAATTGGCTCATTCGCTTGCTTAAACTCAACGTTGATTCTGATTCCGCAGAACTGGGTTGGGTGTGAAAAAGTATTTAACATTCTTTTTTCATTCGGTTTTTCCAGTTACGAGTCCTTTTTTAAAGCTGATAGTTTTGTGTTCATTTTGTTTAGTTCTTTTTTCGTAACAGTTTAGTATAGAGCTTAGAAAAAATTCGCAGTGTGAGATAGGCAAGAAGTAAGGCATGTAGCAACATCAGCACGGAAAACGGCACTCATTTAAAGGCAAGGAAGGGCAAAAATGTTTTAAGTCAAGTGATAGCGATTGCTGTATGAGTCGTACGATTTTTTAAACAAGTACGGGCAACGCCGGGTCATGCTGCTAGTGTAATCTAAGCACCAGGAAAAAAGCTTGACAGAATAGAATAGTAGCCATGGAAATCATGGGGAGGAGGTGAAATTGTCACGTTACTTAGTCCACATATTTTTAAAGGTGGTCTGTCATCCTCATATAAAATTTCTATTTCTTTGGGCAGAACTTGAAAGTCGGAAGATCACAATCCAGGAATTTTCCATTAATGGTAAATTCTTTGTAAGTTTTTGTACCCACCATAAGATTCGCATTACATTATCTTACAGTTTTTAAAAACAAATCAGACGAAGCTATGCTGTGGGTAGAGACGGTAAGTGGAATATCCAAACCCAATAGGATAGGAAATTGTGGAGAGCCATGATCGACAACGACCTTAAGGGACACGGCACATAAAACAAAAAAGAATGAGCTTGAGTAAATGGATGGCGGAACAATGTTTAGGAGAGATAACAAAAAGACGATATTTATTAAGTGCTACAAAGGATAGGAAATGGTGGAGAGCCATGATCGACAACGTCCTGAAGGGACACGGCACATCGAAGAAGAATGGATTGATTAAATGGATGGCAGAACAAGGTTTAGGAGAGATAACAAAAAGACGATATTTATTAAGTGCTACAAAGGATAGGAAATGGTGGAGAGCCATGATCGACAACGCCCTTAAGGGACACGGCATATAAAAGAAGAAGAAGAATGAGCTTGAGTAAATGGATGGCAGAACAAGGTTTAGCAGTTATACATTAAACATGGCACGTGGAACTAGAACAGTCTACCCCAGTGACCGAAATAAAGGGTATAGTTCGACATTCAAGCCAATTGAAGTATGCCGGAGCGTGCAACGGCCAAAACGTTGTAATAAATATGGCGACAAGTTGACTATAATAGTCCGAATAATGTAAATACTGAATATAGAGTCCGCTTTGCACATTCTACCGCTGATATGCTTACAGACATAACTGAACATTTATATCATGCTTTTGGTGCGGCTCTAGATATCTTGAAGGTGTTCGACAGAGGTTTAATATGCTCGTCTTCTGCGTAAACTTCAGGTCAAAAGCATTACAGGACGACTATTTAATTTAATCCAATCATTCCTTTCAAATCATGAAGTGGAGGTCGTTCTAAAAATCCAGACCTAAACGCTTACTCGCTATGCAACGGTGTAGCAATGTTCGGGCAAAGGATTTTAACACCTAGCGTGTTCCAGAAGCGAACAATGAAGGATTTTCATAGCAGATATCCTGGTATTTTAAGAACGAAATCCAGACCTAAACGTTTAATCGGTATGCAACGGTGTAGCAATGTTCGGGCAAAAGATTTTAGTACCTAGTGTGTTCCAGAAGAGAACAGTGAAGGATTTTCATAGCAGACATCCTGGTATTTTAAGAACGAAATCCAGACCTAAACGCTTACTCGCTATGCAACGGTGTAGCAATGTTCGTGAAAAGGATTTTAATACCTAGTGTGTTCCAGAAGCGAACAATGAAGGATTTTCATAGCAGACATGCTGGTATTTTAAGAAAGAAATCCAGACCTAAACGCTTACTCGCTATGCAACGGTGTAGCAATGTTCGGGCAAAGGATTTTAGTAACTAGTGTGTTCCAGAAGAGAACAATGAAGGATTTTCATAGCAGAGATGTTGGTATTTTAAGAAAGAAATCCAGACCTAAACCCTTACTCGCTATGCAAAGGTGTAGCAATGTTCGGGGAAAGGATTTTAGTACCTAGTGTGTTCCAGAAGAGAATAATGAAGGATTTTCATAGCAGATATCCTGGTATTTTAAGAACGAAATCCAGACCTAAACGCTTACTCGCTATGCAACGGTGTAGCAATGTTCGTGAAAAGGATTTCAATACCTAGTGTGTTCCAGAAGCGAACAATGAAGGATTTTCATAGCAGACATCCTGGTATTTTAAGAATGAAATCCAGACCTAAACGTTTAATCGCTATGCAACGGTGTAGCAATGTTCGGACAAAGGATTGTAATACCTAGTGTGTTCCAGAAGCGAATATTGAAGGATTTTCATAGCAGACATCCTGGTATTTTAAGAACGAAATCAAGACCTAAAGGCTTACTCGCTATGCAACGGTGTAGCAATGTTCGGGCAAAGGATTTTAGTACCTAGTGTGTTCCAGAAGAGAACAATGAAGGATTTTCATAGCAGACATCCTGGTATTTTAAGAATGAAATCCAGACCTAAACGTTTAATCGCTATGCAACGGTGTAGCAATGTTCGTGAAAAGGATTTTAATACCTAGTGTGTTCCAGAAGCGAATATTGAAGGATTTTCATAGCAGACATCCTGGTATTTTAAGAATGAAATCCAGACCTAAACGTTTAATCGCTATGCAACGGTGTAGCAATGTTCGTGAAAAGGATTTTAATACCTAGTGTGTTCCAGAAGCGAACAATGAAGCATTATCATAGCAGACATCCTGCTATTTTAAGAACGAAATCCAGACCTAAACGCTTACTCGCTATGCAACGGTGTAGCAATGTTCGTGAAAAGGATCTTAATACCTAGTGTGTTCCAGAAGAGAACAATGAAGGATTTTTATAGCAGACATGCTGGTATTTTAAGAACGAAATCCAGACCTAAAAGCTTACTCGCTATGCAACAGTGTAGCAATGTTCGTGAAAAGGATTTTAATAACTAGTGTGATCCAGAAGCGAATATTGAAGGATTTTCATAGCAGACATCATGGTATTTTAAGAACGAAATCCAGACCTAAACGCTTACTCGCTATGCAACGGTGTAGCAATGTTCAGGCAAAGGATTTTAACACCTAGCGTGTTCCAGAAGCGAACAATGAAGGATTTTCATAGCAGACATCCTGGTATTTTAAGAACGAAATCAAGACCTAAACGCTTACTCGCTATGCAACGGTGTAGCAATGTTCGGGCAAAGGATTTTAGTACCTAGTGTGTTCCAGAAGAGAACAATGAAGGATTTTCATAGCAGATATCCTGGTATTTTAAGAACGAAATCCAGACCTAAACGCCTACTCGCTATGCAACGGTGTAGCAATGTTCGTGAAAAGGATTTTAATACCTAGTGTGTTCCAGAAGCGAACAATGAAGGATTTTCATAGCAGACATCCTGGTATTTTAAGAATGAAATCCAGACCTAAACGTTTAATCGCTATGCAACGGTGTAGCAATGTTCGTGAAAAGGATTTTAATACCTAGTGTGTTCCAGAAGCGAATATTGAAGGATTTTCATAGCAGACATCCTGGTATTTTAAGAACGAAATCCAGACCTAAACGCTTACTCGCCATGCAACGGTGTAGCAATGTTCGGACAAAGGATTTTAATACCTAGTGTGTTCCAGAAGCGAACAATGAAGGATTTTCATAGCAGACATGCTGGTATTTTAAGAACGAAATCCAGACCTAAACGCTTACTCGCTATGCAACGGTGTAGCAATGTTCGGGCAAAGGATTTTAATACCTAGTGTGTTCCAGAAGAGAATAATGAAGGATTTTCATAGCAGACATGCTGGTATTTTAAGAAAGAAATCCAGACCAAAACGCTTACTCGCTATGCAACGGTGTAGCAATGTTCGTGAAAAGGATTTTAATACCTAGTGTGTTCCAGAAGCGAACAATGAAGGATTTTCATTGCAGACATCCTGGTATTTTAAGAACGAAATCCAGACCTAAACGCTGACTCGCTATGCAACGGTGTAGCAATGTTCGGGCAAAGGATTTTAATACCTAGTGTGTTCCAGAAGTGAACAATGAAGGATTTTCATAGCAGACATGCTGGTATTTTAAGAAAGAAATCCAGACCTAAATGCTTACTCGCTATGCAACGGTGTAGCAATGTTCGTGAAAAGGATTTTAATACCTAGTGTGTTCCAGAAGCGAACAATGAAGGATTTTCATAGCAGACATCCTGGTATTTTAAGAACGAAATCCAGACCTAAACGCTTACTCGCTATGCAACGGTGTAGCAATGTTCGGGCAAAGGATTTTAATACCTAGTGTGTTCCAGAAGCGAACAATGAAGGATTTTCATAGCAGACATGCTGGTATTTTAAGAAAGAAATCCAGACCTAAACGCTTACTCGCTATGCAACGGTGTAGCAATGTTCGTGAAAAGGATTTTAATACCTAGTGTGTTCCAGAAGCGAACAATGAAGGATTTTCATAGCAGACATCCTGGTATTTTAAGAACGAAATCCAGACCTAAACGCTTACTCGCTATGCAACGGTGTAGCAATGTTCGGGCAAAGGATTTTAATACCTAGTGTGTTCCAGAAGAGAATAATGAAGGATTTTCATAGCAGACATGCTGGTATTTTAAGAAAGAAATCCAGACCAAAACGCTTACTCGCTATGCAACGGTGTAGCAATGTTCGTGAAAAGGATTTTAATACCTAGTGTGTTCCAGAAGCGAACAATGAAGGATTTTCATAGCAGACATCCTGGTATTTTAAGAACGAAATCCAGACCTAAACGCTTACTCGCTATGCAACGGTGTAGCAATGTTCGGGCAAAGGATTTTAATACCTAGTGTGTTCCAGAAGCGAACAATGAAGGATTTTCATAGCAGACATGCTGGTATTTTAAGAAAGAAATCCAGACCTAAATGCTTACTCGCTATGCAACGGTGTACCAATGTTCGTGAAAAGGATTTTAATACCTAGTGTGTTCCAGAAGCGAACAATGAAGGATTTTCATAGCAGACATCCTGGTATTTTAAGAACGAAATCCAGACCTAAACGCTTACTCGCTATGCAACGGTGTAGCAATGTTCGGGCAAAGGATTTTAATACCTAGTGTGTTCCAGAAGTGAACAATGAAGGATTTTCATAGCAGACATGCTGGTATTTTAAGAAAGAAATCCAGACCTAAATGCTTACTCGCTATGCAACGGTGTAGCAATGTTTGTGAAAAGGATTTTAATACCTAGTGTGTTCCAGAAGCGAACAATGAAGGATTTTCATAGCAGACATCCTGGTATTTTAAGAACGAAATCCAGACCTAAACGCTTACTCGCTATGCAACGGTGTAGCAATGTTCGGGCAAAGGATTTTAATACCTAGTGTGTTCCAGAAGCGAACAATGAAGGATTTTCATAGCAGACATCCTGGTATTTTAAGAAAGAAATCCAGACCTAAACGCTTACTCGCTATGCAACGGTGTAGCAATGTTCGTGAAAAGGATTTTAATACCTAGTGTGTTCCAGAAGCGAACAATGAAGGATTTTCATAGCAGACATCCTGGTATTTTAAGAACGAAATCCAGACCTAAACGCTTACTCGCTATGCAACGGTGTAGCAATGTTCGGGCAAAGGATTTTAATACCTAGTGTGTTCCAGAAGAGAATAATGAAGGATTTTCATAGCAGACATGCTGGTATTTTAAGAAAGAAATCCAGACCAAAACGCTTACTCGCTATGCAACGGTGTAGCAATGTTCGTGAAAAGGATTTTAATACCTAGTGTGTTCCAGAAGCGAACAATGAAGGATTTTCATAGCAGACATCCTGGTATTTTAAGAACGAAATCCAGACCTAAACGCTTACTCGCTATGCAACGGTGTAGCAATGTTCGGGCAAAGGATTTTAATACCTAGTGTGTTCCAGAAGCGAACAATGAAGGATTTTCATAGCAGACATGCTGGTATTTTAAGAAAGAAATCCAGACCTAAATGCTTACTCGCTATGCAACGGTGTACCAATGTTCGTGAAAAGGATTTTAATACCTAGTGTGTTCCAGAAGCGAACAATGAAGGATTTTCATAGCAGACATCCTGGTATTTTAAGAACGAAATCCAGACCTAAACGCTTACTCGCTATGCAACGGTGTAGCAATGTTCGGGCAAAGGATTTTAATACCTAGTGTGTTCCAGAAGCGAACAATGAAGGATTTTCATAGCAGACATGCTGGTATTTTAAGAAAGAAATCCAGACCTAAATGCTTACTCGCTATGCAACGGTGTAGCAATGTTCGTGAAAAGGATTTTAATACCTAGTGTGTTCCAGAAGCGAACAATGAAGGATTTTCATAGCAGACATCCTGGTATTTTAAGAACGAAATCCAGACCTAAACGCTTACTCGCTATGCAACGGTGTAGCAATGTTCGGGCAAAGGATTTTAATACCTAGTGTGTTCCAGAAGAGAATAATGAAGGATTTTCATAGCAGACATGCTGGTATTTTAAGAAAGAAATCCAGACCAAAACGCTTACTCGCTATGCAACGGTGTAGCAATGTTCGTGAAAAGGATTTTAATACCTAGTGTGTTCCAGAAGCGAACAATGAAGGATTTTCATAGCAGACATCCTGGTATTTTAAGAACGAAATCCAGACCTAAACGCTTACTCGCTATGCAACGGTGTAGCAATGTTCGGGCAAAGGATTTTAATACCTAGTGTGTTCCAGAAGAGAATAATGAAGGATTTTCATAGCAGACATGCTGGTATTTTAAGAAAGAAATCCAGACCAAAACGCTTACTCGCTATGCAACGGTGTAGCAATGTTCGTGAAAAGGATTTTAATACCTAGTGTGTTCCAGAAGCGAACAATGAAGGATTTTCATAGCAGACATCCTGGTATTTTAAGAACGAAATCCAGACCTAAACGCTTACTCGCTATGCAACGGTGTAGCAATGTTCGGGCAAAGGATTTTAATACCTAGTGTGTTCCAGAAGAGAATAATGAAGGATTTTCATAGCAGACATGCTGGTATTTTAAGAAAGAAATCCAGACCAAAACGCTTACTCGCTATGCAACGGTGTAGCAATGTTCGTGAAAAGGATTTTAATACCTAGTGTGTTCCAGAAGCGAACAATGAAGGATTTTCATAGCAGACATCCTGGTATTTTAAGAACGAAATCCAGACCTAAACGCTTACTCGCTATGCAACGGTGTAGCAATGTTCGGGCAAAGGATTTTAATACCTAGTGTGTTCCAGAAGCGAACAATGAAGGATTTTCATAGCAGACATGCTGGTATTTTAAGAAAGAAATCCAGACCTAAATGCTTACTCGCTATGCAACGGTGTAGCAATGTTCGTGAAAAGGATTTTAATACCTAGTGTGTTCCTGAAGCGAACAATGAAGGATTTTCATAGCAGACATCCTGGTATTTTAAGAACGAAATCCAGACCTAAACGCTTACTCGCTATGCAACGGTGTAGCAATGTTCGGGCAAAGGATTTTAATACCTAGTGTGTTCCAGAAGAGAATAATGAAGGATTTTCATAGCAGACATGCTGGTATTTTAAGAAAGAAATCCAGACCTAAACGCTTACTCGCTATGCAACGGTGTAGCAATGTTCGTGAAAAGGATTTTAATACCTAGTGTGTTCCAGAAGCGAACAATGAAGGATTTTCATAGCAGACATCCTGGTATTTTAAGAAAGAAATCCAGACCTAAACGCTTACTCGCTATGCAACGGTGTAGCAATGTTCGGGCAAAAGATTTTAATACCTAGTGTGTTCCAGAAGCGAACAATGAAGGATTTTCATAGCAGACATCCTGGTATTTTAAGAACGAAATCCAGACCTAAACGCTTACTCGCTATGCAACGGTGTAGCAATGTTCGTGAAAAGGATTTTAATACCTAGTGTGTTCCAGAAGCGAACAATGAAGGATTTTCATAGCAGACATCCTGGTATTTTAAGAACGAAATCCAGACCTAAACGCTTACTCGCTATGCAACGGTGTAGCAATGTTCGGGCAAAGGATTTTAATACCTAGTGTGTTCCAGAAGAGAATAATGAAGGATTTTCATAGCAGACATGCTGGTATTTTAAGAAAGAAATCCAGACCAAAACGCTTACTCGCTATGCAACGGTGTAGCAATGTTCGTGAAAAGGATTTTAATACCTAGTGTGTTCCAGAAGCGAACAATGAAGGATTTTCATAGCAGACATCCTGGTATTTTAAGAACGAAATCCAGACCTAAACGCTTACTCGCTATGCAACGGTGTAGCAATGTTCGGGCAAAGGATTTTAATACCTAGTGTGTTCCAGAAGCGAACAATGAAGGATTTTCATAGCAGACATCCTGGTATTTTAAGAACGAAATCCAGACCTAAACGCTTACTCGCTATGCAACGGTGTAGCAATGTTCGGGCAAAGGATTTTAATACCTAGTGTGTTCCAGAAGAGAATAATGAAGCATTTTCATAGCAGACATGCTGGTATTTTAAGAAAGAAATCCAGACCAAAACGCTTACTCGCTATGCAACGGTGTAGCAATGTTCGTGAAAAGGATTTTAATACCTAGTGTGTTCCAGAAGCGAACAATGAAGGATTTTCATAGCAGACATCCTGGTATTTTAAGAACGAAATCCAGACCTAAACGCTTACTCGCTATGCAACGGTGTAGCAATGTTCGGGCAAAGGATTTTAATACCTAGTGTGTTCCAGAAGCGAACAATGAAGGATTTTCATAGCAGACATGCTGGTATTTTAAGAAAGAAATCCAGACCTAAATGCTTACTCGCTATGCAACGGTGTAGCAATGTTCGTGAAAAGGATTTTAATACCTAGTGTGTTCCAGAAGCGAACAATGAAGGATTTTCATAGCAGACATCCTGGTATTTTAAGAACGAAATCCAGACCTAAACGCTTACTCGCTATGCAACGGTGTAGCAATGTTCGGGCAAAGGATTTTAATACCTAGTGTGTTCCAGAAGAGAATAATGAAGGATTTTCATAGCAGACATGCTGGTATTTTAAGAAAGAAATCCAGACCAAAACGCTTACTCGCTATGCAACGGTGTAGCAATGTTCGTGAAAAGGATTTTAATACCTAGTGTGTTCCAGAAGCGAACAATGAAGGATTTTCATAGCAGACATCCTGGTATTTTAAGAACGAAATCCAGACCTAAACGCTTACTCGCTATGCAACGGTGTAGCAATGTTCGGGCAAAGGATTTTAATACCTAGTGTGTTCCAGAAGCGAACAATGAAGGATTTTCATAGCAGACATCCTGGTATTTTAAGAAAGAAATCCAGACCTAAACGCTTACTCGCTATGCAACGGTGTAGCAATGTTCGTGAAAAGGATTTTAATACCTAGTGTGTTCCAGAAGCGAACAATGAAGGATTTTCATAGCAGACATCCTGGTATTTTAAGAACGAAATCCAGACCTAAACGCTTACTCGCTATGCAACGGTGTAGCAATGTTCGGGCAAAGGATTTTAATACCTAGTGTGTTCCAGAAGAGAATAATGAAGGATTTTCATAGCAGACATGCTGGTATTTTAAGAAAGAAATCCAGACCAAAACGCTTACTCGCTATGCAACGGTGTAGCAATGTTCGTGAAAAGGATTTTAATACCTAGTGTGTTCCAGAAGCGAACAATGAAGGATTTTCATAGCAGACATCCTGGTATTTTAAGAACGAAATCCAGACCTAAACGCTTACTCGCTATGCAACGGTGTAGCAATGTTCGGGCAAAGGATTTTAATACCTAGTGTGTTCCAGAAGCGAACAATGAAGGATTTTCATAGCAGACATGCTGGTATTTTAAGAAAGAAATCCAGACCTAAATGCTTACTCGCTATGCAACGGTGTACCAATGTTCGTGAAAAGGATTTTAATACCTAGTGTGTTCCAGAAGCGAACAATGAAGGATTTTCATAGCAGACATCCTGGTATTTTAAGAACGAAATCCAGACCTAAACGCTTACTCGCTATGCAACGGTGTAGCAATGTTCGGGCAAAGGATTTTAATACCTAGTGTGTTCCAGAAGCGAACAATGAAGGATTTTCATAGCAGACATGCTGGTATTTTAAGAAAGAAATCCAGACCTAAATGCTTACTCGCTATGCAACGGTGTAGCAATGTTCGTGAAAAGGATTTTAATACCTAGTGTGTTCCAGAAGCGAACAATGAAGGATTTTCATAGCAGACATCCTGGTATTTTAAGAACGAAATCCAGACCTAAACGCTTACTCGCTATGCAACGGTGTAGCAATGTTCGGGCAAAGGATTTTAATACCTAGTGTGTTCCAGAAGCGAACAATGAAGGATTTTCATAGCAGACATGCTGGTATTTTAAGAAAGAAATCCAGACCTAAACGCTTACTCGCTATGCAACGGTGTAGCAATGTTCGTGAAAAGGATTTTAATACCTAGTGTGTTCCAGAAGCGAACAATGAAGGATTTTCATAGCAGACATCCTGGTATTTTAAGAACGAAATCCAGACCTAAACGCTTACTCGCTATGCAACGGTGTAGCAATGTTCGGGCAAAGGATTTTACTACCTAGTGTGTTCCAGAAGAGAATAATGAAGGATTTTCATAGCAGACATGCTGGTATTTTAAGAAAGAAATCCAGACCAAAACGCTTACTCGCTATGCAACGGTGTAGCAATGTTCGTGAAAAGGATTTTAATACCTAGTGTGTTCCAGAAGCGAACAATGAAGGATTTTCATAGCAGACATCCTGGTATTTTAAGAACGAAATCCAGACCTAAACGCTTACTCGCTATGCAACGGTGTAGCAATGTTCGGGCAAAGGATTTTAATACCTAGTGTGTTCCAGAAGCGAACAATGAAGGATTTTCATAGCAGACATGCTGGTATTTTAAGAAAGAAATCCAGACCTAAATGCTTACTCGCTATGCAACGGTGTACCAATGTTCGTGAAAAGGATTTTAATACCTAGTGTGTTCCAGAAGCGAACAATGAAGGATTTTCATAGCAGACATCCTGGTATTTTAAGAACGAAATCCAGACCTAAACGCTTACTCGCTATGCAACGGTGTAGCAATGTTCGGGCAAAGGATTTTAATACCTAGTGTGTTCCAGAAGAGAATAATGAAGGATTTTCATAGCAGACATGCTGGTATTTTAAGAAAGAAATCCAGACCAAAACGCTTACTCGCTATGCAACGGTGTAGCAATGTTCGTGAAAAGGATTTTAATACCTAGTGTGTTCCAGAAGCGAACAATGAAGGATTTTCATAGCAGACATCCTGGTATTTTAAGAAAGAAATCCAGACCTAAACGCTTACTCGCTATGCAACGGTGTAGCAATGTTCGGGTAAAAGATTTTAATACCTAGTGTGTTCCAGAAGCGAACAATGAAGGATTTTCATAGCAGACATCCTGGTATTTTAAGAACGAAATCCAGACCTAAACGCTTACTCGCTATGCAACGGTGTAGCAATGTTCGGGCAAAGGATTTTAATACCTAGTGTGTTCCAGAAGCGAACAATGAAGGATTTTCATAGCAGACATGCTGGTATTTTAAGAAAGAAATCCAGACCTAAATGCTTACTCGCTATGCAACGGTGTAGCAATGTTCGTGAAAAGGATTTTAATACCTAGTGTGTTCCAGAAGCGAACAATGAAGGATTTTCATAGCAGACATCCTGGTATTTTAAGAACGAAATCCAGACCTAAACGCTTACTCGCTATGCAACGGTGTAGCAATGTTCGGGCAAAGGATTTTAATACCTAGTGTGTTCCAGAAGAGAATAATGAAGGATTTTCTTAGCAGACATGCTGGTATTTTAAGAAAGAAATCCAGACCAAAACGCTTACTCGCTATGCAACGGTGTAGCAATGTTCGTGAAAAGGATTTTAATACCTAGTGTGTTCCAGAAGCGAACAATGAAGGATTTTCATAGCAGACATCCTGGTATTTTAAGAACGAAATCCAGACCTAAACGCTTACTCGCTATGCAACGGTGTAGCAATGTTCGGGCAAAGGATTTTACTACCTAGTGTGTTCCAGAAGAGAATAATGAAGGATTTTCATAGCAGACATGCTGGTATTTTAAGAAAGAAATCCAGACCAAAACGCTTACTCGCTATGCAACGGTGTAGCAATGTTCGTGAAAAGGATTTTAATACCTAGTGTGTTCCAGAAGCGAACAATGAAGGATTTTCATAGCAGACATCCTGGTATTTTAAGAACGAAATCCAGACCTAAACGCTTACTCGCTATGCAACGGTGTAGCAATGTTCGGGCAAAGGATTTTAATACCTAGTGTGTTCCAGAAGCGAACAATGAAGGATTTTCATAGCAGACATGCTGGTATTTTAAGAAAGAAATCCAGACCTAAATGCTTACTCGCTATGCAACGGTGTAGCAATGTTCGTGAAAAGGATTTTAATACCTAGTGTGTTCCAGAAGCGAACAATGAAGGATTTTCATAGCAGACATCCTGGTATTTTAAGAACGAAATCCAGACCTAAACGCTTACTCGCTATGCAACGGTGTAGCAATGTTCGGGCAAAGGATTTTAATACCTAGTGTGTTCCAGAAGAGAATAATGAAGGATTTTCATAGCAGACATGCTGGTATTTTAAGAAAGAAATCCAGACCAAAACGCTTACTCGCTATGCAACGGTGTAGCAATGTTCGTGAAAAGGATTTTAATACCTAGTGTGTTCCAGAAGCGAACAATGAAGGATTTTCATAGCAGACATCCTGGTATTTTAAGAAAGAAATCCAGACCTAAACGCTTACTCGCTATGCAACGGTGTAGCAATGTTCGGGTAAAAGATTTTAATACCTAGTGTGTTCCAGAAGCGAACAATGAAGGATTTTCATAGCAGACATCCTGGTATTTTAAGAACGAAATCCAGACCTAAACGCTTACTCGCTATGCAACGGTGTAGCAATGTTCGGGCAAAGGATTTTAATACCTAGTGTGTTCCAGAAGCGAACAATGAAGGATTTTCATAGCAGACATGCTGGTATTTTAAGAAAGAAATCCAGACCTAAATGCTTACTCGCTATGCAACGGTGTAGCAATGTTCGTGAAAAGGATTTTAATACCTAGTGTGTTCCAGAAGCGAACAATGAAGGATTTTCATAGCAGACATCCTGGTATTTTAAGAACGAAATCCAGACCTAAACGCTTACTCGCTATGCAACGGTGTAGCAATGTTCGGGCAAAGGATTTTAATACCTAGTGTGTTCCAGAAGAGAACAATGAAGGATTTTCATAGCAGACATCCTGGTATTTTAAGAAAGAAATCCAGACCTAAACGCTTACTCGCTATGCAACGGTGTAGCAATGTTCGGGCAAAGGATTTTAATACCTAGTGTGTTCCAGAAGAGAACAATGAAGGATTTTCATAGCAGACATCTTGGTATTTTAAGAACGAAATCCAGACCTAAACGCTTACTCGCTATGCAACGGTGTAGCAATGTTCGGGCAAAGGATTTTAATACCTAGTGTGTTCCAGAAGAGAACAATGAAGGATTTTCATAGCAGACATGCTGGTATTTTAAGAAAGAAATCCAGAGCTAAACGCTTACTCGCTATGCAACGGTGTAGCAATGTTCGTGAAAAAAGATTTCAATACCTAGTGTGTTGCAGAAGCGAATATTGAAGGATTTTCATAGCAGACATACTGGTATTTCAATAATGAATATTGGATCAGAATTGACCAAGATATTGAAAAAATAGTGAAACCTTGCAGAGGTTGTTCTTGGCCGCAAAACTCACAATGATAGAACCTTGCCTAGAGACAGACACACCGTTATCATGACTTTATATAGATTTTGCAAGGTCCTAAAAATGGATCATATTATCTTGTGGTAGTTGATAATTTGACTAAATAGCAGGAAATTTATAAGTACAAAATACATCTTCAGTGACAGTGAATTTCTTGCAAGAATTGTTTGCGAGATATGCCATACAAGATACCATAGTCTCTGGAACGTAATTCACGGGTGAAGAATTCGAAGACTTTCGTAAGATATTCTCCGTTGTACATATTACGTCCCTGCTGTATCATCCAAGGTCGACCGGACACGAGGTAAGGTTAGTGGGAATGTTCAAAGGAGTTTTTAAGGAAGCCAGTCTTGGGAAAGTAAATAAAGAAGCACTTCAAAATTTTCTGAGAATTTACTGTGTAACACCTAACCCCAGTTCACCATCAGGCATGTCGCCGGCGGAATTAATGTTTGCTAGAAAAGTCAAACCGGTTTTCGACTAGTTTTACCGTCAAAAAAACACGAACGGATAAAAAAAATTACATCAAAAGATTCAAAGTCGGCGATAAAGAAACAT
Organism: Acanthosepion lycidas; assembly: GCA_963932145.1. Taxonomy (NCBI): domain Eukaryota; kingdom Metazoa; phylum Mollusca; class Cephalopoda; order Sepiida; family Sepiidae; genus Acanthosepion; species Acanthosepion lycidas. The sequence goes on from OZ010611.1 coordinate 11,333,524, forward strand.
GAGAAAATTGCATAATATCAGCAGAAATTGATAGGGTAGGTGATTTCCATGGTAAAAGGGAAAAGATTTGAACATAAAATGCGCCATAATCAGCCGAAAAAGTTTCATCGTCCAAAGACATGAAGCATTGGAAGAACCGATAAAAATGCTATTTGATGTTTCGACGTGCCTGCACCACAACAATTCGTGGAACCTAAAAGGATAAGTTCCAGAAAAATAAAGCGTATTGAAGAGATGGAAATGGATCCGAGACGGAAACGCTAAAAAGTCAAGTACGTTGGCGAACTCTCTAGAAACAGGAGGGAAAGATTCTAATACTAATAAAAAATAAAATCTCAAAAGGGGGATGAGTAAATTGTATACCCCGGTGACTATGTCAACTAATCCATAACAAGTTTTAGTAGTAGCCAATAACTTGAGAAAAAAAATTAAATTGAAAAAGAATTTCCCAGTAAGCCATTACAATTCGTAGATATTAAAGTAAATTTTGAAGGGCCATGTTCGTTTGTCATGACTGACGATGGGACTCTCAAACATGCATACACACACTTGTGCATAGCATATACACAAAGAATTCAGAATTGTCCTTGTTCTAGTTTGATTGCCGCTCAAGGCTGAAGAACGCATCTTCTCTACTATTTAGCCATATCTGAAGATTTTTTTTATCCACTTTTATCCGCCTTTATCCACAAGGACACATGGCACATTCGATAAAGGCGTTGGTTAGATCCAGTGACAGACCCAAAGAGTGTGAGTTCAATACCCGGTTGAGGCAGTAGAGAACTTTCAGAGGGAAAATTAGCAGGAGATAACTGATAACTAACATCCATTAAACATAGCACGTGGAACTAGAACAGTCTAGTGAGCGAAATAAAGGGTTCATTTCGACACTCCAACCACCTGAAAAAGGCCGGAGCGTACAACGGCCGAAACGATGTAATAAATATGGCGACAAAGATGTGGAGAATAGTCCGAATAATTTAAATAATGTACATAATACCTCATCTCAGAAATAGAGACATACTCTGAAGATTTTTGTATTTAGATTTTCCTTTCCTAGACTGATTACCACTCAAGGCTGAAGAATACAGTCTACCCTATTATTGAACCATATTTGAAGATTTTTGAATTCAGATTTTTCCATCTGCTAGACCGATTACCACTCAAGACTGAAGAACAGAGTCTACCCTATTATTTAACTACAGAGGTTCTTGAAATCAGAGTTGATCTTCCAGACCAGTTGTCGCTCAAGACCCAGTTGGCCCTGATATTTACCCATAGCTACCCTTTCAGGTAGGAGAAGAGAGATGGTATTTTACACGTAAGTGGATGTTCCAAGTTGACTGGAATTTGAACTCACCTCCCCGATTCCTCAAAATTAGCCGCTTCCCATTACACCGCGGTACCTCCGCTATCCGTTGCTCCCCCGTGCCTTATATCATGAAGTGACCTCGAATTCGGGATTTAAACTTTAATTTGAATTTAAAAAAAAAAAATGATGAACAATATTTATTTCTGCAGGTTGTTGAAGCTGCCCTGAAACGTCCCGGTCAGCCTTGCCGTTTTCACTATTTTGTCAGCAAATGACGGTATGTAACCTGATAGGTGAACCCAAGTGAAAGATTTCAACGTAATTTATTTGGAAAGAGTTCAGAGAATAATGGTTTGAGTGCGTTACGATGATTTATTTTGCCGTGTCGGGATGGTTCTACTTTCATTTTTTTTTATCTGACAACTATTTGTGAGGCTGGTTCATTGGAATGGTGGTCAGGCGTTGGGGGAGGGGGAAAAGAAGAGAGAGTGAGAGAGAGATAAAGAGAGAGAGAGTGTGTGTGTGTGTCTTCGCGGGTGTGTTTGGGGGAAGTGAGGGAGACAGAGAAGGGAAGGGAGAATGGCGGTTTTGAGAGTGGGGATGATGAGAGCAAGATGCTTGTAGACACAAAGAGAAATAGACTGACGGAGCGGCTTGTATAGAGATGTGAAAGAAAGATTCAAAATGATATAAAAAGCAATAGTTCATTATCTATCTATCTATCTATCTATCTATCTATCTATCTATCTATCTATCTCAGTCTGTTCATATCTATCTATCTATCTATCTATCTATCTATCTCAGTCTGTTCATATCTATCTATCTATCTATCTATCTATCTATCTATCTATCTATCTATCTATCTATCTATCTCAGTCTGTTCATATCTATCTATCTATCTATCTATCTATCTCAGTCTGTTCATATCTATCTATCTATCTATCTATCTATCTATTTTAGTCTGTACATATCTATCTATCTATCTATCTATCTATCTCAGTCTGTTCATATCTATCTATCTATCTATCTATCTATCTCAGTCTGTTCATATCTATCTATCTATCTATCTATCTATCTATCTATCTATCTCAGTCTGTTCCTATCTATCTATCTATTTTTGTTCATATCTATGTTAGTCTATTATGATCTATCTATCTATCTATATCTATCTATCTATTTTAGTCTGTTCATATCTATCTATCTATCTATCTATCTATCTATCTATCTATCTCAGTCTGTTCATATCTATCTATCTATCTATTTTAGTCTGTACATATCTATCTATCTATCTATCTATCTATCTCAGTCTGTTCATATCTATCTATCTATCTATCTATCTATCTCAGTCTGTTCATATCTATCTATCTATCTATCTATCTATCTATCTATCTATCTATCTCAGTCTGTTCATATCTATCTATCTATCTATTTTAGTCTGTACATATCTATCTATCTATCTATCTATCTATCTCAGTCTGTTCATATCTATCTATCTATCTATCTATCTCAGTCTGTTCATATCTATCTATCTATCTATCTATCTCAGTCTGTTCATATCTATCTATCTATCTATCTATCTATTTATTTTAGTCTGTACATATCTATCTATCTATCTATCTATCTATCTATCTATCTATCTCAGTCTGTTCATATCTATCTATCTATTTTTGTTCATATCTATGTTAGTCTATTATGATCTATCTATCTATCTATATCTATCTATCTATCTATCTATCTATTTTAGTCTGTTCATATCTATCTATCTATCTATCTCAGTCTGTTCATATCTATCTATCTATCTATCTATCTATCTATCTATTTTAGTCTGTACATATCTATCTATCTATCTCAGTCTGTTCATATCTATCTATCTATCTATCTATCTATCTATCTATCTATTTTAGTCTGTACATATCTATCTATCTGTCTATCTATCTATCTATCTATCTATCTATCTATCTATCTATTTCAGTCTGTTCATATCTATCTGCCTATCTATCTCAGTCTGTTCATATCTGTCTATGTTAGTCTATTTAGATCTATCTATCTATCTAGTTATCTAGCTAGCTATCTGAAAGCAAGTCCAACATTATGCGCGCTTTCGCCATAGCATATATTTAATTTTGCCACACCTTTGCCATGCGTCATTACGATTCTAATGTAATAAATTATAACCATGGAATATTAGTGTTCGAGCCTTTTATATTATATACATAAGGGTCGTTTCACACAACAAAACAAGGAAAAAAGCCTGTATAGACCTATGTCTTCAACTCTACACTTTCAGATTAAAGAAAGTTTAAGGTAGATGCCACTGTGTTGCAATGTAGACAAGGTTACATTTGTCATTCATGTATATTAGGGGCTAGATTTCCTTCAACGTTTAACGTCTGCAGTAGTGAGTTAACTGAGAAGTGTTCCCTTAAACAATGGCTGAACAGGCCGCTATGATATTAACATACGGCCGACACTGCATGGCTGTATCAGATTGCCTTTGCTTAGTAAGTGAAGGCAGCCGAGTTATGCAGCCTTTTCTCCGGTTTATTGTCGCGTTTCTGAGACAGAATCGGGGAGACCGATATCCGCTCGTAAGCCTGACCACGATGAACGCATTCTACAAGCTGTAGGTGACAATACAGGTATCAGAACACGTCAAGTAGCCCTAGCATGTCGTACATCTCATAGTACCATATGGAGGGTGCTTCAAGAGCAGCTCTTGTATCTGTATCATTTGCAACATATGCAGGGTCTTTCGCCTTCTCATCTCTCACTACGGGAGAACATTTTCTGATCGTTTATTGCACAAACTACCGATCCGTTGTTTGTGTCTTCCGTTTCGTTTACATTTGGAATCCGCATAGTGAAATACAGCCTTGACACCAGTATCGTTTTACGATTAATGTGTGAGCTGGAATTGTAGGTGACTGTCTACTAGGTCCATATTATCTGTCAGCACGCCTTACAGGAGGTGTCTACAGGGACTTTATTTCGAACACGCTTCCGACCTGTTAGGGGATGTACTCTTGCTAATAAGAACACACATCAGATTCATACATGATTGTGTTCCACTACCTTTCTGTTATATGCAATGGCTGACATCTATCATATCAATTCTTTGGATTTTTATTTGTGGGGCCAAGTAAAACAATTGGTTCATACAGCAGACATTAATAATGCAGAGACGCTTCATCAGTTTGTCATGGCGGCCTACGAAACCCTTTGACACCGTTTGGGATTATTTGAAAGGGTCCACCAGTCAATGATCCGACGGGTGCATGCGTATGTAGAAGCAAAGAGAGGGCATTTTGAAAATGTGTTGCTGTTTTGAGGCACAACGATGATCTTTTGGACATATGCTTATATGGATATATTACATTATTTTGGTCTCAGGAACACGCCCCCAAAGTTTGTAAAATTATTTTGATACACCCTATATACCAGAAATAGATTTTAAAAAAATATTACCAACAATAAAATTTTGTCGGCATTAAATGACCCATTGAGGTTGATATGCTGTAAAATCAAACCAAACCAAACCAAACCAAACCAAACCCTATCTCTATCTATAAAAGGCAGGATGTGTGTGTGTGTGTGTGTGTGTGTGTGTGTAATGAATGTACGGCCGCAATTTTCGATGGATTTGCACCAAAATTTACATGCACATGCTCCAAGTTAGCTAGAAGGCCAAGACCGACTTTTCATTTCCCAACTCCCATCGATAGTGGAAATAATCGATTTTTTCATGCTTCTACAGCAGTTTTCCTGTAGTTTGCGGCCATTTTCTACTGGCCAGAGTGAGAGCCTATAGCTGGCTGCCACGAATACGCAGGAAGATTCTATTGGCCAGCGTGAGAGCCAACACCTGACTGACACGAATATTAGCATGCTAGCATAAAAAAAAAAATTGATAGCTGCATTCGTCACAAGTGGGAAAAATTTAAATCTTCATGGCACTTTACTCCAATTGGCTCATTCGCTAGCTTAAACTCAACGTTGATTCTGATTCCGCAGAACTGGGTTGGGTGTGAAAAAGTATTTGTTGTTAACATTCTTTTTTCATTCGGTTTTTCCAGTTACGAGTCCTTTTTTAAAGCTGATCGTTTTGTGTTCATTTTGTTTAGTTCTTTTTTCGTAACAGATTTAATGTTTTGTATAGAGCTTAGAAAAAATTCGCAGTGTGAGATAGGCAAGAAGTAAGGCATGTAGCAACATCAGCACGCCAAAGGGCACTCCTTTAAAGGCAAGGAAGGGCAAAAATATTTTAAGTCAAGTGATAGCGTTTGATGTACGAATCGTACGATTTTTGAATCAAGCATAGGCAACGCCGGACCATGATGCTAGCATATATATATATATATATATATATATATATATATATATATGTGTGTGTGTGTGTGTGTGTGTGTGTGTGTGTGTGTGTGTGTGTGTGTGTCTGTGTATATTCAAACATGTTTCATTAAATAATAAAGACATTATGTCTATCTATTTTTATACTCATCCTTTCCAGTTCTCTAATCAGCTTATTGATGTTAAGTTGAAATTCATTAAAGAAGGAGCCGATTGTTTGTTTGGTTGGGTTTTATGGCATATCACCCACTGTGGGTTATTTAATGCCAAATCCAGTTTATATGAATTTTAAATGCCTATTTTGTATGGAATAAAAAACATATAGCTGGCAACATTATGGTTTCAAAAACGTACAGCTGGAATAATTTTTTTTTCCAAAAAACGTATAGCTGGCAACATTGTTTCAAAAACGCATAGCTGGCAACATTGTTGTTTCAAAAACGTATAGCTGGCAACATTATTTTTAACAAAAAACGTATAGCTGACATTATTTTTTTTACTAAAAAACGTATAGCTGGCAACATTATTGTTTCAAAAAAGTATAGCTGGCAACATTGTTTCAAAAACATAGCTGGCATCATTACTTTTCTGAAAACATTATCTGAGGCCTTGCTGTTGGATGTAGTTTATCGCCATACACAGGACGCGGATGTAGTTTATCGTCATACCCAGGACCTAGAAGGAGCCGAGGTTTCGATCTCCTCTAAGATGATCTTCAGGGGTGTGATCGTTGTCATGGTGGGTTTTGAAAACACACGTGAAAGCTCTCTGTTATAATTATTTTAAATTTTAAATTTATTATTTGTGGTTCTAGCGTTTTTTCAAAACAAGCATCCTGATATAAGAGGGCTAACTAGAAATGGTGGAAATGCTAAATAACATTAAATGTTTGGTCAAATGCATTTCAAAATATTGCTACTACACTTGTAATAAATTTTGTCCAGTGTTGGTTGATTTTGATGTCGCGAGAATTTGAAGTTTTATTTTATTATTTTCATGGTGCAGTTTATGAGTGACAGAACTAATTTCAACTAGGAACTAATTTCACCTTGAATTTAACTTTAACTAGGAATTAATTTCAACTCGGAACTAATTTCACCTCGAAACTAATTTCACCTCGAAACTAATTTCACCTTGAAACTAATTCCAACTCTGAATTAATTTTAACTCGGAACTAACTTCATCTCGGAACTAATTTCAGCTAGGAAATAATTTCAACTCGGAACTGATAATATTTTTTTTTCGAAAATCTATTGTTACTCTTTTAACTATAAAAATCTAGTTATACTTTCATAGTGTTTTGACCTCAGTTTGAGGCTTAACTCTTTATCCATAGCTGGGGCCCTAATAGGTGTTATTTAGCTTCACATTTATTGTAATAACTGCAGGTGGTTGCACGGAACCACATCACCATTTCCTGTTTGGTCAGATTACTCACGTTCACTTCCGCGACAAGTGATCGTCTTTTAGTGGAATGGTGATACAAACAAAACTATTTTCTTATTGATTCGTTCTCCGAGATATTAATGATAGATTTGGCAGTAACCCTGTTGCTTGCTGAGGGCCGAATCGTAGCAAACACTAATGCTATGATCTGAACAGGAAAATAACACCGCTTTCAAATTCATTTTTGGCACTGTTTCTGAATGCATAAGAAATGAAAAAAAAAAGAAAAGAAAAAAGATCTATTCCGTTTTCCGAAAGCGTCGACGCTAAACGGACAGTATTGTTCAGCTAACATACCGTATTTGCCGGCGTATTAGACGCACCCACGCATTGGACGCACCCAGATTTAGGCATGGAATATTTAGGAAAAAAATGCGCAAATCCTAAAAAAAAACTATAACTTTAAGTGTAGCTTACAGGGTGTTGCAGCAACATCTGACACTTGACAAAAAGAAAACGAAATAGGCAATAGAAACAAAAGTTGTATATGCAGGGACCCGACGGTTTGACAACTAACTAACGTTTTTCTTTCTACCCTTTTCCAGGATGGAACATGAGCGCAGAGCAGCGGTAGTATCTTCTTTTCGCGTCGGGAAGAAGCCTGCGGAATTGATCTCCTTCCTTGGGTTCAAGAGGACCATGATCATGGACATTTGAAGGAAGTGGAAGGCATGTGAGAACAAGGACGAGTTTACTGCCAAACGAAAGGCCCACAACGTTCGTTCTTCGGCCGTTAGGACCGACGAGTTGGTCGCCGCCGTCAAGGAGACAATCGACAACGATGGAAGCCATAGCTACGCCAAGATCGCCGCTGACATGGGCTGTCACAATTCGACAATCTGCCGAACGATCAAGAAGGACATTGGTTATTCTTCCTACCGCAAGTCTCACCGCATGCTCATCACAAATGCCTCCAAGGAGTCGAGGAAGGTCAAGGCGGCGGCTTTGCTGAACGGGCTCAAGCACGGGTCCGTCGGGATTCTAAGGTTCTCTGCTGAAAAGAATTTCATCCAGGACCAGACAAGGAACAGGTGGATGACAGGTGGATTTGCAATGACATCGAGGAGATTCCCGTCGTGAAGCATACGAAATTTCCCTCCAGCGTCATGGTCCTTGGCGTAATCTACAGCGAGGGGGACGTCATACCTCCGTTCTTCTTCCAAAAGGTCCTGAGAGTCACCGCTGAGATCTACCAGGAGGTGCTGAGGAGCGTAAGGAGGTCCTGGATGGACGAGATCACCTCCGGACGCCCCTACGTCTTCCAGCAAGACTCAGCTCTTACACACAAGGCCAAGACGACCCGGCGTGGCTGCTAAACAATGTTTCTTGCCACTGGTCGCCGGACTTGTGGCCGTCCTCCTCACCCGACTGCAAACCCCCTTGACTATTTCTTCTGTGGCGTGATCGAGACCAACAGGCATGCCTACAACACGGTCGAGTCTCTGAAGTCTGCCATCGTGGAGGCGTTCGCCGCTATGTACAAGGACATGGTCGCCAAAGTGTGTGACTCATTTCGCGCCGCCTGGAGATGGTCGTCGCCGCTAGCGGCGGTTATATTGAAAAATAATGTAGTATGTAACACTAACTGTTGCTAAATAAACTATCGGGTCTCTGCATATACAACTTTTGCTTTTATTGCCTATTTCGTTTTCTTTTTGTCAAGTGTTGGATGTTGCTGCAACATCCTGTAGATGTGGCACAAAGCCGAAAGAAAGAGGAAGTACCCAGTGAGGATCGAACTCACTAATCAGATGTTATTGGCCAAGCAAAAAAAGCTCCTTAACCATTACACCGCGTAGAAGTGTGCGGAAATCAGAATTGTATCGTGCTTTTCTAAGCGTAGCTTAGATGTGGCACAAGGCCGAAAGTATGGGGCACCCAGTGAGGATGGAACTCACTATTTAGTCGAAATTATTCTAGCGAGACATGTTTGCGAAGCATTACACCAAGTCGAGGTTCCCTGATTTTTCTAAGCGTAGTTCACATGTGACACCAGGACGAAAGTGTGAGGCAACCAGTGAGGATCCAATTCCCTTTTTAGTTGTAAGTGATCCAGCGAGACAAGCTTGCTGAAACTTACAAGACAAAGTGCCCAAAATGATTTTTAAGCCTAGCTTAGATGTGGCACAAGGACGAATGCATGGAGCACCCATTGGTGATCAAACTCGCTAATCAATTGTAAAATTTGAACTGAACCCTTTATTTAATCTACGGTGGATAGACTGTTCTCGTTCCATTGCCCATGTCACGGGATATCTCATCTAGTTCTTATTTTGGGGACTACTCATTTATTGCTCGCTCTGTAGGTTACCTGGATCGATATATTCAGGGAATTCCCAACTGAATCCTTTATTTAATCTCCGGGGGCAGACTGTTCTCGTTCCATTGCCCATGTCTCGGGATATCTCGTCTAGTTCTTATTTTTAATATTGCTCAGTTATTGCTCACCCTGTAGGTTACCTGGATCGATATATTCAGGGAATTCCAAACTGAACCTTTTATTTAATCTACGGGGACAGACTGTTCTCGTTCCACTGCCCATGTCACGGGATATCTCATCTAGTACTTATTTTTAGTACTCCTCATTTATTGCTCGCCCTGTAGGTTACACAGATCGATATATTCAGGGAATTCCAAACTGAATCCTTTATTCAATATACGGTGGCAGACTGTTCCCGTTCAACTGCCCATGTCTGTATTTTATCTAGTTCTTCATTTAAGTACTGCTCAGTTTGTACTCAGATTGTTTTCAATATGTACTAGTACTGACTGTCCCGCCAAGGGATTGAACATAAGCCTTTAATCTACGAAAGTAGGCCGTTCCTGTTCTACAGGCCATATTAAGGATATCTCGTTCTTATTTTTAGTACAGCTAAGATATTGCACACTACCCCAACCAGGAATTGAACATACGGTAGTAGACAGTTCTTGTTCCACGGTCCATGTCTAGGGATATCTCATCTAGTTCTTATTATTATACTCTTTCAATTATTGCTCGCTCTGTAGGTTACCCTGATCGATATATTCAAGGAATTCCGAACTGAACCTTTTATTTAATCTACGGGGTTAGACTGTTCTCATTCGATTGCCTATTTTACGGGATATCCCTGGTTCTGATTTTTAGTACTGATCGGTTTTTGCTTGAGCTATTTCCAATGAATCAAAGTACTCACTGCCCTGCCCAGGGATTGAACTCACAAGTAATATGTCATCAGATTCATGAACCAATGCTTTAAATCGTTTGTTCATGAATCCAGGCTGAAACGCTGTGATAAGAATTTCAAAAATGTGGATAATAGTCCGTATGTAAATATCGTAAGTGGTTGTTCTTGACAAAAATTAACTGAAATCTTTGGTAAATTTCAACCAATTTATATTACATCTCTAAAATACAACATTGGTTTCTATACAAATAAATATTAAAACTTTTTCTTTCTGTTTCAGTGGAAACGTTTTCCGAAAGGCAACCCGAGAATAGGTTAAATTCATTATTATTAAAATCGTTTTCATCCAGAATCGGAGATACTTTTAATAAATGATTTAGGTTAATCATGGCCATTTTTTTATGGGGGGGGGGGAATTAATATAGCTAGTTACATTGTTCGGAATATTATCCTCATCTTTGTTGCCATATTTATTACAACGTTTCGGCCGTTGTACACTCCAGCCTTCTTCAGATGGTTGGAATGTCGAACTGAATCCTTTATTTCGCTCACTGGTTTAGACTGTTGTAATTCTACGTGCCATGTTTAATGGATGTCACTTATCAGTTATCTCCTGTTAATTCCCCTCTCCAAGTTCTCCACTGCCTTAACCGGGTATTGAACTCACACTCTTTGGGTCCTGTAATTGGATCTAACTAATGCCTTTATCCACTGTGCTATGTATCCTTGGATAACAAAGGGTTGGATAACTGGTTGAAAATGACGAAAATTACTATATTTGTCTTGAAAAAAAAACAAAAAAAAACACCCTGATTTTCTGTTTAGTTAGTCATCACCCATCCAACTGATAAAATCGCCCACTGGTGGCTGATAGCGCCCAGTTCGAGAACTATAGTTCTAAATTTATTTTGAAGATTTCCATGCATTCAAAATACAAAAACACATTGTCAGCAATAAAACCTTTAAAAGGAGGAAGAAGATATTTAAGAATTACCAGAATTCTCTACATCTCAATATCCAAATTCTTTGATAAAGGAATAAAAGAACAAAGTCTGTTATGGTTTTCTATCATATTGATGGTATTAATAATAAAATGAATTTCCGATGTTTCCATTAGCACTTGTATTTCCAAGCGGCCACCCACTTAAGTGATCGTTCGGAACCGGTATTTCAACGTGATATGGCCGTATGCCGAATTTATTTTGTATTTCAACAGGATTTTATTTCATTTTCAAAAATGCGATATTTATTTCCGACTATGAACAGTCAATACACTTTCTTTATCAAAAGAATAGTCAGTTGAAATATGGCACAGGATGAGGAAGATGGGTTTGGAGAAACTGATACTCACAGGTCAGATTGAGTGCAAGATGAATAGAGTAAAACAATGCATAACATACTTAATAGGACTGAGTAAATGGGTGGCAGAACAAGGTTTCGAAAAGGTAATAAAAAGACATAATTTATTAAGCGCTACAAAGAACAGGAAGTTGTGGAGAGCCATGATCACCAGCGCAGCGCCCTGAACGGACACGGCAAATAGAAGAAGAAGGGGTTTGAGTAAATGGATGGTGGAACAAGGTTTAGGAGAGATAACAAAAATTCCCCGTAGACCCCGTTTAAAACGGAGTCGGGTAGCTATTTCCAGAGACGAGACTCCGTCTGGGGATCCTCTCTGCTCAGAAGCAGAGAGTTTGACTAGCACAGTCGGATTCAAATCTCCGACTGCAGACCAACATACAGTATTTACTACTGTATTTATGTAAAGTGAGACATACCCCTTATCGTCCCTAGGTATGCCTCAACAAGAAAAACTTGCAATACATAGAAATGTCGGAAATAGGGGAAATTTGAACGATATGGATTAAATAGTAGAACTTTTATCTAGGAAAATCATTGCTGCCTTCAAAATACTATTAAACACTCGCAAAAAAAAGTTAGAATAAAAAAAATGTTTACTCTTAAAGGGTTGATAATCCGTAAATAACATTCATTCTGTTCGTACTGGAAAGTGAAGATTGGGAAGTACTTCAATTTTGGAATGATCTGACTCTTATCAAGACAGGACAGGACAAGAGGAACCATCTACTTTGATTACAAGATATGTACACTGAAAATGAAAACCGTTCTTATATTTTGAATGGAGGCCCTTGTTCGATGGAATAAATCCGTAATCCCTGACCTCACCTGTCAAACAAGCCGCCTCTGCTCGCTGGGATTCTCACCATCTGGTTTCCACTCTTTTCCTCCATCCTACTTACTTCCGGCTACGGTAGAAGACGGAAACGATTCCCGAAAATGTCTCATCTTCACTCCAATTAATTCTGGGGTCTTGTGTTTGGGATATGAATGAAGAATGAAATAATTAAGATCGTCACGGGTCCGTCCGTTTCAACTCCCCATTCATAGCCCGAGGTAAGATTCCAGAGTCGAACACGTAGTTTGATATTGCTTTACAAATAGCCAGACGCACAAAACTAGCTCTGTGGGTCAATCTCTGGATATGAAATATTTCCCTGTTCAATGTCTTTACACAGTATTAGATGTATGTTAGCGAATATTTAAATTCGTCAATAATTTTAGACCTTGGATTGATGATAGGTTTATTTAAAATGGTGTTTATGTTACGAAAGAGGGGGCGCTGAAAATTTTAAATTGTTTTTTTTTTATATACGTTATGGGTATATATATATATATATATATATATATATATATATATATATATATATATGTATATATATATATATATATATATATATATATATATATATATATATGTCTGTGTGTGTTTGTGTGTGTTTTGGGTATATATTTTAGTCATTGTTTACAAAAAAATGAACTGAGTCGGTGTTCAAAATTCAAAGCGAATTTTCAAGTAAAGAAAAGATTAAACACCAAGTATTTAAGACGAAGACAAAGCGTACCATTTGGAGCATTGGAAAAAAAGTTAACGAAGACTTGGACAGATTCCAAAGAATTGGTGTAAAAGAAAAAATTAACCATTCAAACTGGCTGCACCAGCGGTGTATGTAAAGAAAAAAAATATTAAATTAGTGTTTGTACGTATTTCTGGAGAGGATTAAACAGTTCTTTAAAAAACACATAACTCCCCATGACCAAGTCCAGAGGAACTTTTTTACGAGTTAAAAGCCGGAAGAATATCTTCAAAGCTGGATTTCTCTGAAATGTATTTACAAATTCAGATGGAAATTGAAAATGGAGTTCCTAACGTTTTGAAAAAAAAAACTCTATCATACCGACGAACTATCCAGATTAACCCCGAAACACAGGAAACCTCTTGGAGATGCTGTGATTGCTTCTCTTCGAACAGAAGGATAAAATTAAAGCGACATTGTGGAAGACAGTGAAGGAACTTCCTGTAACTTTCGAACAAATCAAACGAGAAGCTCTAAACGATGAGTTTATGAGGGAAACCAAAATCATCATGAAAAGGACCAACAGATTTCATATATTTTCTCTCTATGCGACGAAGTACTGCTATATAGTGAGCATGTCGTCATTCCCACAACGCTACAAAGAAGAATTAGAAAATTCACCCAAAGATTATAGGATGAAAAGCTTTATGCGCAGTTATGTATATTGGCCGAGCATGGATAAGGATATTGAAACAATAGTAAAATCCTGTAGAACATCAGTTCTAGGCGGTGGGTGGGACACACCGAACGATCTACAATTTCAGATTGAAAACGAATGTTCAGAATTAACGGACGTAAATACAGGATTACATAAGTTTAACCGATTTCCTTTTGGTATAAAGGTGGCACCAGCTATTTTTCAACAGATGCCATGCTTGCAGATTACGATTTTGCGGTGGCGTATCTGAACGAGGTTTTAATCAAAAGTGTATCTAAAGAATAACATGTTGGGGATAGTAAAAAATTTTTTGATTCAAGCTCAGTGAAGAAAAATGCGAATTGGTTTTGCTTAAAATTAAATACCTTCTCCAAATTATTGATAAAAATTGTCGTCAGCCAGATCCGTTTAGCGCAAGTGCAATTAAAAGTATACTTCCACCAACAAACATGACTACGTAACAGGCTTTTCTAGGACTGGCTAATTACTATCAAATATATGTTCATAATATGAACAATTTGAGATCTCCACTGGACAAACTAATTAAAAAAAGTAAAGTGGAAATGGAATGATAAACGTCAACAGGCGTTTGACGAAAAAAAAAGAAAAAGACTTCCGTCAGATTTATCATCAGCACACTACGATTCAAAAGCAGAAATTGTAGTGGCGTCAGATGCTAGTGAGTACGGTTTATAATTTTACGCAAGAAAGATGGCGGTAAAATGAAAGCATTTGCTCATGCTTCACGCTCACTTCTTCCAGTGGGGAAAAATTACAGGCAGATAGAAAAAGAGGTTCTAGGAATTATATTTGATGTTAAGAAATTTCATAAATATATTCATGGAAGAGATTTTAGGTTGCAAACATACGGCAACACTTTAATAATAATATATGGTCCAAAGAAAGGAATACCAACGTATAATAGGCTACAAAGGTGCAGTACCACCTTATTAAACTCTAATTTTATGATGGGGTACCAACCATCTAAAACTAGAGAACATACAGATGGATTATGATGATTAATGCCTAAAAATAAGGAAACATTTTAAGACACGGTCATGGCAGCTCTAAAAAGCGAAATGGAAGTGTAAAAAAATTGTGCAACACAGTAAATGATTTAAAAGTTACACTTTAAGAAATAAAGGAAAAGCGGAAAATCTCGTTTTTATTTCGAAAATTATGAAGCAATTAAAAGAACATAACAAAAAAGAAAACCCAGAACTAAGCGCTTACTGGCTATGCAAAGGTGTAGCAATGTTCGGACAAAGGATTGTAATACCTAATGTGTTCCAGAAGCGAACTATGAAGGATTTTCATAGCAGACATCCTGGTATTTTAAGAAGGAAATCCAGACCTAAACGCTTACTCGATATGCAACGGTATAGCAATGTTCGGGCCAAGGATTGTAATACCTAGTGTGTTCCAGAAGCGAACAATGAAGGATTTTCATAGCAGAAATCCTGGTATTTTAAGAACGAAATCCAGACCTAAACGGTTACTCGCTATGCAACGGTGTATCAGTGTTCGGGCAAAGATTGTAATACCTAGGGTGTTCCAAAAGCGAACTATGAAGTATTTTCATATCAGACATCCTAGTATTTTAAGAACGAAATCCAAACCTAAACGCTTACTCGCTATGCAACGGTGTAGCAATGTTCGGGCAAAGGATTGAATTACCTAGTGTGTTCCAGAAGACAGCAATGAAAGATTTTCATAGCAGACATCCTGGAATTTTAAGAACGAAATCCAGACCTTAACGATTTCTCGCTATACAACGGTGTAGTAAGGTTCGGGCAAAGGATTTTGATACCTAGTGTGTTCCAGAAGCGAATATTGAAGAATTTTCATAGCAGATATCCTGGTATTTCAATAATGAATATTGGATCAGAATTGACCAAGATATTGAAAAAATAGTGAAACCTTGCAGAGGTTGTTCTTGGCCGCAAAACTCACAATGATAGAACCTTGCCTAGAGACAGACACAGCGTTATCATGACTTTATATAGATTTTGCAAGGTCCTAAAAATGGATCATATTATCTTGGCGTAGTTGATAATTTGACTGAATCGCAGGAAATTCATAAGTGCAAAATCATCTTCAGTGACAGTGAATTTCTTGCCTGAATCGTTTGCGAGATATGCCATACCAGATACCATAGTCTCTGGAACGTAATTCACGGGTGAAGAATTCGAAGACTTTTGTAAGATATTCTCCGTTGAACATATTACGTCCCTGCCGTATCATCCAAGGTCGATCGGACACGAGGTAAGGTTAGTGGGAACGTTCAAAGGAGTTTTTAAGGAAGCCAGTCTTGGGAAAGTAAATAAGGAAGCACTTCAAAATTTTCTGAGAATTTACTGTGTAACACCTAA
>OZ010611.1:11354758-11407258 GCA_963932145.1 Acanthosepion lycidas
TATATATATATATATATATATTATCAGAATTTAGTAATTGTTAAATCATTCTTTTGGTGAAGTGTATGATTTAGAGCAAAAAGCGAGATGAAGTTGTGGAGACTGATGTCTGATCTCGTCTTTAAGAGACAGGGCAAATGGAAGAAGAATGAAAAACAACTCTTTTGACATAGTTACATTGAGGAATGTTATCTCTTACGTTTTGAGTCTGTGTTCTGTGGATGGGGCGAATTCTTTTAGTCAACTGGGTTTTAAATGATACGGCTCAGGTTTTTATTTTTAGAGGTGCAGTTAGAAAACAAATAAAGATGGAAGTCTAGGCAAACGTGGCACTTGGAATGATGCTATCATCTCCTGTGTAAAAGAAAAAGTTGGGGTTGATCGTGGGGATGCTTAGTGTCTTAATTAGTTGACCTGAAAAATCTCAGGGTAATGTGTAGGTCTTTGTTCATCTTTCGTTTTGAACACTAAGTACTCACACACACACACACAAGCACACACACGCACACACACACATACAAACACACAAACACACACAAATACACACACACAGATAAACACACACACACACAAACACACACACAAACACACACACAAACACACACACACACACAAACACACACACACACGCAAACACACACACACATAAACACACACACACACACAGAAACACACACACACAAACACACACACACAAACACACACACACACACAAACACACACACACACATACAGAAACACACACACACAAACACACACACACAAACACACACACAAACACACACACACAGAAACACACACACACAAACACACACACGCACAAACACACACACACAAACACACACACACAAACACACACACACACACAAACACACACACACAAACACACACACAAGCACACACACACACACACAAACACACGCGCACACACAAACACACACACAAAAACATGCTCAAAGTTAGCATATGCAAACATCCATAAATAATTGCTCTGTATAAATTAAATAAAATGCATTTTGTTGATCAGTTCAAATAATTTCATATTACAAGGATCCTCTGGGATTATATAGCAACGGATTATATTTATATATATATATATATATATATATATATATATATATATATATATATATATATTGAACAATAAAATATATTAAAAAAATAAAATCTTCAGACACACTGGGTTGTATATTGATATTCCTTCGTTTTTATTATTTTTTCATTCCTCGACTAGTTTCGGCCAACATGGCCATCATCAGGAGAAAAATAATTTTCTGTTTGCTGGTAGCAGTGAACTACAGAAATGAATGTCTTGATGGAGAAAATGACCTTTTCTCTGTAGTTTTCATCTGTTTTTTTATTTTTAATTTTTTAAGATGAATTCTGGTCATTCTTTGTGTTGGTCAAACACTCTCTTTTAAGTTGTTATTTGAGATAAGAGCTGGATGGATCCATGCTGCTCTGAATTCCCTCAGGTCATTTTGAGTGGTTTATTGGTTCCTGGAAAGGGGAAGTGTCTCTGTTAAGTGTGTGTGGGTGTTATTTGGTTCTTAGGGAGTGAGTGAGTATGATGTGTGTAAGCATGTATATATATTTCAATAAAGGTGCAATTAATTTAAAAATTCATGAATTATACATAAAACAAATACAAAGGTTAATGATTTAAATGGCGAGAAATCCATCTTCGCGAACAATTCAAATAATATACAAAAACCCCGAACCTGTTTATAAATGAAAAGATCCTGTTTTATAAATTTCAGTTGCAATAGGTCTTTTTTATTTTTACAAGCTTTCGTCTGTTCCTACAGACATACTAAGGTATGAAATAGATTGTGAAATACTGAAATTTATAAAACAGGATCTTTTCATTCATAAACAGGTTCGGGGTTTTTGTATATTATTTGAATTGTTCGCGAAGATGGATTTCTCGCCATTTAATCATTAACCTTTGTATTTGTTTTATGTATGAATAATTCATGAATTTGTAAATTAATTGCACCTTTATTGAAATTAAAATAACTGATCCAAGTGCAACTTTCGGATAATAAGTGCGACATTACTGTAATTATTGAACAATATAGTTCATGCCACTTTGACGGAAAATTTACCAGTAAAAAAGAATTCTCTTATCACTACATTTGTACATAAACCTTAAAATTTAAATTCAAACTCAGCGTTGCGACTGCACGTTCCAAAACAATAACACATTTCTCATAGCATTCTTCGGATTACAACCCTGTTTTCGTTGTCCACTTATTACTGAGAGTAAAAACAAGAACACAATCTATTTCATACCTGAGGATGTCTGCAGGAACAGACGAAAGCTTGTAAAATAAAAAGACCTTATGCAACTGAAATTTATAAAACAGGATCTTTTCATTCATAAACAGATTCGGGGTTTTTGTATATTATTGAATTGTTCGCGAAGATCGATTTCTCGCCATTTAAATCATTAACCTTTGTATTTGTTTTATTTATGAATAATTCATGAATGTATATATGTATGTATATATATATATATATATATATATATATATATATATATATATATAATATAAATACAATAATATTAAGACTGTATTTCATATTTGAATTTTATGATGAATCTTATTTCTTCATGAACAAGCTCATGGCGAGTTCTCCGACAATAAAATATCCGTAGAATTTCCCCTATCACATCATTAAATATTTGAGCTTAACAACTTTAACAAAATATTGAAATAACAATCATAAATGTGAATGCGGTTCATTATTTTAAGGAAGTATGGGGGTACAAATGAAAAGATTTGAACTTGACAACTATTTTTCATTTCATGGAAACAGACTTTAAACACTTATAGCTTCCCTTCTTTCTTTCATGCATTGATTCTATCACTGAAACCAAGTAGTGTCTTTCCCCCTCTTTTCATGTGATCAAAATTGAATAGTGAATTATTTTTGTGGATCAGTTCAAATATTTTCATATTACAATGATCCTATTGGATCATATACCAACGGATATATATTGCTATATCAGTATGCAGCTATCGATCAGTATAAATCCTCAAATAAATTGGAAAATTCTAGGTTTTGCGAACACCACAGATATTTTTAGCGGTAGGTGCAAGCTATGTTGTTAAGAAAAAATCAGGATAATAAAATATAACGATCTATTAAATCTACGGAAAGAATTAATCGCAAAATGTAGACATAGAAATAAATACCAATTTACATAAGTATACAGGCGCATATATGTGAGGGTGTATGTGTACGTATAGTGGCATATATGCATGGAATGTAAATGTACATATATATGTATGTATGAAGATATGGACGCATATAAATATGTTAGACAGCAAGAGTCATTAAATTGGGTGGTCTGGTATTACCCACAACCTATAAATCTATATCTTAACTAATTTACATTAACCTTAATGGAGTTAAGTTTAAATCCGCCATCGCTTAATAGTACAACTATTTACTGTGAATCCCAGAAAAACACAAACGGGGACGTTATAAGAAACATCTTATAGCAGGAATTGATATTAGACTACAAACAAAAATCCTGGCCATAAATAAACTCCAAACCCAGACCGCTTCCCACGGGATAAAATACCTTACGCCCCCACCCCCGTAATCGCACTCACCCACTCTCATTAACAAAGCGCTGGCAAGAGGAAGACTAACTTTGAAAATAAATTTAGAACGATACTCCGAGACAAGCACTTAGAAGCTTATGAGAGCCGTGTACAGAACGGTTCGAATTAGACTATACCTATGTTGAGGTAATTTTTTTTGCTGTATATATATATTTAGTTGGATTGATGTGAGTTTGTGGCCCTGGGTTTCACACTATTTGCGGTCTTCAGACCTGATCAATATATAATATAAAAAAATTAATAAAATTGATTCATAAAATTGATAAAACGAAAGCATGTTTCATTATTAATTATATTCTATAATATACCAGACATTTATATACAAATAAATTATATCGACCTAATTTTTTGTGGATCAGTTCTAATATTTTCATATTAAAAGGATCCATTTTGATTATAAACCAACGGATTTTGATCTAATATATATATATATATATATATATATATATATATATATATATATATATATATTCAAACAGGTTTGGTTAAGTAATTTAGACATATCATGTCGATTAGTTTTCTTTGTGATCCTTTCAAGTTCCCGGATTAATTTCTTGGTAGCGTTAGAAATTGACGTAGAAAAAACTAATCAACATGTTATCTCTAAATTATTTAACCAAACCCCTTGTGAATGAAAATATGCTGCGTATCTATATATATTTGAAGTTATATATTTATTGTTTACTAGCAGTAGAGCCCGGCGTTGGCCGGGGATGTAACAGTAAGAGATAGATCAAGTATCGACCATCATAAAGACTGAAAAATAAAATTGACAAAGATTATTGTTTAAGGTTGACGGACACGCATGTCTTAATTAGTTTTTTTTTGTTTTTTTTTTACGAATTGGTCAAACCCAAACTCAAACAAAAACATTGTTTTCAATCGTTATGAGTCTATCGATTGAATAGAATTTTATTATAAACAATTGTCTTGTTAATGGAATTTTTAAAGCATTCTGAATGTAGAAATAAAGAAAAAAGTGTGCAAGACAATAAGAAACATTACCTGCCAAAAAAAAATTTTTTCTTGAAATCGGTTGAAAAATGTAGGAAATCCTATCCCATATATAAACGAACGAACGAACAGACACACACACACACATACACACACACACAACCTGGGTTTTATAATAAGTATAATTCGATAACTCGATATTAATAAGTATAACTCGATATGAGTTGTCCCCCTTTCATTAATGCCTCTTAATTGTGTTTTCAAATTGATTTCGTGCAAAAACAATTGTGTTTTTCCAATATTTTGCACTCTTAGAACCACCGCAAGGTAATTTTACGTAGTCCTGTGAAGTTTTGGTGAAATCGGTTGAAAAATGTAGGAAATCCGATCCCATATATAAACGAACACACACACATACAACCTGGGATTTTTTTTATAAGTAAGATTATTATTATTTCATCCTTTCGCGAAGTTATCAGGGTTTTCTCTATTAACATTTATTTATTTTTGTACCCGAAGATCGTTTATTTTGTTTTTACTTTCTGTTTTTGTTTACCTAAAGTTATATTTTTACTTTTTATCAATTAATAGTTTAGTTGTTCTGTCAAAATGGTAATATAAATTATTTTATTCTATGTTAAATAATGACTTTATAATCTCTGAGTATTTTAGGCTTTAGTCCCATATTTTCATTTTTTGCTTCTTTTATCTTCTTTTTGATATTTGTGTTTATTTTTGACCAATTTCCTCATTTATCTTCCTTTCTATTATTTTCGTTTGCGTAACATTTTATATATTTAAAAAAAATGTTAATTTTGTTTCTTTTTTTCTGTCTTAATATTTATTTGTTTTTCTCCAACTAACCTGAATATCGTTTATCTTATTTTTACTTTCTTAGCTAAAATTATATTTATCAACTTGACATTTTCTAATCCCATTCATTTTTTCATCAGTTGATAGCTTAGCTGTTACTTCTGTCAAAAACGTTATATAAATATTTTATTGCATGTTAAATAATGATTTCATGATCTCTGAGTATTTTAAGCTTCAATCCCAACAGGTATTTTTATTTTTTTTGCTTCTGTTATCTCTTTTTGATATTTGTGTATGGCCTATTTCATAATCTACCTTGCTTTCTAGAGCTTTTGTTTTCCTAACGATATATATATATATATATATATATATATATATATATATATATATATATATATATGTTAGCTATAGTAATCACAATCGTCAATAATAAGGAAGCAGTTAGCGTTGAAAAGACAAACACCATGACCAGCATGCCCCAAAACAAAACGCAACTTAACCAAGATAGTGAAAGACTCAGACCAATAGGAGTCTGTGTGCGCTTCTGTATGAGGAAGTGTATGCTTGTCTGACGGCGCAGGCGGTAAAAAAAACGTCAAAAGCACGCCTATCCGATTTTTGTTGTAAGGAATATCTCTACACATAAAAAAAAGTGTCCCGCAACCGAAATAAAATTAAAATTGCGTATATATGTATGCCTGAACGCATGGATGTGTATCTGCGTCTGATCTCGGATTGTTTCTATGGGTACGTTTGTCTGAACTAAGATGTTTACACCTGTATGAATCTGTGCCTATGTGTATGAGTGGGTCATCAAGAACAAGCAGCGAAGTAGATCCCTCCTCCTCCTACTACTACTACTACTACCAAACAGCCAAACAAAATAGAACCAATCAAAAGCGTGAAACCCAGAGTCCAAAACTCTGTCCCACCACTAGGGCGAGATGTGACACAAGGTCTGTTTTTAGGTGTGGAACCGAGTGCGTACACCCGGGACAGGAACACAAATTTCCCTCAGCCGCCGCAACCGTCGGTTGCGCGGGCCTCGGTGCGAGCACCGATCTCTCCCTCTGGTGCAATGGGAGGGCGCGGCATCGGGCAGCTGTTCCCCAGGGCAGGGTACTTCTCAGTATTATTTTCCTCAGCTGCCCCTCTCTCCTTTGACAGAGAAGCCCCTGAGTGCACTCTGCCCAAAGAGGTAACTGAGAGAAAATAAGTAGACGTGAAATTACTCAAAAGGATACAAACTCATATCCATACAACTGAATATATAAAATAATATATATATATATATATATATATATATATATATATATATAGATACACACACACACGCACACAGACACACACACACACACACACACACACACACACACACATATATATATATATATATATATATATATATATATATATATATATATATATGAATATAATGGACTCTGCCATCGGTTTCGACGTATGAGGATCTGGCAACTTAACCAATTGATTCAGTTATGAAATGTTGTGCGATAATCTTAAGTGACACTTAAGACCCGCTAGTGATTTACAAAGGAGGCCGCATAAGGAGCAAGAGTGAGGATTGTGTAGATCACTGTTAGATTGGCTGACATTTTAGATCTTGCTCTCGTTTCTTGAAGGAGATTCAGACCATCATATTGAAAACTGCTGAGTCCACTAAATCACATTGATCTCCATTCTACCCGCCCCAAGGCTAAGCGATCGAGGGTGTTATGAGGTATATTGACAACTGACGAGTTGCTCTTCAGCTTAAGCCATGGGCGTCCTACATTCCTGTAGCCCTGATCTAATTGGCTGTATAATATATATATATATATATATATATATATATATATATATATACAAACTGGTTTATTTTTTTAAAATGGATCTATTTATGCTTATTTGTGTTGATTGCGTTTGAGTTTCGATCCGTTTTTTTTTCGTAAAAAGTGATATGTAAAACAAGCGGCCTAGAGTGTTGAAGTCTTACAGAAGAACTGTATCCCTTTTTCTTATTAGTGAAACTGTTTTTTATAGCCAAAACATATCGTTGGAAACAAAGAACAAAAGAGAACTGGGATGGTCAAAGATGCTTTCCAAAAGCTAAGAAGAGTATTAAGAAACAAAAGAAACTAGTTCTGAACTGGTACCTAACATCTGTCTTCCTGTATGGCAGCGAATGTTGGACAATTTCCCCAAAGATGAAGAGGAGAAATGAAGCAACAGAAATGTGGTTCTACAGAAGGATGCTGAGAATAACATGAGGTTTTGGAGAGAATGAAAACAAAGAGGAAACGTATATTTAATACCAGAAAGAGGCAGTTAAAATTTCTGGGGCACGTAATGAGGAAAGATGGCTTGGAAAATCTGATACTCATAGGGCAGATTGAGGGTAAGAGGGACAGAGCAGGGATAAAGGAAAATAAACAACAAAAAAAGAAACAGCGTGTAACGTACTTAAAGGGCTTGAGCAAATGGATGGCCGGGCAGAGTTTAGGAGAAATAACAAAAAAACAAGGCTACAAGGGACAGGAAAATATGGAGGGCCATGATCGCCCATATGCTGAAGAGACAAGGCACATAATAGAAGAAAGACTTTTATATCTAGGCCGGTTGGCATTAATTTCACTGTTTAAGAATAAAACAAAAATAGCAACTCAAAACGTATGATAAATAATGTCGAGCAAAGAATCCCCTTTAAAAAATATTCTACTGGCACGAAATCTAAAGCTAGCAGATATAGATATACAAGTCTCCATGACAGAGGTGCTTTCCTTGTTGTATTACGCTCGTCTCTGAGGTCGCACTGGTAGGGACACGCTTAGGTCTGACACAGTTTCAATTCCTGTCAGAGGCACATATTTCTCTTTCGTAGGACCTATGAATCTAGACGGATTATTATTAATTTCATTGTTTTATCTGGTCTTCTCTTTCTCAACTAGGTTCTGTGTATCTTATAAATAAACCCACCAATAATAATTCCTAGTAGAACATCTAGTCCTGTTAAAGAATCTTTATGCGAAATGGCATTGAAGGCTACATCATCTAAGCAGAGATGAAGAAGGAACCTGAGGGGATAGAAATGTGGTTTTACAGGAGGATACTGAGGATAATATGGACTGAGAAAATGGAAACAAAGGGATCACTTATGCTTAAAAGAGAGTTGAAAATTCTTGGGCATATAAGCAAAGAGGACATGGAAAATTTGACACTCAGGGACAGAAGATGGTGATAATGATAGGAAGCTATGTGGGGTTAATGGAAGTGAAAGAGAAAGAGAAGACATTAGGAGGAAAAAGGACAATAAAAGAACAGAACCCCGGAAGAAAAATATGGCGATAATGCTACTAAGACAAAAAGGGTTACTCGGGGTGAAAGAGAATGAGAAGACTTTAATCAAGAGAAAGGACAACAAAAGAATAGGTTTCAGGAAGACAGAGGATGGCGATAATGCCACTAAGACGCAAGGGGTTACTCGTAGTGTAAGAGAATGAGAAGACTTTACTGAGGAGAAAGGACAATAAAAGAACAGGTTTCAGGAAAACAGAAGATGGCGATAATGCCACTAAGACAAAAGTGGTTACTCGTAGTGTAAGAGAATGAGAAGACTTTACTGAGGAGAAAGGACAATAAAAGAACAGGTTTCAGGAAGACAGAAGATGGCGATAATACCACTAAGACGCAAGGGGTTACTGAGAGTGAAAGAAAATGAGAAGACTTTAGGGAGGAGAAAAGAACAATAAAAGAACAGGTTTCAGGAAGACAGAAGATGGCGATGATGCCACTAAGACGCAAGAGGTTGCTGGGTGTGAAAGAGAATGAGAAGACTTTAGTGAGGGGAAAGGACAATAAAAGAACAGGTTTCAGGAAGACAGAAGATGGCGATAAAGCCACTAAGACGCAGGGGTTACTGGGTGTGAAAGGGAATGAGAAGACTTTAGTGAGGAGGAATTAGAATAAAAGAACAGGTTTCAGGAAGACAGAAGATGGCGATAATGCCACTAAGACGCAACGGGTTACTGAGAGTGAAAGAGAATGAGATGACTTTAGTCAGGAGAAAGGCGAATAAAAGAACAGGTTTCTAGAAGACAGAAGATGGCGATAATGCCACTTAGACGCAAGGGGTTACTGAGAGTGAAAGAGAATGAGAAGACTTTAGTGAGGAGAAAGGAGAATAAAAGAACAGGTTTCAGGAAGACGAAGATGGCGATAATGCCACTAAGACGCAACGGGTTACTGAGAGTGAAAGAGAATGAGAAGACTTTAGTGAGGAGAAAGGAGAATAAAAGAACAGGTTTCAGGAAGACAGAAGATGGCGATAATGCCACTAAGACGCAAGGGGTTACTGGGAGTGAAAGAGAATGAGATGACTTTAGTGTGGAGAAAGACAATAAAAGAACAGGTTTCTAGAAGACAGAAGATGGCGATAATGCCACTAAGACGCAAGTGGTTAATAAAATGGACAATAAAAGAACAGGTTTCAGGAGACAGAAGTTGGTGATAAGAATCTTTTCTTAACAATGAATATTTTTCTATAACACAATTGATGTACAAAATTATATTGTATAAGTTGTTTAAATTGCTTCCAAGTTCTTTCTTGCTTGGTTTAATGAAAATATCATGCTAAAGATTAAGTGTTGATGAATTGATAAGGTATTTGTATGATTGTACGCAAATTAAACAGTTTGTTTTTTGGGAGCTGAATTTTGTAATATTGTGCTCGACTTACTGTTCTGCGTAAAGTTGTCTCTCTTTGACTGAATTCGTCACTTGTTGTTCAATGTTGACTTTATGTAGACGAGTAAGTGTATTTTGCAAGCTGTTAAATAAAATTAACTTTAAGCCAGGAAAATGAGTGTCGTGGATTCGTGTGTCGAGCTGATAAATTGGTTAGAGCCATTGTCGAAGTCGAGTGAAGTTTCATAAATTATTGATGTGTCAGGTCACGTGGGAGGCTCCAAATTCGTTGGCCCAATTTGTATCTACTAAGGATACAAATTAGACTGATATACGCGCACGGAGTTAAGAATGTGTCTGAAAATACGATTTTTTATGTTTATTAGCCAATCAGAAATCGTTCTTCGTTACTGCATTCTGGAGTCGGGTTTAATGGGCTGTCTTCCTACTTGTGATAGCTTTGAGATAACTTCGTTTCTGAGCCACTTTTAATGGGTTTTTAAAGAAACAAATGTAGAAATCTGATTCTCCAATGCTTTGCGCCGCTTCTTGTCGCTTGCGCAAAACTGTATCCCATTGGGCCTCATCCTGCGGAACCAATGCTTGAGTAACGGCACGATTTCTAGGGCATCGCGAATAGAGCACGTGCCGTAAGCGCCATGGCGCCAATGAACAAATAATTTTGTAGTATAATATTCATTAATTTGTCATCAAGCGTTAAATCATCTGGCAACATTACACAACGACAGACTGTCGGCGTCTAATGTTGCCGTGACATATTTGTTGACCCGGATGTTGAGCGGTTGCGTATTAGTAAAAGCAAGGAAGTTAGTTTTAGTCCTAACGGCTACCTCCCTTCGTTTCTTCGCTCCAGTTGTCTTCTCGCAGGTTTTTTTTTAAAAAACAAATTGTTTCTACAAGGGTAAGTCAAAAATTATCCGTGCTTTTGGCATAACGTATTAGGTTGGTGCAAAAAATAATGACGTAATAATGTCGTTTTTGACGTATTTTTTAACGTCAAAAAACGACATTATTACGTCATTATTTTTGCACCAACCTAATATATTTAAGTTAGTCACTCTCTGCGCATGCGCACCAATTTTCTGTTACAGTGTAAACATGGCTGCTCAGCGAACACGCTCAAACATGGATAATTTATCACTTACCCATATATATATATATATATATATATAT
Organism: Acanthosepion lycidas; assembly: GCA_963932145.1. Lineage (NCBI taxonomy): Eukaryota > Metazoa > Mollusca > Cephalopoda > Sepiida > Sepiidae > Acanthosepion > Acanthosepion lycidas. Next base: position 11,366,038 of record OZ010611.1, read on the forward strand.
ATATATATATATATATATATATATATATATATATATATATAATATTGAATATGACAGACAGGGTGCTTTTATTTATTTTTTTGTATAATTTCTCATGCGACATAATATTTTTTTTTCTTTTCGTATGATAAATTATATAAAAACAGTCCGAATGGTTTTTTATATCCGAACGCTTTCGGCTATACATTTAGCCATCTTCAAGGATTATATATTTTAACTTTTTTAAATAAGAAATAGTTTGATGTATGTATGTTTTATAAAATGTTTTCATTTTTCAAAACAGGGTCAAGATATTGTGTCCATGTTCAAAGTGAATATTATTAAGTGTTGTTTTTTTTTTTTATTAATAAGGCTTCCATTAAATTTAGTCATTTTTTGCATGTAGATAATGCTATTATATTAGTTTTGTTAACATGTTACGCATATTTTCCGGTAGGTCTCTATGAATATTTAAATGATTTATTTATTTATTCGTAACATACTAATATAATTGACAACACTAATATAATAGCATCAACTATATAATTTATCATCTGAAAAGATTTTTTTTTAGATCGCATGATTGTTTTGTTTAACGGCATCTCAACCTTAGTGGTCATTTTATGCCGGAAATGATTTTGAGTGACTTTAAAAGTCAAAAACGCATAGTTGGCAACACCATTGTTTCAAAAACGTACAGCTGGCAACATTATTGCTTCAAAAACGTACAGCTGGCAACATTGTTTTTTTTTTTTTTATAAAAAACGTATAGCTGGCAACATTGTTTCAAAAACGTATAGCTGGCAACATTATGGTTTTAAAACATATAGCTGGCAACATTATTTTTTACAAAAATAATATAGCTGGCAACATTGTTTCAAAAACGTATAGCTTACAGCATTATGGTTTCAAAAACGTATAGCTGGCAGCATTATGGTTTCAAAAACGTATAGCTGGCAACATTATTGTTTCTAAAACCTTTATCTGAGGCCTTACTGTTAGATGTAGTTTATCGTCATACCCGGGACGCGGATGTAGTTTATCGCCATACCCAGAACGTGGATGTAGTTTATTGTCATACCCAGGACGTGGGTGAGAGCTGAGGCCTTGCTGTTGGATGTAGTTTATCGTCATACCCGGGACGCGGATGTAGTTTATTGTCATACCCAGGACGTAGGTGAGAGCTGAAAAAACTAAAAACGTACAGCTGGCAACATTATTTTCTCAAAAGAAAAAACGTATAGCTGGCAACATTGTTTCAAAAACGTGTATCTGGCAAAATTATGGTTTCAAAAACGTACAGCTGGCAACATTATGGTTTCAAAAACGTACAGCTGGCAACATTATGGTTTCAAAAACGGACTGCTGGCAACATTACTTTTGTGAAAAACATCTGAGGCCTTGCTGTTGGATGTAGTTTATCGCCATACCCAGGACGCGGGTGTAGTTTATTGTCATACCCAGGACATAGGTGAGAGCTGAATAAACTAAAAACTTACAGCTGGCAACATTATTTTTTCAAAAAAAAAATCGTATAGTTGGCAACATTGTTTCCAAAACGTATAGCTGGCAACATTATGGTTTCCAAAACGTATAGCTGGCAACATTATGGTTTCCAAAACGTATAGCTAGCAACATTATGGTTTCCAAAACATATAACTGGCAACATTATGGTTTCAAAAACGGACAGCTGGCAACATTATGGTTTCAAAAATGGACAGCTGGCAACATTATGGTTTCAAAAACGGACAGCTGGCAACATTACTTTTCTGAAAAACATTCTCTGAGGCCTTGCTGTTTGATGTAGTTTATCGTCATACCCGGGACGCGGATGTAGTTTATCGCCATACCCAGGACGCGGATGTAGTTTATTGTCATACCCAGGACGTGGGTGAGAGCTGAAAAAAAACTAGTTCACTATTTACCCATAGCTGGGACCCTAACAGGTGCAACCACCCCGGGCCAAGGTGGACCTGAGAACACCAGCAATTAAGAGGTGGTTCCACGCTCCTCAAAACCTCCTGATCAGAGGCCTTGCTGTTGGATGCAGTTTAACGTCATACCCAGGACGTAGATCGCACGAGAAATTGTATAAAAAACTACATAAAAGCACCATGTCTGTCGTATTCAATAAATACATATATATATATGTGTGTGTGTGTGTGTGTGTGTATGTGTGTGTATGTGTGAGAGTGTGTGTATTTAATTAATTAATATATATATATATATATATATATATATATATATATATATATATATATTAAAATTGTGTATTTAGGCAGCAAATTATGCTTTAGACATGGCTGATTGAATAAATTACAGACATTAAATCTGCTAATTTTTAATAAAATCCGTTCATACTCATGAATAACCTTCCGTGTACTGATCTTAAAAAATGAGAGGAATGTGCTATATATATATATATATATATATATATATATATATATATATATATATATATATATATATATATATATATAAAATGTAATGAAAATCAAACCACTTTAATGTACCATTACGATAATTTATTTCACCTAAATCCTTTTGTAAGGATTCAGGATCATCAGGTAAAACTTCCAACAACGAATTGAGAAAAAAAATTTCATCCTCTTTGGATTTACCAATTTGGTTTACCAAGTTCCTTATAACTTAACTTATATATATATATATATATATATACTAATGAACAAGTTATAGTTTTGTATCACTTGCACCTCTGACGATGATCTTGGAAGAAGATCGAAAGTACCTGGGAAATGAAAATAAAGAAATTTGAACAGCTATAGCACATTTTTCTCATCCTTTAACATCCATACAAGAAAGGTTATTCGTGAGTATGAACGGATTTTCTTAAAAATTAGCCGACATAATGTTTCTAATTTATTCAATCACACACAGACACACACACACACACACACACACACACACATATATATATATATATATATATATATATATATATATATATATATTTGCAGTATATGCCAAAAAATGAAGGCAATCATAGAAAGCCGATTTTTGTATTTTTACCAAGACAAGCGAGTAATAGTATTCGCTTATTAATACAGGTGTACATATGTACATTATACAAGTAAAAAAAAATAGTATTTTTTGGTTTACCTTTTGCTTTAATAACGGCCTTAAATCTCGTTGCATGCTACAGACTAAAGTCAAAGTTCTCCGCCAGATGTCTCCAGAATTTCTTTAATTCGAGAAAATGCTCATCTTCTGCGTTAACTTTCTTATTACGGGCAAGCTTGTCTATTAACGCTCAAAGATTTTCAATTAGGTTAAGGTCAGTACAGTTGATATGACGCTTGGGTCGTATAGTAATGGTCCAGGTTCGATTCCTGTCACTGCTGAAAGGTCCAAATGTAGGACGAAACGGCCGTCCGGTTCATTCTGTTGGGGATTCTTCTAGACTCGATGAAATGCTTAATTATGATTATTTCAACTTGCATATCTTTGCATGGATCGATTGCAGAGAAGACTTTAGTGACGAGAAAGGACAATAAAAGAATAGGTTTCAGGAAGACAGAAGATGGCGATAATGCCACTAAGACGTAAGGGGTTACTGGGAGTGAAAGAGAATGAGAAGACTTTACTAAGGAGAAAGGACAATAAAAGAATAGGTTTCAGGAAGACAGAAGATGGCGATAATGCCACTAAGACGTAAGGGGTTACTGGGAGTGAAAGAGAATGAGAAGACTTTAGTGAGGAGAAAGGAGAATAAAAGAACAGATTTCAGGAAGACAGAAGATGGCGATAATGCCACGAAGACGCAAGGGGTTACTGGGAGGGAAAGAGAATGAGAAGACTTTAGTGAGGAGAAAGGACAATAAAAGAACATGTTTCAAAAAGACAGAAAATGGCGATAATGCCACTAAGACGCAAAGGGGTTACTAGGTGTGAAAGAGAATGAGAAGACTTTAGTGAGGAGAAAGGACAATAAAAGAACAGATTTCAGGAAGACAGAAGATGGCGATAATGCCACGAAGACGCAAGGGGTTACTGGGAGTGAAAGAGAATGAGAAGACTTTAGTAAGGAGAAAGGAGAATAAAAGAACAGGTTTCAGGAAGACGGAAGATGGCGATAATGCCACTAAGACGCAAAGGGGTTACTAGGTGTGAAAGAGAATGAGAAGACTTTAGTGAGGAGAAAGGACAATAAAAGAACAGTTTTCAGGAAGACAGAAGATGGCGATAAGGCCACTAAGACGCAATGGGTGTCGATGGGGGTGAAAGGGAATAATAAAACTTTAGATAAAAACGGAAACCCATTTCTAAACTGGAAACAAGTGATAGTCTTTTCCTGATGATTTTTTTTAACTTTTTTTTCATCCTAACACAAACATTTTAGCTGCTTCTTTACAAGTTTCCTCGAATTTCAATCCATCTCTAGAATGAACTCGTCCTTTGTTTTCCAGATACTTACCCAGTGTCACACACGCAGGGCAACTTCACAAATTAGTATTATTCCTGATAAATAGCCCCTGGTAGATTCTAACCCTGTCACACGTTTTTATCGACTGTATTAAGAACACTGAATAGAACACGTTTTAAATTCAAATTTAAATCCGCTCGAAACAGAAGTATTTTTCTTTCACTCTCCGCGCCCAACGTTAAACTACCAGTGCCAGACCCCAGTAAAAGAAAAAAAGTATTTCAAAAAGCCTGTATTGTCGAAACCTTTGTGACCATTAGCTGTCTTGTTTACTTAATGCCAAGAGTCAAAAATGACTGTTGTCTATAACCTTTAGCAAAGGAAATTTCCCATATGACAACATTTCTAATGTTGTTGCTATTGGCTGTAACCCCTCCACTCCCGGGCAGTTATTACAAGAACGAGGGACTGGTTTCCCTTGATCTTATTCTGATAAAGAAAGAGCAGAGAGAAAGAAAAATATAATTTTGTCGACAATAAATGCTTCTGTGAACATATACGTGGGTGTTACGATTGCTTGAAGTATGAAAAACATGATAATGAGACGAGATATTTATAAGCTCTTGTGTGTATTGTATTGCAACTTTTAAAAACAGACTTTGTGTAAATCGGTACGGAGGGTAAGTGGCGAGAGAGGGCGTAGGCCAAATTTGTGAGGAATGGGGGTATTATTCAAGAAGGGTGGGGATAGTAGATAATATTAACGTGTATCTAGTTCTTGACAGGCTGTTTGTATCTATGGACACCCGGTGTATTAAGCCATGTCTGCTTAGATCAATTCCTACCTGTTTGCAATCATATCGATCAGTCGAAGTCTGTTCATGCCATTATGTTCGTGAGATCTGTAGCTATATCAGATTGAGAATGACCTATTTGTCTATGTTCGTGATTTGTAATTGACCCGTCTTGCTCAGATCGAACTTGATGTATTCTCTGGACTTGATATGTCAGTCTTAGTTTTTCAATGATCGTCTATCTCTGTACTTGATCTATGTATATACTTGATCCATGACTCTAAGTTTGTCATTGATCCATCTGTCTATGTACTTGATCTGTCATCATCATTTATTAATTGATTCGTCTGTCTCTCTGTATTTGGTCTGACTATGTACTTGATCTGTCAACATCAGTTTTTAAATGATCCGTCTAATTACTTGGTCTATATGTGTATTTGATTTGCCAACCTAAGTTTATAATTGATGCGTTTATCTCCATATTTGGCCCATGTACAGTTTTTAATTGGCCCGTCTATATATTAGGTTGGTGCAAAAACAATGCCGTAATAATATCGTTTTTTGACGTATTTTTAACGTCAAAAACGACATTATTAAGTCATTATTTTTGCCCCAACCTAATACTTAGTCTATGTGCTTGATCAATCACCCTCACTTTGTAATTGATCCTTCTATCTTTGTCCTTGGTATATATATGTACATGATCTCCACGTTTACTTTGTAACTGATCCGTCGATTTTCTTGGTCGATCTATGTACCTGTCTCTCTCAGTTTGTCTCTGATCCACATATCTCTGTCACTGATCTATGTAGTTAATCCGTCTCTCTCAATATCATTTATCTGTCTATCTTTGTACTCGATCTATGTATTTAATCTGTATATTTCAGTTTTCAAATAATCCGACTCTATTTGATATATCTTTGTAATCTAGTTATTTCTGTACATGTCTATCTCTGTACTTGATCTGCACCTGCAGTTTCCCATTCATCTGACTATGTATTTGGTCTGACTATGTACTTGATCGGTCACCATCAGTTTTTAATTGATCTGTCTATTTACTTGATCTGCCAGCCTCAATTTTTAATTGATCTGCCTGTTTCTATACTCAGCCTATCTCTGTAAATCATGTATCTCTCTCAATTTGTAATTTATCCATCTATCTCTGTACTTCGTCTGTCTCACCCAGTTTGTCATTGATCAGTCTACCTCTGTAATTGATCTATATCTTTCAGATTGTAATTGATCCAACTTTATTTTATATATCTTTGAAATTGATTCGTCTATCTCTGTACTTGATCTGTCACCTACTGTTTGTCATTGAACCGTCTGTCTATGTACTTGATCTGTCATTCTCGGTTTGCCATTGATTCCTCTATCTCTCTGTACTTGGTCTGACTATGTACTTGATCTGTCAACATCAGTTTTTAATTGATCCGTCCAATTACTAGGTCATTCTGTGTATTTGATCTGCCAACCTAAGTTTATAATTGATCCGTTTCTCACCATACTTGGCCTATGTACTTAATCTGTCTCTTTCAATTTATCTGTCTATCTTTGTACTTGTTCTATATACTTGATCTGTCTTATCCAGTTTGTCATTGATCTGTCTGTTACTGTACTTGATCTGTATCTTTTAGTTTGCAGTTGATCAGTCTATCTACCAATATAACTTATCTGTTTATCTCAGTTTGTCACTGATCCATCTATCTTTGTAATTTATCTATGTACTTAATCTATATCTCTCAGTGTCATTTATCGATCTATCTTTGTACTTGAGCTATGTATTTAATCTGTCTCTCTCCGTTTGCAATTGATCCGCCTGTATTTGATATATCTTTGTAATTGATCTGGCTAATCTCTTTCACTTCTTCTATCGCTGTACATACAGTTTATCATTGAACTTTCTATCGATGTACTTGATCTGACTATGTACTTGATCTGTCACACCCAGTTTCTCATTGATCTGTCCCTATACTTGATCTGTATCTTTCGGTTTGCAATTGATCAGTCTATCTCTATAGTTTATCTACCTATATAACTAATCTGTCTCTTCCAGTGTGTCACTGATCCATCTATCTTTGTAATTAATCTATGTATTAATCTATCCATCTCAGTTTGCAATTGATCCGACTGTATTTGATATATCTTTTTTATTGATTCAGCTATCTCTGTACTTCTATCTCCGTACTTAATTTACGACCTGCAGTATGTCATTCATCTGAATATTTATGTACCTGATCTGTCACAATCAGATTTTAATTGATCCGTCTATGTATTTGGTTTATCTCTCTACTTGATCTCACCTTCACTTTATAATTGAGCCGTCCCATCGTGGGGTATCTATGTAATTGATCTGTCTCACCCAGTTTGTTAGTGAGCAGTCTGTCCCTCGATTTGATCTGTATATTTCGGCTTGCAATTGATCTATCGCTGTATTTTATCTATCTATATAACTAATCTGTCTCTTTCAGTTTGTTACCGATCCTGTAATTGATCTAACGATGTACTTAATCTGTCTCGCTCAATCTCGTTTATCAGTCTATCGCTACACTTAGTCTATCTATTTAATTGATCTGTCATCCTCAGTTTGTAATTGATACGTCTATCGCTGTACTTTATCTACCTATATAACTTATCTGTTTCTCTCAGTTTATCACTGATCCATCTTTCTCTGTAACTGATCTATGTACATAATCTATCTCTATCAATATAATTTATCCATCTATCTATGTATTTGATCTATTTACTTAATCTGTATCATTCAGTTTGTAATTGATCAGCCTGTATTTGGTATATCTATGTACTTGGTCCATTTGTCTCAATTTTCAATTGATCCATCTATCAGGTCATCCCATAATTTCTGCTCGAATTTTAACTTTTTGTTAAAATGAACGAAATTTAAAGAGTATTTTATAATGTCTAATGGAGCTGAACATTATTTTTTATGTTTAGATGCATTTAAACTGATCAAATTTTATTTCAGAGAACAATAAAATTAAATTTTGTTTCATTAAAACCCTGCTAACATGGAAGTACCCAAGAATCATTTGAGACACATAATGCTTTATGAGTTCAAGAAAGGAAACTCAGCAGCCGAAGCGGCTAGAAACATTCACTCAGTTTATGGAAAGGAATGTGTAAATAAAAGAACTTGCAGAAGATGGATTGTAAAATTCAAAGGTGGAGATTTCACCCTTGAAGATGAAGATCGAACCGGACGTCCAGTTGAGTTTGCTTCTTGAAGCAGCCCTTGAAGAAAATCCTGCTTTATCAGTTGAGGAATTGGCAGTGGTTCTCGGTCCACACCATACAACTGTTCATCGTCATCTTCAACAACTTGGAAAAGTTCCTAAACTAGGGAAAATGGGTGCCTCATGAATTGTCTGAAAATAACCTCAAATCCCGAGTTGACATCTGCTCTTCTCTCCATTCTCGCCAACTTGTTTCACCTTTTTTGGATAGACTTGTGACTGGCGCCGAAAAATGGATCTTTTATCGAAATGTTAAGCGTCGTAGACAGTGGCTTGGTAAAGGGAAAGGACCCCAGCCACAGCCGAGAAGGGAACTTCATGGGCAAAAGGTTCTTCTTTCAATCTGGTGGGATCGTCAAGGAATAATCCACTTTGAATTCTTACCACTTAATGCAACAATTAATGTTCAAATATACTGTCAGCAATTAGAGCGTTTGAACCAAGCTTTGAGGAAAAAATACCTGCTCAAGTGAATCGAAAGGGGGTTATGTTTCATCAGGACAATGCACGACCCCACACAGCAAGAATCACGTCACAAAAGATCGAAGAACTTGGTTGGGAGAAAATTCCTCATGCACCTTATTCTCCCGATCTTGCTCCTTCAGACTACCATTTGTTTCGTAGCTTACGGAATCATTTGGAAGAAACAGCTTTTGTAAGACAGGAAGAGGTTAAAACTGACATTTGTGAGTTCTTCAAATCAAAGCCAAAAGAATTTTACATTAATGGAATTAGTAAGCTTGTTAATAGATGGAAGGAAGTCATAGATAATCAGGGAAAATACATTGTTGATTGAATCTGTAATTAAATGTAACATTTGGTCACTTGTTTTCTTTATTCAAAATTCGGACAGAACTTATGAGATGACCTGATATTTCTATACTTAATCTATTTCTGTATTTGATCTGTCTTTCCCCGTTTGTCATCGATCCAACTTTATTTTATATATCTTTGAAATTGATTCGTCTATCTCTGTACTTGATCTGTCACCTACTGTTTGTCATTGAACCGTCTGTCTATGTACTTGATCTGTCATTCTCGGTTTGCCATTGATTCCTCTATCTCTCTGTACTTGATCTATGATCGGTTCCGTCTCGCTCACTCCACATTTTATCGATCTTTCTCGCTTTCAGTTTGTACTTAACTTCATTGTCTAGGTTAGTTTATCACCGTTTGTGTTGTATCTGTCACAGTTTCTTTTTCTATATAAATAAATGCGAATGTCAGTGTGTCAATATGTCATTGTGTCACACATATTCAATTTTACTCCTAGAGGCCGTAGCCTAACATTTTGGAATCAGGCCGACTCCGTGAGCAAATTAAAAATATTCCGGGCCGGATCAGGACCCGCAATCCTAAAATTTTGGATTTCCAAGTTTTCATTTCCGTGAGTGATTTTGACGATGTTTTACTTGATTTGTTATGACGAAATTTTTTATACTTGGAAATAAATTTAGGAATAATCGAAATTAATTGAGAAATCTTCGTCAACAGAGGCAAGACTGCAATTAAAGTGTTATGGTCCGGTTCCTTGTACCACGGTGATAGTGCAAGGTAGAACCAATAAAGAAGAACTCGAATACGGATATGGAATAACACAGATATATTACAAACAGGAATATATACAGAGAAGTAGAAAGTGTTAGTACGAACAATCAGGTTTAGTAGGGAGAACAATGTAGTCTCAACCAATAAAGAAGAACTCGAATACGGATATGGAATAACACAGATATATTACAAACAGGAATATATACAGAGAGGTAGAAAGTGTTAGTATGAACAATCAGGTTTAGTAGAGAGAACAATGTAGTCTCAACCAATAAAGAAGAACTCGAATACGGATATGGAATAACACAGATATATTACAAACAGGAATATATACAGAGAAGTAGAAAGTGTTAGTATGAACAATCAGGTTTAGTAGAGAGAACAATGTAGTCTCAACCAATAAAGAAGAACTCGAATACGGATATGGAATAACACAGATATATTACAAACAGGAATATATACAGAGAAGTAGAAAGTGTTAGTATGAACAATCAGGTTTAGTAGAGAGAACAATGTAGTCTCAACCAATAAAGAAGAACTCGAATACGGATATGGAATAACACAGATATATTACAAACAGGAATATATACAGAGAAGTAGAAAGAAGTTTGTACGAACAATCAGGTTTAGTAGTAATTGTCTATCTAAATCTCTTCAGATCATCTATCTATCTATCTATCTATCTATCTATCTATCTATCTATCTATCTATCCCAGTCTCTTCATTCTATCTATCTATCTATCTATCTATCTATCTATCTATCTATCTATCTATCTATCTAACTCGATTTGTTCATGAATATGTATTTGTTTTAATCTACCGGTTATTTATTTATGTAATTATCGATCTATTCATTTCTTTCATTTTCTCTCTCTCTCTCTCTCTCTCTATATATATATATATATATATATATATATATATATATATATGTATGTTATGGCCCGGTTCCTTGTACCACAGTGATAGTCAAAGGTAGAACCAATAAAGAAGAACTCGAACACAGGTATGGAATAACACAGATATATTGCAAACAGGAATATATACATAGAAGTAGAAAGTGTTAGTATGAACAATCAGGTTTAGTAGAGAGAACAATGTAGTCTCAACCAGTATCACTATTCCAATGTCTTGCAGTAATTGTCTGAACGCGACTCTTTTTCGGACTGCCTCTGACTCGACTCTTGACTCGACTTGAACTACTCACTCTCACCTACTGACTGAGGCGTAGTATTTATTAAGTATGGAATAGTCCATTATTATTATTATGGGTAAGATCCCATAACACAAAGGAACCAAGGATGTAGTGAGGAAGATAATCGATAAATATTTTCTATTTTAAAAATTGTTGCGGCCGAAGGGAAATCGAAGTTAAGCAACGTCGAGCCTGGTTATTATCTAGATGGGTGACCACTTTTAAATACCAGTTACAGTAAGCTACGATCTGCAGCTGGTGTAAAGACTTATGGCTCAGAATCGCAATCGCAACCGGTGTTCCAATTCCGGTCGGGTTCGTTATAATTATCATCATCATCCCCTTGATTTTTGTAATCGAATAGGGAGATCCGAATGCAGAAGCTATATTGAATCTCGTCCACAACGGTCTATCAACGGCAGACATCAGTAATCGTGGTATAAGTCATACTTTCCCATTGTTTGATATTGTCCAACCAGTTTTTGCGTTGGCGTCCTCTCCTCGGTCCAACTTCAATGGTGCCTTGCATGATGATCTTGCATGGGCTGTCGTGCCTTGAAACCACGCCACAAGGGTATTAACATATAATCTATATTAATGATTAAAATTCATCACCCTCCTCCTCATAATCATCATCATCATCTACTCTTTGACTTTTGTAATCGTAGCTGAGATCCAAATGCAGAAGCCATATTGAATGTCTTCCTCGGTCGAGCAACGACAGCCATCCGCAATTCTGGTATAAGTCATACTTGCTCATTGTTTGATATTGTCTAACCATTTTTTGCGTTGGCGTCCTCTCCTAGGTCCAACTTCAATGGTGCCTTCCATGATCGTCTTGCACGGGCTGTCGTGCCCTGAAACCACGCCACAAGGGTATTAACATATAATCTATATTACTGATGAAAATTCCTCCTCCTCCTCCTCCTCATCATCATCATTTACTCCTTGACTTTTGTAATCGTAAGTGGGATTCAAATGCAGAAGCCATATTGAATCTCCTCAACAACAGTCTATCAACGGCAGCCATCCGCAATTCTTGTATAAGTCATACTTGTCCATTGTTTGACATTGTCCAACCAGTTTTTGTGGTGGCGTCCTCTCCTAGGTCGACGTTCAACGGTGCCTTGCATGATCGTCTTGCAAGGGCTGTCGTGCCTTGAAACCACGCCACAAGGGTATTAACATATAATCTATATTACTGATTAAAATTCATAACCCTCCTCCACATCATCATCATCACCATCATCGCCTTGACTTTTGTAATCGTAGCTGGGATCCGAATGCAGAAACCATATTGAATTTCATCCACGGTCTATCAACGGCAGCCATCCGCTATTCTTGTATAAGTCATACTTGTCCATTGTTTGATATTGTCCAACCAGTTTTTTTAGTGGCGTCCTCTCCTAGGTCCGAACTTCAATGGTGCCTTGCATGATTGTCTTGCACGGGCTGTCGTGCCTTGTAACTTTTCCAAACCGCGCCATTTTCTGTCCGTTTGAAAGTGGCGAGAAGAGATTCCTGGTGGCCAACAAAACTTGCGTTATATTCACTTACGTGCAAATACCTTTGAGGAAGGTGTGAATCCACTTCTTCTGCAATTATTTCTCTAAAAGATGTTCCCTATTTTTTACCAACGGACCATTTTGTTTATTAATTCCAAATTTTACGTATTCATTCCCAAAAAGAAGATGAAATCCACAACTTCCTGTCTATTGTAGCTCTCTTTCTTCTTATTCTGCCATACATTTAGCCAGGCTCATTATATGCGTTGTTTTCCTCTGTCCCTCTTACATTCACATCTGTCCGGTGAGTATCAGATTTTCCAAGCCTTCTTTCCTCATTATATGTGCTCTAGTAAACTGTCCCTTCCAGGCGTTAAGTGTAAGTTTACTTTTTGTTTCTATTTTCGTCGTTGCTCACATGTTCGGTCCATAGTATCCTCAGCATCCTTTTGTAGAACCACATTTCTGATCTTTCATATCTCTTTTTCATCTTTGAGAAGATTGTCCAGGATTCATGGCCATAGAAGAAGAAAAAATATCATTTAACAGTTCAGTGGTCTTTTCTTTGTGTCTAAGTTTTCCTACACTATTCGGAATAATGTCCTCATCTTTGTCTCCATATTTATTACAACGTTTCAGTCCTTCAGTATCTGTCTATATTTTGAGATGAGTTATTATGTACACTATTTACATTATTCGGATTATTGTCCTCATCGTTGTCGCCATATTTATTACAAAGTTTCGGCCCTTCAGTATCTGTCTATATTTCTGAGATGAGGTATTATGTACACTATTTACATTATTCGGATTATTGTCCTCATCTTTGTCGCCATATTTATTACAAAGTTTCGGCCCTTCAGTATCTGTCTATATTTCTGAGATGAGGTATTATGTACACTATTTACATTATTCGGACTATTGTCCTCATCTTTGTCGACATATTTATTACAAAGTTTCGGTCCTTGTACGCTCCAGCCTTCTTCAGGTGGTTGGAATGTTGAACTGAACCCTTTATTTCGCTCACTGAAGTAGACTGTTCTAGTTCCACGTGCCATTTTTAATGAATGTCAGTTATCAGTTATCTCCTGTTAATTTTCCCTTTGAATGTTCTCCACTGCCTTAACCGGGTATTGAACTCACACTCTTTGGGTTTGTCACTGGATCTAACCAACGCCTTTATCCATTGAGGACACATGGCACAGTGGATAAAAATTGGATAGATAACAGTGGGGGATTAACAGGAGATTACTGATAACTGATATCCATTAAAAACATGGCACGTGCAACTAGAACAGTCTACCGCAGTGAGCGAAATAAAGGTTTAAGTTCGACATTCCGACCACCTGAAGAAGGCTGGAGCATACAACGTCCGAAACGTTGTAATAATATGGCGACAAAGATGAGGACAATAGTCCGAATAATGTAAATAGTGTACATAATACCTCATCTCAGAAATATAGACAGATACTGAAAGGCCGAAACGTTGTAATAAATATGGCGACAAAGATGAGGACAATAGTCCGAATAATGTAAATAGTGTACATAATACCTCATCTGAGAAATACAGACAGATACTGAAAGGCCGAAACGTTGTAATAAATATGGCGACAAAGATGAGGACAATAGTCCGAATAATGTAAATAGTGTACATAATACCTCATCTCAGAAATATAGACAGATACTGAAAGGCCGAAACGTTGTAATAAATATGGCGACAAAGATGAGGACAATAGTCCGAATAATGTAAATAGTGTACATAATACCTCATTTCAGAATTCTAGACAGATACTGAAAGGCCGAAACGTTGTAATAAATATGGCGACAAAGATGAGGACAATAGTCCGAATAATGTAAATAGTGTACATAATACCTCATCTCAGAAATATAGACAGATACTGAAAGGCCGAAACGTTGTAATAAATATGCGACAAAGATGAGGACAATAGTCCGAATAATGTAAATAGTGTACATAAAACCTCATCTCAGAAATATAGACAGATACTGAAAGGCCGAAACGTTGTAATAAATATGGCGACAAAGATGAGGAAAATAGTCCGAATAATGTAAATAATGTACATAATACCTCATCTCAGAAATATAGAGAGATACTGAAAGGCCAAAACGTTGTAATAAATATGGTGACAAAGATGAGGACAATAGTCCGAATAATGTAAATAATGTACATAATACCTCATCTCAGAAATATAGACAGATACTGAAGTTTTCCTATTTCTCAATAATCTGCTTAGGTTTTTGAAGGCATCTTTGGCTATCCCAATGCACCTTCGGATTTCAATGTCGCACTTTCCATCCTCTTGCCAGATATTTACATTTTTCTTTCTTGTTTGTTTTTGGTATCTTAGATTTGTAATTCGCAATTTGGGCTCATCATTTTGCTAAAAACCATAGATTTTGACTTCTTACAGTTGATGTCTAGCACGAACCCCCGTACAGGACAAATATCACGTATCAACGGCAGCGAATAAACAGATATTTCCCCTTCTTTTTCCCTGAAGGTTCCCATGAATCTTCTCGATTTTTCGGGAAATAATTAATTCATAATGCTAGTTTAATTAATTTAATCAGATATTTTCTGTTCGCCTTGTGCCGATTTCAAATCAATCAATTTTATTTTTCTTGGATAGACAGAATATCAGATATTCGCTTTTGACAGAGGCAATAATTGTAATTTTTATTACAAGTTAAACACAATTAAAAAAGAGGCGTGTCTGAAAGGGAATTCAGTTAATTTGCATATGACTGGTGGAACCAGTCGGGCTAAAAAAAATCTCAAAGCGTTTTATGAAGCAAGAAACCAGGCCTTTTGTCGCCATGTTAACATGATTCCAAACGAACAAAGGTTTGACTTAATTTTAAAACGAGGCTTCTTTCTTATGCACATTTCTAATCAGCCAATGATGTAGAAGCGATCTTAATAGACATATCCACTTTAGATGGCGACCTGCTGCGTTTCAAATGTATTTATATCTGGAAGGGAAGGCATTTTAACCCTTTGCCTGTCCTGCATATCATATGTGATACACAGGATATACGGTTTCTGCTTCCGTCCATCATGTGGTGCAAACGGGCCATGATTTTAAACAAGACGCTTAAGAGTCTACTATTCAGTAGAACCTTCTAAGGAAAGGCCTAATCTAATATTTTGTGCAACATATATAACCCCAGGACGCTTTCGGAAGATCTCAAATGAAGGACATTTATTTTCCTACTTTATTGAAATGTTTTCGTCACATGTGATGCACAGAGCGGAAGTGTAAATAACGTTATTTTTTTATGGATACTCATATTTGAGTAGATGCTCTGTTTTTATTATTAACCCTTTGCCTGTCCCACACATCATATGTGATGAACAGGGTATGTGATTTCCACGTCTGTGCATCAGATGCGGCGGACACGAGACATGATTTTAAAAGGGGGTTAAAACTAAGGACATTTAAATAAAGAGTCTACCATTGAGCCACACGTTTGACTAAAGGCTTAATCTATTTTGTCATCAAATATAAGACGCCGGGACGCTTGACTGATAATATATGTTCTCAAATGAAAGACATTTATTTTCCCACTTTATTGAAATGATTATAATCTTTTCGTCAAATGTGATGCACAGAGTGGAGTGTAAATAACTTAGGATTTGTACGTTCTGGATATCACATATGAAGCACAGGTTTATATTATGTGAAACACTATATATCAGCAGATTCTATTTGCCAAATAAACTGAGTTGCCTTGCTATAAATCTGAAATCAGGCATTGACCTTTGCATAGTACGCACGAGAATGCCCTTGGCTGGCAAAGGGTTAAACATGAAAATTCTTTCTTGAAGATTTTATTTTCATTGACCTTTGAATATGTTATGTCTTGGTTCTTTGACTGTATTATTCTATTTCGTAGCATTCCATCATCACAGAGCAGATCCCACGTCCATGCACCTGCCGTGCGCTGATTGCTCAGGGGTAGAACCTCCGGTTGATGCTAAATTAGACGGGTTTTGATCCGGCTTGAAGCAATCGGATGTCTAGTCGCACTGATGAGCTGTGATACCGCTAAACAGACCTGTATGTGGATGACACACACACACACACATATATATATATATATATATATGTCGCACATTATGAAATGGACAAAGTCCGACAATTATTTTAAGCCATTTTTATGTTTAACATTCTTTTTATAGATACAAATATTTAAGTAAATGCTCTGTTTATAATAAACAGTATTAAACAAAATTTCCCAGCCTGAATGTCCGAGAAATTTTCACAGAAAATATTCGTCCTCCGACAGGATTCGAACCTGTATCCTATACGGAACCGTCATTTAGCATGACGTGCATCTAACCGATTTAATTAAATACAGTAAATTCGACATAGCCAACCGAACCCTACTTCGTGGCCAATTCGGTTAAAGGCACGTCAAGCTAAATGACGGTTCCGTATAGGATACAGGTTCGAAACCCGTCGTAGGACGAATATTTTCTGTGAAAATTTCTCGGACATTCAGGCCGGTAAATGTTGTTTAATACGGTTTATTATAAACAGAGCATTTACTTAAATATTTGTATCTATAAAAAGAATGTATAAACATAAAAATGTCTTTTTATATATATTTCCCTTCATCTTTCAGAAAAGAGGTAACACATAGCGTATTGAAATTTTCTTAAAAATCGCTACCCCTCCCTTCAACGTCCTTATAAAACTGAACATGTATTATTTGTCCACAATCAGGATACATTTGTCGCTGACATATTTTCCGTAATTGTCCATGATGACCTGTCTATGTTTCGGTTTATCATGTCATGAAAAAATAACTCACCCACCTCCACCCTCTGCGGTTACTTTTCTATTTAGCGTAGATCTGACATTTGATTGGTTAATCAAGACACACCCACAAGTCTATTTTTAATTCTGACCTTATGTTCGCCCACCCCTTCTCTTTCGGAAAAGAGGTAACACTTTGATTTTAAAATTTTCTTAAAAATATTTTAATCGCCAGTTACTTACAATCGTCTGACTTAGTACCCATAGCTGGAGGGAGAAGAGGATTCACACCTTTCCCAAGGGTATTACCACGTAAGTAAATGCAATGGATTCGACTGGAATTCAAATCTTTCGATTCCTCAATCCAAGCCGCTATCCATTACTCCACCGTGCCTCCTCTTCTTCACCCTCCAACTATGGGTAAATAGCAGGACAGACTGGGTTCTATAGCCTTGGATGGCAACTGGTCTAGGAGAAGGAAAACTCTGAATTCAAAACCTGCTAAAGGGTTTTTTGGGGACCTTGTGGCACGTAGTGCACCAGGTCTCTGTATTCGGCCCTTCAAAAAGTGTGGATGGTCCTGCACGAAACCTTCACAACTATAATCAAATCTCATGTGCTATACATGCGGGTTGGGGCCTGCTTGTGAATTCCAAATTCCCATGAAATATTGGAGCCGGCTCAACCCACCTCGGGTGAATGACGTTACAGGTACAGGTCTGAAGTACTACAATGAAAGTACTGGAACATGAAAGCTTTTTGCATTATTTACATTATTCGGACTATTGTCCTCATCTTTGACGCCATATTTATTACAACGTTCTATCTATCTATCTATCTATCTATCTATCTATCACAGTTTTTTTTATCTATCTATCTATCTAACTATCTATCTAAGTTTTTTTTTATCTATCTATCTATCAGGTGGTTGGAATGTCGAACTGAACACTTTACTTCGCGCACTTCAGTTCCACGTGCCATATTTGTCCTCAAGGACACATGGCACAGTAGATAAAGGCGTTGGTTAGATCCAGTGACGGGACCCAAAGAGTGTGAGTTGAATACCCGATTAAGGCAGTGGAGAACTTTCAGAGGGAAATTAACGGGAGATAACTGATAACTGACATCCATCAAACATCCATCAAATAATGTAAATAATGTACAGAATACCTCATCTCAGAAATATAGACAGATACTGAAGGGCCGAAACATTGTAATAAATATGGCAACAAAGATGAGGACAATAGTCCGAATAATATAAATAGTGTATATAATACCTCATCTCAGAAATATAGACAGATACTGAAAGGCCGAAACGTTGTAATAAATATGGCGACAAAGATGAGGACAATAGTCCGAATAATATAAATAGTGTATATAATACCTCATCTCAGAAATATAGACAGATACTGAAGGGCCGAAACGTTGTAATAAATATGGCGACAAAGATGAGGACAATAGTCCGAATAATATAAATAGTGTATATAATACCTCATCTCAGAAATATAGACAGATACTGAAGGGCCGAAACGTTGTAATAAATATGGCGACAAAGATGAGGACAATAGTCCGAATAATATAGATAGTGTATATAATACCTCATCTCAGAAATATAGACAGATACTGAAAGGCCGAAACGTTGTAATAAATATGGCGACAAAGATGAGGACAATAGTCCGAATAATATAAATAGTGTATATAATACCTCATCTCAGAAATATAGACAGATACTGAAGGGCCGAAACATTGTAATAAATATGGCAACAAAGATGAGGACAATAGTCCGAATAATATAAATAGTGTATATAATACCTCATCTCAGAAATATAGACAGATACTGAAAGGCTGAAATATTGTAATAAATATGGCGACAAAGATGAGGACAATAGTCCGAATAATATAAATAGTGTATATAATACATCATCTCAGAAATATAGACAGTTACTGAAAGGCCGGAACTTTGTAATAGATATGGCAACAATGATGAGGACAATAGTCCGAATAATGTAAATAGCGTAAAATCTATCTCAATCTATTCATTATCTATCTATCTATCAATCAATCAATCTATCTATCTATCTATCTATCTATCTATCTATCTATCTATCTATCTATCTATCTATCTATCTAAGTCTGTTAATCTATCTATCTATCTATCTATCTATCTATCTATCTATCTATCTATCTATCTAGTTATTCATGGTGGTGTTGATTGCAAAATAAGCGTTCAAAAACCAACCAAGCCCCTCAGTATGGGAAACATTGTTACGTAATCTATGATGACCAATCAAAATAATTCTATATAGCGGGACAATATACACTAAGTACAATCTATTTGTACATTAAAGTTAAGATGAGACTAAACTAGAAATCAATATAACAAATAAGGTTTTTATCTCACAGTTAAATTAAAAATTTCAAATGTCAAATTCAAAATTTAACCCAGTATCAAATTTAATATTATTACAAAATTAATCAGAAATTAGGAAAAAAAAAATTTATTGTTCGTAACGATGTGGCAATTTGTCAGTTAATTTTGACGTTGATATAAGTAGTGTCAACGATCGCTACACATTATTTGCCACATGGAATTCAGAATTCAAACGAGCAGGCGGATAGGGAAGTTGAATTTACAAATGACAAGACAAACACATTCATATTCTAACACACAAACACGTACATATAATCATACTTATTATAAAACCCAGGTTGGTTGTTTGTGTGTGAGTGTGTGCGTATGTGTGTGTGTTCGTTTATATATGGGATCGGATTTCCTACATTTTTCAACCAATTTCAAAAAACTTCACTTTTTTCTTTTGGCAGGTAGTGTTTCTTCTTGTCTTGCACACTTTTTTCTTTATTTTTACATTCAGAATGCTTTAAAAATCCTATTTACAAGACAATTGTTTATAATAAAATTCTATTCAATCGGTAGACTCATAATGATTGAAAACAATGTTTTTGTTTGGGTTTGACCAATTCGTAAAAAAAAACAAAAAAAACTAATTAAGACATGCGTGTCCGTCAACCTTAAACAATAATCTTTGTCAATTTTATTTTTCAGTCTTTATGATGGTCGATACTTGATCTATCTCTTACTGTTACATCCCCCGGCAACGCCGGGCTCTCCTGCTAGTCAAATGTATGAGCACGCAAATATAAGGACAGGTATTCGTACAGAAAATAGAAGAAAGACAAATTCAAAAAGGAAAATAAAAATAAAAAAATAAAAAACGATTAAGAAGAAGAATAAAGACATACATATAAAAAAACAACAAAAAAAAACACACAAAATTATGTCAAACACATATATATAGAAAAGTAAATGCATATACAATCATTCATCAAGACGTAGCTATAGTGATTTTCCAAGCGTATCTTAGATGTGGCACAATGCCAGAAGTAGAGGCACCTAGTGAGGATCGAACTCACTACTCAGTCGTAATTGTTCTAGGGAGGCAAGCTTGTTAACCATTATATCTATATACTGATTATCAAACTAACCAGAATTCAAGTATAAATACACTAATAAAAACAACATTAACTATTTTACATACACAAACAAAT
The DNA here is from genome assembly GCA_963932145.1 of Acanthosepion lycidas. Classification (NCBI taxonomy): domain Eukaryota; kingdom Metazoa; phylum Mollusca; class Cephalopoda; order Sepiida; family Sepiidae; genus Acanthosepion; species Acanthosepion lycidas. Next base: position 11,387,036 of record OZ010611.1, read on the forward strand.
ATGTAGATAAAAAGGAATCATAAAATAAAGGAAGTAGAAATACATACTATGTGTCATGCGCGTAGGCGATTAAGTACCTTCCGATACGTGATTTTTTCCCGCAGTAGGTTGCCACTTTTTTTCTACAGTAAACACTTGCCATCCAAGGCTACAGAACCCAATCTGTCCTGCTAGCTTGGGAGAGGAGAAGAGGATTCATACCATTCCGAAGGGTATTAGTATTATATATATATATATATATATATATATATATATATATATATATATATATATATATATATATCGTATGTGTAGTTTACATATATATATATATATATATATATATATATATATATATCGTATGTGTAGTTTACATATATATATATATATATATATATATATATATATATATATATATATATATATATATATATATATATGTATTATTGTGCAGGTATGCAGAAAATAGAAAAGAACACGTTGGGTGCATAATCCGGGGTTCCTTAGTATTTTTATTTTTAATATATATAATATATTTATATATATATATATATATATATATATATATATATATATATATATATATATATATATATATATATATATATAATAGGAAAGAACTGGTTAGATAAATAATCCAAAGTTCTTTAGTATTTTTGTTATTATTTTTAAAAAATAGTAATCGATGCAAAAGTAGAGCATAAATATAATTATTTATTTAAAAATATGATTCCAACGCTACATAAGAGTTCTCATGTTTCAAAACAGGAGCCGAAAACTTCAATATAATTATTTGAATTAAATTGAGTTAAATTAAGCTCTGTTCCATCTTCAAGCGAATTTTTTTTTTTTTTTTTGGAATAACTTATTTCTGAAATTTACGTGTTTTATAGCATATTCATTATTGAAATCAAAATTTCCATGGTAACAGCCAGCGCGTTTTTTCATACAGAAAAGGGCGCATGGTGTTAATAATTTGTATCAGTATAAGAGTTACATTCATAGATGTCAAGTCAGGGTAAGGTTGGGGTGTCTAAATTTAAAACGGAAGATGATTTCATCTAGTCTGGTTTACATGTCTATGGAGATTTATTTATATTTTTATTTTATTTTTTTCTGAAAGGGTTTTACTTTTGTGCATATAAAAAAAAAACTACCGTAACATTTGTTTTTTGACGACTTTATAAAGGGTTATCTTCTTTTGTAGGCTATTTATACTATTTATTAGGACTATGGATTTTAAAAAGATATATGCTAATTATTGAATGCAAAGATGTCGGCAAAAGACCGTTAACTCATATCTATTGTTTCATAGATTTTTATTATTTAGAAACTTAATAATGTGTAGTTTCTCATGTAGGCATAAAGGGCATGGGTCATCACAAGTTTTGCAAGTTCTAGTTTTGTTTATAATTTTCCATAAAATTATAAACAAAACTAAAACTTGTAAAACATATATATATACTCACCCATAAACACGTCATAAATCACATTATTCGGACTATTGTCTTCTTCTCCTTTGTCGCTATATTTATTACAACGTTTCGGCGGTGATCTCCTGTTAATTTCCCTCTGCGAGTTCTCCACTGCCTAGACCGTGTATTGAACTCACACTCTTTGGGTCCTGTCACTGGATCTAACCAACGCCTTTATCCACTGTGCCATGTGTGCCTTACCTATTGTGACGAAGGCCAAATCAATGATCAAAGATGAGGACAATAGTCCGAATAATGTAAATAGTATACACAATACCTCATCTCAGAAATGGAGATAGATACTGAAAGGCCGAAACATTGTAATAAATATGGCGACAAAGATGAGGACAATATTCCGAATAATGGAAATAGTTTACATAATACCTCATCTCAGAAATATAGACAGAAACTCATAAATCATTTTTATTATCACTCTTATGTTGTTGCATCGTTTGTAACATTGATTGGGACCATATATATATATATATATATGTGTGTGTGTGTGTGTGTGTGTGTGTGTATTTGCCTGCAAGCCCCTATTTTGTAGCTTAGAAATTCAGAACGGGATGTTAATCGCTTATTTTTTTTTATCATGATTTCCTGCCCCCAAAAATGAAGAAGAATTCAATCAACATCCCACCCCAGATTCTTTTTGGAGAATTTCGAAGTATTTATTTCCCCAAAGCGTTAAAAAAAAAATTAAAATTTACTGTATATAACTTCCTTATCGTGGGGTTTGGAAGCAGGAAGAATGGGCTTTAGGTTATATTAACTTCAACACACACACACGCACTCATATATATATATATATATATATATATATATATATATATATATATATATATATATATATATAGGCAGCATATTTTCATTCAAGCATGTTCGGTTGAAGCAAGTTATTCTTGTGTATTTACAAAAAAAAAAAAATCAGTTAGATTACTTTTCTCTTAGTGATTCACCCATGAACACGATATGGAATGAGATTGAAAGTATTTAGGAAAATAAAAGGAATGATAAAAACTGAACCGTCTTCCTTAATGACCATATCTCTATCTATAGAAGGTAGGATGTGTGTATGTGTGTATGTGTGTATCGAACGCACGGCCGCAATTTTCGATGCATTTGCACCAAAATTTACTTGCACATGCACCAAGATAGCGGGAAGGCCAAGACTGATTTGCATTTCCCATCTCCCATCGATACTGGAAATAATCGATTTTTTATGCTTCTATGGCAGTTTTCGTGTAGTTTGCGCCCGTTTTCTACTGGCCAAAGTGAGAGCCAATAGCTGGCTGCCACGAATAGGCAGGAAGATTCTATTGGCCAGCGTGAGAGCCAACAGCTGACAGGCACGAATGTTAACTAGCATGCTAGTATGCAAAAAAAGTCGATAGCTGCATTCGTCACAAGTGAGAAAAATTTAAATCTGCATGGCACTTTACTCCAGTTGGCTCATTCGCTTGCTTAAACTCAACGTTGATTCTGATTCCGCAGAACTGGGTTGGGTGTGAAAAAGTATTTGTTGTTAACATTCTTATTTCATTCGGTTTTTCCAGTTACGAGTCCTTTTTTAAAGCTGATCGTTTTGTGTTCATTTTGTTTAGTTCTTTTTTCGTAACAGATTTAATGTTTCGTATAGAGCTTAGAAAAAATTCGCAGTGTGAGATAGGCAAGAAGTAAGGCATGTATCAACATCAGCACGGCAAAGGGCACTACTTTAAAGGCAAGAAAGGGCAAAAATATTTTAAGTCAAGTGATAGCGATTGCTGTATGAGTTGTACGATTTTTGAATCCACGCCGGACCATGCTGCAAGTTAAGTATATGCGCCTTGATCTTTGAGAGGATTAAAATAAAAATAAACATAATATATATATATATATATATATATATATATATATATATATTATATATATATATACTCGACTCTCCAGTCGAATTTGACGTATGAAGGTCAAGCAGATCAGTTCCTAGGAAACCGACAGCCCGACAACAGCACATGAGATTTGATTATAGTTGTGAAGGTTTCGTGCAGGACCATCAACACCTTTTGAAGGACCTGGTGCAGTACGTGCCACAGGGTCCCCAAACGATCCCCCGGAGGTTTTGAATTCAGAGTTGCCCTTTGTCCTAGACCAGTTGCCATCCAAGGCTATAGAACCCAGTCTGTACTATTTGCCCATAGCTGGAGGGAGAAGAGGATATTAGAACGTAAGTGGATGTAATGGATTCGACTGGAATTCGAACTCGGCTCTCCGATTCCTCACTGTAAGCCGCTATCTATCTATCTATCTATCTATCTATCTATTTTTTTCTCATTCCTTTTATTTTCCCAAATTCCTTTTATTTTGTTATATATATATATATATATATATATATATATATATATATATATATATATATATATATATATATATATATATAACAATTCCCCCTTGAACACGATCTTCGATGAAATTGAAAGTATTTGGGAAAATAAAAGGAATGAGAAAAAACTTCGGTGCCTTCCTTAATAAGTTTAATGACAGCATTAAGATATTTACCTTTGAATTTGATAGCCTGACGGAACCCAAACCTCTCCTGGATGGTTTTGAATTGAGAGTATTTCCGTCTGCTTGACGGGTTGCCACCCAAGTCTATAGAACCCAGTCTTTCCTGTTATTTACCTACAGCTAGAGAGAGAAGAGGATTCATAACTTTCCCATAGGTATTAGCACGTAAGTGAATGTAAGTGAATCCGGAATTCGAACTCGTCTCTCCGATTCTTCAGTCAGTATCCATTACTCCACCGTGCCTCCCTACGTAGGTGTAGGTTAAAAAAAAAGACAATTTTCTTCCTTTCAATGAGATAAAGTAACGGGGTCATGTGATAGCCGGTGAATGACGTCAACGGATAAAGAGACAAAGGCCAGTTGCAATATAGAGACCTGCACGAATGACATCCCTACCCCACAGCAGTAGATCTTACAGGAAAGAGCTCATGGTCACAGCATATCGGTAGAGAAACAGCTGTAAATCCAGTTTTTGTTTCGAAGAATATTACTAGCAAGGTTCAAAATATCTGTAGCTGAAAGCATAAAACTGCGTACGCAAAAAATTAGATTTCCGCAGTAATTAACTCAGACGTTGATAAGCCGCTAAGCAAAATCAAACAAAGAAAAAAAAACAGTGATTTAGCTGGACATGCATAAGCAGAAAAAGGCAACTGATAGCTGTCTGGTGAAAAGGTGTCAAAAACTATATAGATACCTCTTTGAGACAATAAATAACGAAAGAGAGGAAAAGAAAGAAAGAAAGAAAGGTAAAAATTAGGAAAGTGATAAGAAATGAACTATAAAGAGGGTGAAAGAAAGAAAAAGGTAGAAAGAAAAAAAAAGAACGAAAAAGAAAGGAAAAAATAGAAGGAAAGGTAAAAAAAATTTTAAAGTGATAAGAAATAAACCAGAAAGGCAATGAAAGAAAGAAATAAAGAAAGAAAGAAAGAAAGAAAGAAAGAGAAAAAAGAAGGAAAGAAAGGCTAGTAAAATGAAGTAAAGGGATAAGAAATGAACCTGAAAGAAAAAAGATGAAAAAAAAGAAAGAAGGAGAGAGAAGGAGAGAAACAGAATATAAACAAAAACAAAAAAAAGGTGAAAGAAAGAAAGAAAGAAAAGAAAGAAAAGAAAAGAAATGAAAAAGAAAAGAGAGAAAGAAAGACGAAAATAATGAGGGATTGAGAAGAGGAGAAACAGAATATGAACAGACAGAAAGAAAGAAAGAAAGAAAGAAAGAAAGAAAGAAAGAAAGAAAAGTAATGAAAAAGAAAAGAGAGAAAGAAAGATGAAAAGAAAAGAATGAATGATTGAGAAGAGGAGAAACAGAATATATAAAGAAAGAAAGAAAGAAAGAAGAAAAAAAGAAAGAAAGAAAGAAATGAAAAAGAAAAGAGAGAAAGATGAAAAGAATGAGTGATTGAGAAGAGGAGAAACATAGAATATATAAAGAAAGAAAGAAAGAAAGAAAGAGAGAAATAAATGAAGAATGAAACTCGTATATATAAAGAGAGAGAGAGAGAAAGAGAGAGTGAAAGAGAAAAAATGAATGAAATGTCATGAGTAAGAGAGACAAACATAAAGAAACACTAAACATTACTAAACGACAATGTGAGTTTAAAATACAGAAGGGGGGACGAGTGAAAGAGAGAGAGAGAGTCGTAAAAATATTAGACAAATGGCATGACCCAACGAGGAATGATGGAGTGAGACAGACCGGTGAGGTAAAATATCCTAGGGGTTTGGTGGACCCGGAAAGCGACAATATAGAGAATGATACAAGTGATGGTCACATCGAAAAGAGGTGACACACGGACAGACAGACAGACAGACATTAGCCCCCATCCCTCCCCATTCGTTCCTTTATAAGCTGGAGAGCGAACGAAGCCGGGTTGAGGAAGCAGTTCATTGCACGTTGCAAATTCTGTCGTTAAACCTTTTGGTTTCCATATCATTTTTCCTGCAGAATGTCAACCCTAGTATCGAGTCATATAGGCCGTGTTGGCGAGGCTGGGTCCAGGGGTAGACGGACAGAGGAAAGATCCCAGGGATAGGATGATAGACAAGTGTGCAGGGGTAGTGTGGTCTAAGGAAAAACAAATGAATGACAATGAGATTGTCAAACGTTTGTCCTCGCCCCATTTCGGGAGACAATGTATTGTCCTTTGGAGACGGGATGCCCTGGTATGATTTATAAAGTGTGTCAACCCAGTGGCAAGCCTGGAGTGTGAAGAAGAAAAGCTGGAGACTGAAGAGGTCGGAAGAGAGTTAGAGAGAAAGGGGAGGTTGGCATGGGACAAACCCCCAAAAGAGATAGATAGATAGATAGAGAGAGAGAGAGAGAGAAAGAGAGAAAGAGAGAGAGAGGTCGGAAGAGAGAGAGCGAGGGAGAGAAAGATATTGGCAAGAAGGGAGGAGAAAAGAGGTCGAAAGAGATTTAGAGAGAAAGCGGGAGGTTGGCATGGGACAAACTCCAAAAAGAGATAGATGCATAGTTAGTTAGTTAAATAGATAGATAGATATAGAGAGAGAGAGAGAGAGAGAGAGAGAGAGAGAGAGAGAGAGAGAAAGAGAGGTCGGAAGAGAGAGAGAGAGAGCTAGGGAGAGAAAGATATTAGCAAGAAGGGAGGAGAAAAGAGGTCGGAAGAGAGTTAGAGAGAAAGGGGAGGTTGGCATTGGACAAACCCCCAAAAGAGATAGATAGATAGATAGAAAGAGAGAAGGAGAGAGAGAGAGAAAGAGAGGTCGGAAGAAAGAGAGCGAGGGAGAGAAAGATATTGGCAAGAAGGGAGGAGAAAAGAGGTCGGAAGAGAGAGAGAAAGCGGGAGGTTGGCATGGGACAAACTCCAAAAAGAGATAGATGCATAGTTAGTTAGATAGATAGATAGATAGATAGATATATAGATAGATAGATAGATAGGGACAGAGAAAGAAAGAGAGATATTGGCAAGAAGGAAATGGAGAAGAGAGAGGAGGAGAAGGGGAGGGTAAAATTCCAGAGAGAGTAAGAGAGATATCGATTTAGAGAGTCGAATAAACGGAGGAAGCGAGAGAAAGAAAATGACATTGTTTTAAAGAGACAAATAGAGAAAGAAAGACAGAGAGACAGAAATTTAGAGAGAAAGAGATGATAGGGCGCATGGGATTCAATAGGAATAGAAAGAGAGCAGAAAGAGAAGAGAGAGAATTTAGAGAGTCGAATAGACAGGGGAAAAGAGAGATAGTAAATGACTGTTTTAAAGAGACAAAGAGAGAGAGAGAAAGAGACAGAGAAAGAGAGACGGAGAAAGAGAGACGGAGAAAGAGAGACGGAGAAAGAGAGATGTTGGCGCTTATGAGACTGAATAGAAATAGAGAGAATTTTTAAAGTGATAAAAAGGGAGACAGAAAGACGCAGAGAGAGAGAGAGAGAGAAACGTTAGCGTATATGAGACTGAACAGAATTAGAAATAGAGAGCCAGATTTGTAGAGGAAGTGAGGATAAGTAAAGAGAGAATTAGAGAAGAAAGAAGAGAGAGAAAAAGAATTTCCAAAAGCCCAAACAGAGGTATCAATTTAGAAAGACGAATAGACGGACGAAGCGGGAGAAAGAAAATGACATTGTTTTGAAAAGTAGAAGACAGAGAGAGAGAGAGATAGAGATAGAGAGAGACGATAGCGCTCATTAGAATGAATAGAAATAAAAAGAAAGAGAGAGAATGTTTTAAAGAGACAAAGAGCGAAACCGAGAAAGTGTGAGCGAGAGGTAGAGATCGCTTATGAGACTTAATAGAGGGAGAGTTGGAGAGAAAGAGAGGATAAATAGAGAGATAGAGAGAGTCGTAGAGGAAGAGGGAAGAGAAGAGAAGAGAGAGAGAGAGACAAAGAGAGAAAAATTCCAAAGTTACGGAAGCATCGATTTAGACAGTCGAATAGACGGACGAAGCGAGAGAAAGAAAATTATATTGTTTTAAAATAAGAGCGCGCGCGCGCGAGAGAGAGAGACAGAAAGAGAGAGAGACAGACTATGGCACTCACGTGCTTGAATAAAAATAGAAGAGAGAGAATATTTAAAGTGGCAAAGCGGTAGAGAGAAGGAGAGAGACAGAGAATCATTATCGCTTATTAGACTGAACAGAAAGAGAGAGAGAGAGAGATTTGAGGAGGAAGAGAGGAGAAAAGAGAACAAATGCAAAACAGAAAGAGAGGTATCGATTTAGACAGTCGAATAGACGAAGAAAGCGAGAGAAGGAAACTGTCATTGTTTTAAAAATGAGCGAGCCATAGCGAGAGAGAGAGAGAGAGAGAGAGAGACTATAGTATTCACGTGATTGAATGGAAACAGAAAGACAGAGAATGTTTTAAAGAGGCAAAGAGGGAGACAGAAGGGGAGAGACAGCGAGAGAGACAGAGAAAGACAGAGAGAGAGAGAGAGTCGTTATCGCTTATTAGACTGAGTAGATATAGAAACAAAGATTTGAGGAGGAAGAGACGACAGAGTTGGGGAGGAAGAGAGGAGAAAAGAGAACAATTGCAAAGACACAAAGAGAGGTATCGATTTAGACAGTCGAATAGACGGAGAAAGCGAAAAAAAAAAGAAAATGACATTGTTTTAAAGAGACAAATAGAGAAAGAAAGACAGAGAGAGAGAAAGACACAGAGAGTGTCGTTATTATTAGACTGAAGAGAAATGGAAAGAGGGAGAGAGAGTTGAGGAGGAAGATAGGATAAAGAAAGAGAGCCAGAGAGGAGAGGAGAAAAAGAGAGAAATAATAACAAAGGCGGAGAGGTATCGATTTAGAGAGTCAAATAGACGGAGAAAGCGAGAGAAAGAAAATGAAATTCTTTACAAAGACAAAGAGGCAGTGACAGAGAGACAGAGACAGAGAGAGAGAGAGAGACGATAGCACTCATGAGATTGATTAGAAATAAAAAAAAAAGAGAAAGAAGAAAGAAGAAGCGAGAGAAAAAGTTTTAGAAGGAAAGAGGTAGAAATATTTTTATGAAGAACGAAGTTATAACGAGATAAAAAAATAAAGTTAAAATTTGGGCACTTAATAAGATTTGACCTCACTATAGTAGTAATGGGCTGCAAGACTACAAATGTATGGTACCCTATGAGGATCGATATATTACTTATATTATTGTGCTGCATACATGAGTGCAAACTCAAAATATTCATCTACTCTCTTGTTTGTATATGTTTTGCATTACTGTTTCTATTAAGATATTTGTTTAACTCAATTCTTCACTTCTGTTTTTTATTTCTGGCCCTGAAAATGCCACAACAGATAGATAGATAGATAGATAGATAGATAGATAGATAGATAGATAGATAGATTGAAGAGACTGGGATAGATAGATAGATAGATAGATAGATAGATAGATAGATAGATAGATAGAATGAAGAGACTTGGATAGATAGATAGATAGATAGATAGATAGATAGATAGATAGAATGAAGAGACTTGGATAGATAGATAGATAGATAGATAGATAGATAGATAGATAGATAGAATGAAGAGACTGGGATAGATAGATAGATAGATAGATAGATAGATAGATAGATAGATAGAACGAAGAGACTGGGATAGATAGATAGATAGATAGAATGAAGAGACTTGGATAGATAGATAGATAGATAGATAGATAGATAGATAGATAGATAGAACGAAGAGACTGGGATAGGCAGATAGATAGATAGAGAGATAGATAGAATGAAGAGACTGTAATAGATAGATAGATAGATAGATAGATAGATAGATAGAACGACGAGACTGGGATAGATAGATAGATAGATAGATAGATAGATAGATAGATAGATATGCATGCATGGAATCTCTCAGCTATAAATAGGAGCAGGTACTGCCTTTTTGGGTAGGTGGTGTGGTGTGAAGTTTCCAGCAGTCAGCTCTGACAGCCGGACTAAACATTCTTGCTGTAACAATCTCGTCTGTATAAGTTTGTATGGCTGTTTCTTTTAATATATTTGTTTAACTCAATTCCTCTTGTGCCTTTATTTCTGGCCGCTAAGAGGGCCACAACAATAAACTGTGTAAAGCCAATGGTGAGACTGGAATGAGACGGAGGAGGAGAAAAGCCAGAGACTGAAGAGAGGAGAGCGGCGGTTGGCGGCGAGTCAAACACCATAAACAAAGAGAGATAAAATAAAGAAGGGGGAGAGAGAGAGAATGAAAAAGAAAAGTTCATAAATAGAAAGAACGATATCGTTTTAGAGATTTGAATAGACTAAAGAAAAGTGAAAAAGTGTGACTGAGAGAGAGAGACAGTGAGAGAGAGAGTGAGTGAAAGGGAGAGTATAGTTTGCAACAACGAAGTTTAAGAAAATGATAGAAGATTTAAAAATTGGATGAAACTATATATTTGAGAATAAAAGAATAAAAGCAAGTTGCGAATAATAGAATATTATAATAAAAGCAAGTTGCGAATAACAGAATAGAGAAAAACAAAATGAGAATGAAAGAATACAATAAATAAACGATAATAACAGAATAGTATAATAAAAACAAAATGCGAATAACAGAATAGAATAATTATAATGAGAATGAACGAATAGAATAAAGAAACGAGAATAATGGAATAGTACAATAAAAACGCAATGAGAATAGAATGTAAATTAAACCAAAATAGAACAAATGAAAACAATGAGAATAATAGAATACAATAAAAAATGAGAATAATAGAATAGAATAGAAAAACAAAACCAGAATCATAGAATAAAATAAAAAACAAAATGGGAATAATAGAAAAGTATATATAAAAAAACAAAAACTTAGAATAATAAAATAGCCAAGCGAACAATATCTGATTTCTGCAACGTTGCATAGAAATTGCATAATCGCAACTTTCTTTTTTTTTTTAATTATTCCTCTCCAAGCAAGGCAACAAAGCCACTAAGACGCAGATGTTTGCAGTCTGTGAAAGAATATAAAAAAAAAATTATTAGGGGCAAGAACAAGACAGCAGGAAATTTCATTTTTAATTTTGAAAACCTAACAATAATTTAACTTGTGTTTTTTGATAATCATTCTATACCAAGTAAGGCAATAAAGCCACTACGACGCATGGTGTTACTGATTGTTAGAAAATATGAAAAAGAAAACAACACTATTAAGGAGAAAGAAAAGGAATTAAGAAGATAGAAGATGACGGTTAACATTGCATTTAAATTTTAATCGTTTCTCTCCAAGCAAGGCAATAAAGCCACTAAGACGCAAGGGGAGATAGGGGCAAGACAATATAAAAAAAAAACACTATTAAAGTGAGTGAATAATAAAAGAAGAGGTATTAAGGAGATAGTAGATGACGGTTGATATTTCATTTACATTTTTAATGATCGAAGTTTGCTGGAAAGAAAGTAGACGGACGAGAGTTCCACAAGCGAGAAGGGCGATAGAAGAAACTATTAACACATAATTTACGTTTGCATCCAGACAATTGAAAATTAAATGATGAGACCTAGCCGCCAATCTAGTACTGCGCTTAAATTCATAAAGTCTAGGTACAATAACGGAAAACTTATCCAGAAAATGTATTTAGAGAAAAGGCAGAGTGAAGTTATGTTTGTTTGTTTGTTTGGGTTTTATGGCATATCAACCACTGTGGGTCATTTAATGCCAAATCCAGTTTATATGAATTTTAAATGCCTATTTTGTATGGAATAAAAAATGTATAGCTGGCAACATTATTGTTTCAAAAAAAAACGTATAGCTGGCAACATTACTTCTTTTTACAAAAAAACGTATAGCTGGCAACATTACTATTTTTTACAAAAAATCGTATAGCTGGCAACATTACTTTTTTACAAAAAACTTAGAGCTGGCAACATTATTGTTTCAAAAACTTAGAGCTGGCAACATTATTTTTCTGAAAACATTATCTGAGACCTTGCTGTTGGATGCAGTTTATCGCTGTACCCAGGACGCGGATGTAGTTTACCGTCATACCCAGGACGTGGAAGTTATGTTATGGCGGTTGGAAAGTGTTTGAAGTCGAAATACTTTCGGTCCTAAATTCTAACGTATATTACCGGAAGAAGGCAATGACCGAAAATTCATGAATGTGGCAATAAAGTTGATGAGAACAGTCCGAGTGATGGAAATAGTGTAAATAATTACAATAACAGATCTTAGAAATATAGAAAGATCCTGAAGAAGGCTGGAGCGTACAACGGTCGAAACGTCGTGAATATGGTAATAAAGATATGAACTATGTAAATAGTGTAAAGTTATTTTTTAATTTTTTTTTTTTTTTTTTTTTTGCATGCGTACAAGTGTTTTCTTCTCTGGATTAATGACACTATTAAAAATGTCCAAAAGTTTATTTGATGTCGAGCGCTTTTGGGTAAAATGTTAGCCATTTCAAGTATTTTCTTTGCATCTATTAAGTTTAGAAAAACAAACAATAAAATAAAATATAAAAACAAAATGAGAGTAATAGAATATGTCATAAAAACAAAATGAGAATAATAGATGTCATAAAAACAAAATAATAATAGAATATATCGTATTAACAAAATGAGAATAATAGAATATATTGTATTACAAAATGAGAATAATAGAATATATCAGAAAAAACAAAATGAGAATAATAGAATATATAAAAAAAAGAGAATAATAGAATATGTCATGAAAACAAAATAAGAATAATAGAATATATCGTATTAACAAAATGAGAATAATAGAATATATCATAAAAACAAAATGAGAATAATAGAATATATTAAAAAAAAATGAGAATAATAGAATATGTCATGAAAAAATGAGAATAATAGAATATATAAAAAAAATTGAGAATAATAGAATATGTCATGAAAACAAAATAAGAATAATAGAATATATCGTATTAACAAAATGGGAATAATAGAATGTACCATAAAAACAAAATGTGAATAATAGAATATATCGTATTGCAATATGAGAATAATAGAATATATCATAAAAACAAAATGAGAATAATAGAATATATTGTATTGCAAAATGAGAATAATGGAATATATCATAAAAACAAAATGAGAATAATAGAATATATAAAAAAAATTGAGAATAATAGAATATGTCATAAAAAAATGAGAATAATAGAATATATCATAAAAACAAAATGAGAATAATAGAATATATCATATTGCAAAGTGAGAATAATAGAATATATCATAAAAACAAAATGAGAATAATAGAATATATAAAAAAAAAATGAGAATAATAGAATATATCATAAAAACATAATGAGAATAATAGAATATATAAAAAAAATGAGAATAATAGAATATATCATAAAAACAAAATGAGAATAATAGAATATATTAAAAAAATGAGAATAATAGAATATATCAGAAAAAACAAAATGAGAATAATAGAATATATAAAAAAAAATGAGAATAATAGAATATATAAAAAAAAATGAGAATAATAGAATATATCATAAAAAAAAAACGAGAATAATAGAATATGTCATACAAACAAAATCAGAATAGAATATGTCATATAAAGAAAATTACAATAACAGATAAGAATAAAAAACAAAATGTGAATAATAGAATCGAATAAAAACAAAATGAGAATAAAAGAATTAGTATAATAAAATGTTTTTTATGCATACTTCTAAGTGTTTTCTTCTTTGGATTAATGACACTATTAAAATTGTTCCAATGTTTATTGATGTCGACGACTTTCGGTTAAAGTGTAAGCTATTTGAAGTATTTTTGTTTACATCCATTGAAAAATAATTTTACGTATACAAGCACATAATGTAACTTAACATAAAAAAAGTAGTAACTATCTCTCTTGTTCAACAAAATATGCAATAAAGTCTGATTTTCTGTAATTATTAGCGTCACAAATCATTAAATAAAAGATTAGAACATCTCTCAAAATGGGGAGACGAAAACAAATTCATTACCGTCTTCGTGATTCCAAGTCAACGTTGACCTTCAAAAATTTAAGTGAATGTCAATCGTTATCTTCTATCTCATAATTATTGTCTTAGTGGCTTTATTGCCTTTTTTGAGAGTAAAACAGTTAAAAAAACAAAATGGAGATATTTCAACAGCCGTAATGTTACCTCTCTGTCTTTTCTATAAATAATTTGATGGTAATTGTTTGAATGAGCCCCTCGCTATGGTACCTAGATTTTATGAATTTAAATGCAGTACAAGACTGGCGTCGAGACTTTGCCATATTACAGACGAGTTGGCTAGAGGTAACCGTAAGTTCTATGCAGGCAGCTTCTTTTCTCGCAATTCTCGCTTGTAGAACTCCTTTCCGGCTCCATGCTTTCCAGCCAACTTTAATCTTCAAATATTTAAATGCAATATCAATCGCTAACTACTGTCCTCCCGATTACTATTTTTTGTTCCCACTCATTATTAATATAGGTGTTCCTAATTCTTCCACATCCAGTAACCCCTTGTGCCTTAGTGGCTTTACTTCCTCGCTTATGGAACTCCTTTTCGGCTCCATGCTTTCCGGCCAATTTTAATCTTCAAATATTTAAGTGCAATATTAAACGCTACCTACTTTTCTCTTCCCGCTCATTATTAATGTTTCTGTTCCTAATTCTTCCACACCCAGTAACCCCTTGTGTCTTAGTGGCTTTACTGCCTTGCTTATGGAACTCCCTTCCGGCTCCATGCTTTCCGGCCAATTTTAATTTTCAAATATTTAAATGCAATATCAAACGCTATCTACTTTTCTCTTCCCGCTCAATATTAATGTTTCTGTTCCTAATTCTTCCGCACCCAGTAACCCCTTGGTTCTTAGTGGCTTTACTGCCTTGCTTATGGAACTCCCTTCCGGCTCCATTCTTTCCGGCCAATTTTAATTTTCAAATATTTAAATGCAATATCAAACGCTATCTACTTTTCTCTTCCCGCTCATTATTAATGTTTCTGTTCCTAATTCTTCCACACCCAGTAACCCCTTGTGTCTTAGTGGCTTTACTCCCTTGCTTATGGAACTCCCTTCCGGCTCCATGCTTTCCGGCCAATTTTAATTTTCAAATATTTAAATGCAATATCAAACGCTATCTACTTTTCTCTTCCCGCTCATTATTAATATTTCTCTTCCTAATTCTTCCACACCCAGTAACCCCTTGTGTCTTAGTGGCTTTACTGCCTTGCTTATGGAACTCCCTTCCGGCTCCATGCTTTCCGGCCAATTTTAATTTTCAAATATTTAAATGCAATATCAAACGCTATCTACTTTTCTCTTCCCGCTCATTATTAATGTTTCTGTTCCTAATTCTTCCACACCCAGTAACCCCTTGTGCCTTAGTGGCTTTACTGCCTTGCTTATGGAACTCCCTTCCGGCTCCATGCTTTCCGGCCAATTTTAATTTTCAAATATTTAAATGCAATATCAAACGCTATCTACTTTTCTCTTCCCGCTCATTATTAATGTTTCTGTTCCTAATTCTTCCACACCCAGTAACCCCTTGTGTCTTAGTGGCTTTACTGCCTTGCTTATGGAACTCCCTTCCGGCTCCATGCTTTCCGGCCAATTTTAATTTTCAAATATTTAAATCCAATATCAAACGCTATCTACTTTTCTCTTCCCGCTCATTATTAATGTTTCTGTTCCTAATTCTTCCACACCCAGTAACCCCTTGTGCCTTAGTGGCTTTACTGCCTTGCTTATGGAACTCCCTTCCGGCTCCATGCTTTCCGGCCAATTTTAATTTTCAAATATTTAAATGCAATATCAAACGCTATCTACTTTTCTCTTCCAGCTCATTATTAATGTTTCTGTTCCTAATTCTTCCACACCCAGTAACCCCTTGTGTCTTAGTGGCTTTACTCCCTTGCTTATGGAACTCCCTTCCGGCTCCATGCTTTCCGGCCAATTTTAATTTTCAAATATTTAAATGCAATATCAAACGCTATCTACTTTTCTCTTCCCGCTCATTATTAATATTTCTCTTCCTAATTCTTCCACACCCAGTAAACCCTTGTGTCTTAGTGGCTTTACTGCCTTGCTTATGGAACTCCCTTCCGGCTCCATGCTTTCCGGCCAATTTTAATTTTCAAATATTTAAATGCAATATCAAACGCTATCTACGTTTCTCTTCCCGCTCATTATTAATGTTTCTGTTCCTAATTCTTCCACACCCAGTAACCCCTTGTGTCTTAGTGGCTTTACTGCCTTGCTTATGGAACTCCCTTCCGGCTCCATGCTTTGCGGCCAATTTTAATCTTCAAATATTTAAGTGCAATATTAAACGCTACCTACTTTTCTCTTCCCGCTCATTATTAATGTTTCTGTTCCTAATTCTTCCACACCCAGTAACCCCTTGTGTCTTAGTGGCTTTACTGCCTTGCTTATGGAACTCCCTTCCGGCTCCATGCTTTCCGGCCAATTTTAATTTTCAAATATTTAAATGGAATATCAAACGCTATCTACTTTTCTCTTCCCGCTCATTATTAATGTTTCTGTTCCTAATTCTTCCACACCCAGTAACCCCTTGTGTCTTAGTGGCTTTACTGCCTTGCTTATGGAACTCCCTTCCGGCTCCATGCTTTCCGGCCAATTTTAATTTTCAAATATTTAAATGCAATATCAAACGCTATCTACTTTTCTCTTCCCGCTCATTATTAATGTTTCTGTTCCTAATTCTTCCACACCCAGTAACCCCTTGTGTCTTAGTGGCTTTACTGCCTTGCTTATGGAACTCCCTTCCGGCTCCATGCTTTCCGGCCAATTTTAATTTTCAAATATTTAAATGCAATATCAAACACTATCTACTTTTCTCTTCCCACTCATTATTAATGTTTCTGTTCCTAATTCTTCCACGCCCAGTAACCCCTTGTGCCTTAGTGGCTTTACTGCCTTGCTTATGGAACTCCCTTCCGGCTCCATGCTTTCCGGCCAATTTTAATTTTCAAATATTTAAATGCAATATCAAACGCTATCTACTTTTCTCTTCCCGCTCATTATTAATGTTTCTGTTCCTAATTCTTCCACACCCAGTAACCCCTTGTGCCTTAGTGGCTTTACTGCCTTGCTTATGGAACTCCCTTCCGGCTCCATGCTTTCCGGCCAATTTTAATTTTCAAATATTTAAATGCAATATCAAACGCTATCTACTTTTCTCTTCCCGCTCATTATTAATGTTTCTGTTCCTAATTCTTCCACGCCCAGTAACCCCTTGTGCCTTAGTGGCTTTACTGCCTTGCTTATGGAACTCCCTTCCGGCTCCATGCTTTCCGGCCAATTTTAATTTTCAAATATTTAAATGCAATATCAAACGCTATCTACTTTTCTCTTCCCGCTCATTATTAATGTTTCTGTTCCTAATTCTTCCACACCCAGTAACCCCTTGTGTCTTAGTGGCTTTACTGCCTTGCTTATGGAACTCCCTTCCGGCTCCATGCTTTCCGGCCAATTTTAATTTTCAAATATTTAAATGCAATATCAAACGCTATCTACTTTTCTCTTCCCGCTCATTATTAATGTTTCTGTTCCTAATTCTTCCACACCCAGTAACCCCTTGTGTCTTAGTGGCTTTACTGCCTTGCCTATGGAACTCCCTTCCGGCTCCATGCTTTGCGGCCAATTTTAATCTTCAAATATTTAAGTGCAATATTAAACGCTACCTACTTTTCTCTTCCCGCTCATTATTAATGTTTCTGTTCCTAATTCTTCCACACCCAGTAACCCCTTGTGTCTTAGTGGCTTTACTGCCTTGCTTATGGAACTCCCTTCCGGCTCCATGCTTTCCGGCCAATTTTAATTTTCAAATATTTAAATGCAATATCAAACGCTATCTACTTTTCTCTTCCCGCTCATTATTAATGTTTCTGTTCCTAATTCTTCCACACCCAGTAACCCCTTGTGTCTTAGTGGCTTTACTGCCTTGCTTATGGAACTCCCTTCCGGCTCCATGCTTTCCGGCCAATTTTAATTTTCAAATATTTAAATGCAATATCAAACGCTATCTACTTTTCTCTTCCCGCTCATTATTAATGTTTCTGTTCCTAATTCTTCCACACCCAGTAACCCCTTGTGTCTTAGTGGCTTTACTGCCTTGCTTATGGAACTCCCTTCCGGCTCCATGCTTTCCGGCCAATTTTAATTTTCAAATATTTAAATGCAATATCAAACGCTATCTACTTTTCTCTTCCCGCTCATTATTAATATTTCTCTTCGTAATTCTTCCACACCCAGTAACCCCTTGTGTCTTAGTGGCTTTACGGCCTTGCTTATGGAACTCCCTTCCGGCTCCATGCTTTCCGGCCAATTTTAATTTTCAAATATTTAAATGCAATATCAAACGGTATCTACTTTTCTCTTCCCGCTCATTATTAATATTTCTCTTCCTAATTCTTCCACACCCAGTAACTCCCTTCCGGCTCCATGCTTTCCGGCCAATTTTAATTTTCAAATATTTAAATGCAATATCAAACGCTACCTACTTTTCTCTTCCCGCTCATTATTAATGTTTCTGTTCCTAATTCTTCCACACCCAGTAACCCCTTGTGTCTTAGTGGCTTTACTGCCTTGCTTATGGAACTCCCTTCCGGCTCCATGCTTTCCGGCCAATTTTAATTTTCAAATATTTAAATGCAATATCAAACGCTATCTACTTTTCTCTTCCCGCTCATTATTAATGTTTCTGTTCCTAATTCTTCCACACCCAGTAACCCCTTGTGTCTTAGTGGCTTTACTGCCTTGCTTATGGAACTCCCTTCCGGCTCCATGCTTTCCGGCCAATTTTAATTTTCAAATATTTAAATGCAATATCAAACGCTATCTACTTTTCTCTTCCCGCTCATTATTAATGTTTCTGTTCCTAATTCTTCCACACCCAGTAACCCCTTGTGTCTTAGTGGCTTTACTGCCTTGCTTATGGAACTCCCTTCCGGCTCCATGCTTTCCGGCCAATTTTAATTTTCAAATATTTAAATGCAATATCAAACGCTATCTACTTTTCTCTTCCCGCTCATTATTAATGTTTCTGTTCCTAATTCTTCCACACCCAGTAACCCCTTGTGCCTTAGTGGCTTTACTGCCTTGCTTATGGAACTCCCTTCCGGCTCCATGCTTTCCGGCCAATTTTAATTTTCAAATATTTAAATGCAATATCAAACGCTATCTACTTTTCTCTTCCCGCTCATTATTAATGTTTCTGTTCCTAATTCTTCCACACCCAGTAACCCCTTGTGTCTTAGTGGCTTTACTCCCTTGCTTATGGAACTCCCTTCCGGCTCCATGCTTTCCGGCCAATTTTAATTTTCAAATATTTAAATGCAATATCAAACGCTATCTACTTTTCTCTTCCCGCTCATTATTAATATTTCTCTTCCTAATTCTTCCACACCCAGTAACCCCTTGTGTCTTAGTGGCTTTACTCCCTTGCTTATGGAACTCCCTTACGGCTCCATGCTTTCCGGCCAATTTTAATTTTCAAATATTTAAATGCAATATCAAACGCTATCTACTTTTCTCTTCCCGCTCATTATTAATGTTTCTGTTCCTAATTCTTCCACACCCAGTAACCCCTTGTGCCTTAGTGGCTTTACTGCCTTGCTTATGGAACTCCCTTCCGGCTCCATGCTTTCCGGCCAATTTTAATTTTCAAATATTTAAATGCAATATCAAACGCTATCTACTTTTCTCTTCCCGCTCATTATTAATGTTTCTGTTCCTAATTCTTCCACACCTAGTAACCCCTTGTGTCTTAGTGGCTTTACTCCCTTGCTTATGGAACTCCCTTCCGGCTCCATGCTTTCCGGCCAATTTTAATTTTCAAATATTTAAATGCAATATCAAACGCTATCTACTTTTCTCTTCCCGCTCATTATTAATATTTCTCTTCCTAATTCTTCCACACCCAGTAACCCCTTGTGTCTTAGTGGCTTTACTGCCTTGCTTATGGAACTCCCTTCCGGCTCCATGCATTCCGGCCAATTTTAATTTTCAAATATTTAAATGCAATATCAAACGCTATCTACTTTTCTCTTCCCGCTCATTATTAATGTTTCTGTTCCTAATTCTTCCACACCCAGTAACCCCTTGTGTCTTAGTGGCTTTACTGCCTTGCTTATGGAACTCCCTTCCGGCTCCATTCTTTCCGGCCAATTTTAATCTTCAAATATTTAAATGCAATATCAAACGCTACCTACTTTTCTCTTCCCGCTCATTATTAATGTTTCTGTTCCTAATTCTTCCACACCCAGTAACCCCTTGTGTCTTAGTGGCTTTACTGCCTTGCTTATGGAACTCCCTTCCGGCTCCATGCTTTCCGG
>OZ010611.1:11414758-11432258 GCA_963932145.1 Acanthosepion lycidas
TACCGTCACTATTTGAGAAATGATTTCAACGATATGACTGTAGCGGTGCCCAAACATTTTTTTTTCTCTGGGCCACATTTTCGAATTTGAAAATATTCTCGTGTCTCACCAAATTTTATGCGATAAAAAAAAAAAAATTAATAATAATAAAAAGAGAAAGGGTTAAAGGGAGATAACCGAAGATCCGAAGTCAGAACATTATCATTGCTAACTCTCTCCTCCAATTTGCGGATCCTATATTCTTAATACTTGATATGAAGCAAAAATCTAACAATGATAATATAGTTCAATCATTATTTATAACTGTTTACACTGGGGCTCATGCCTGCAATTACAAGTAATCCAAAATAATATTTAAAATTTTTCAAATCATATTTATTTTAAGCATATGAATTTTTTGAAACTGCTTTTAAATTTTTTTATTGTTTTTCAACCATTCCACCTCAACTGCCATCCTCTTCTGTTGCACCCATGACGTTTGCCGTTTGGGAAGCACTGGATTAAAAAAAAGATACATTTTTAACTTGCTCTATGAATTACAAAACAGGTAAAGTAGATATTTAGCAAACTTAATTTACGATGGGTAACTTTGAGGGTAAAAAAAACTTGTCTGTGCCTCACCAAAGGGCAGTCCCTGTGAAAAGGTGCAAGTAGCCATATGGCAAAGAAGGTCCAGTGAGCAGGTTAAACGGAGATAACCGCGAATTTGAAGTCAGAAAATTATTATTGATAACTCCCTCCTCCAATTTGCAGACCCTATTTTCTTAATACTTGATATGAAGCAAGAATCTAACAATGATAATATCGTTCAATAATTATTTATAACTATACCTCAGAGGTCTTGCTACAGGATGTAGCTTCTTATCATAACTAGGACCTAGTAAGACATCTAACTAGATTAGAAAATAAATATAGAAGCAACTACACTACCAAAACTAAAATGTTTAGAATTAAACTCGTATTAGTACTGGAAAGAGCGATAACAGTTAGTGGACATCAGTAAATGTGCAGAAGGTTAGTGGGGGTGCGCTCTGAAGAACTGTGTGCCAAAACATTTCCGAAGGAGTTATTTGCCCCTGTCCATTGTAAGGAATTATCAAAATCAGGTTCTGAAATTCTTCACGAATAGCGAATTTCATATTTCCTATAAAAAGCCAGTACCACATAAATTTGCATATATCCAAACTTTGGACCATCTCGGACTTTTTCCCTGGCAACTGTTCAAAATATATTTCACTGTCCACCACACCATATCACAATATTACAATGATAAAATCAGTCAATAATTATTTATAACTATTTATACTGGGACTCATGTCAGCAATTACAAGTAATCCAAAATAATATTTTAAATTTTGAAATCATATTTATTTTTGGATTATGAATTTTTAGTAAGTGTTTCTAAATCTTTGAATGTCTTTCAATCATACCGCCTCACCTGCTGTGCTCTTCTGTTGCACATATGAGGTCCGCCGTTTGGGAAGGACTGGATTAAAAAAAGATACATTTTTAACTTGCTCTACGAATTACAAAACAGGTGAGGTATATATTTAGCAAACTTAATTTATGATGGGTAACTTTGAGGATAAAAAAATTGCCTGTGCCTTACCAAAGGGAAGTCCCAGTGAAAAAGCACAAGTAGCCATATGGCAAAGAAGGTCCAGAGAGAGAGAGAGAGAGAGAGAAAGAGAGAGAGGGGGGGTTAAAGAGAGATAACCGCAGATTCCAAGTCAGAACATTATCATTGCTAACTCTCTCCTCCAATTTGCAGACCCTATATTCTTAATAGTTGATATAAAGCAAAAATCTAATAATGATAATATCGTTCAATAATTATTTATAACTATACCTCAGAGGTCTTGCTACAGGATGTAGCTTCTTATCATAACCAGGACCTAGTAACACATGTAACTAGATTCGAAAATAAATATAGAATCAATTACACTACCAAAACCAAAATGTTTGGAATTAAACTCGTATTAGTACTGGAAAGAGCGATAACAGTTAGTGGACATCAGTAAATGTGCAGAAGTTTAGTGGAGGGTGCGTTCTGAAGGACTGTCTGTCAAAACATTTCCGAAGGAGTTATTTGCCCCTGTCCATTGTAAGGAATTATCAAAGTCAGAAATCACGAATAGCGAATTTCAGCTTTCCCATAAAAAGCCACTACCACATAAGTATATATCCAAACTTTGGACCATCTTGGACTTTTTCCCTGGCAACTGTTCAAAATATATTTCACTGTTCACCCCACCATCTCGCCCAAATGTACTTACTGATCTGATAGTCTATATTAAGTAGGTTTCATTTTCATAGTGTCCAGACATCACCTATATTTTAGTACAAATTTATATTATTATTATCATTATTATTATTATTGTTGTTGTTGTTGTTGCATATTATTATTGTTATTAAGTGATATATCCGCAAGCCGACACAGTGACGCTGGGATACAAATACGAGGTCTGATAAGAAGCTATTCGGTACTGGTGGTATAAAAGAAATCTACAGTACATATGAATTCGGCATTTAATCTCCTTCGAAGTAGTGCCTTTCTGAAACCAAAAATTATATTCAGTGTCGTTTCCGTTGATAGAAACATTTCTGGATCTGACTCGTCGCATTCTCTTGGCTTTCCTCAACCTCTTGAAATCGATCCTGTCAAGTGGGATTTGATTTCTAAAGAGGAAGGGGTGAGATATGACGAATAGGATGGCTGTCGGAAATTGGGAATGCTGTCCCTAGCCAAAAACTGCTACACGGGCCATTGGCATTGATGGACGCTCTGTGGTGTGGTGAGATGACCACTCTCTGCACACTTTACTTCCAAGCATTGCTTTTGTTGCAGCATACCTACGGACGATAATTCACATAAATACAGTAGTAAATACTGTATGTTGGTCTGCAGTTAGAGATTCCTTGTGGAATTCACTTGACACTTCTAGCAGTTGACTACTTCTTCGACGCGCCGCTGGCGAATCTTATATGTGTTGTTCATGTCCTAAGTATTATCGTTCATTACCAACCTTCGGACTATTATTCTATTCAGTAACCTTCTCTAGTTTACAACAGCTATAAACAACTGAAGTGAGCGAGGACGTTATAACTTAGTGTGCATGCTCGACAAAGTTCAAGGTCATTCTGTGCCAAGTGGTTTCACCCTGCGTATTTTAGCTCCATTACCATAGCAACAGACTCGATACTTTTTTGACCAGACGTGAGACGAAACCCAAGTTATCTGCCATGATATCGAGTCTGATAATTATTTATTCAAACCAAATTTCTTTTTAACCTATGTTTGTTTTATAATCACAGGCCGAGTCATGCCCAAAGACCTAGAGCAAAAGAAAAGATATATTTTGTTGTTTCCGTTTTAACAAAGATAGATATTAACAAAGCAAAAAAAAGATTAAATGAACAGAACTTTGGATATGGATTCTGCTTATTAGAACAATTTATTTTTTTTATTCCTGGAGTAATGTTGATCCAGGGATTTTATTAATTTGTTCCTGAGTTCATTTCTTTATCAGATCCAAAAGTCCGATCCACAACATAAACAGTTTTTTAGCTTTTAAGTGTCACATTTTTTTTTTCTGTTTTAATTTTTCTGTTTTTGTATGGGCTAAGTTTTTTTTTTTTTTTTTTTTTTTTTAAAAAGAAACCTAAGCAGCAATGTTTTTCGCACTTGATATGCTCATGTCATTCAAAGTAAAACATTTTTCTTTTCTGTCTGTGATAATAACGTCTGGGAGATTTACTTGAATTATTCAATTTGTGTTGATTGAAAAATCACAGAGGATGCTAACATCTGCTCTTTCAACGACAGATTCACGATGATGTCCAAACCAGTTTGCAGCTATTTTCATCCCCTAATAATGACAGATCATCCAATGAAGATATAGACTTCCACTCTCATGAAGCTTTTTTTTTTACACATTAGATAAGAGGGTTAGATTTAGTGTTAGGGTTAGGTTTTAGGGCTAGGATTATAGGCATCCTGAAATAGGGTGACCAATAGTTTCAGTATATTAGTAACAGAGCATACATTTTGTGTATATATTATTATGCAAGATATTAGCTTGTTTACTCAGACCTATATATATATATATATATATATATATATATATATATATATATATATATATATATATGAAGAAAAATATATGGAAAAACAAAAATCCGAATATACAAGTATGCTGTTTTAATGTTGTTTCAATGTCAACGCCAGACGTTTCGGTCTAGTAGACCTTCTTCAGGACATAGTTATTAAGACATAATTAACATTAGACGATATTCAAGTCAACATGAAAAGACGATAGACATAAGAGTAAGGCTAATCAAAACAGAATAACTGAAAATTTTTAAGATCATCGTTCTGTTTCACAAAATTATCACGTCGGCGTCACGTCGGCGATGTTGTGAAAATGTATTCCTAAAATAGAGTATATTTTAAATGAAAAATGAAAAAAGAATTTTATTTTAATCTAAAATTTATTTCTAGCAAGATTAATGCTAGTCAAACGTACTTGAATATCGTCTAATGTTAATTATGTTTTAATAACTATGTCCTGAAGAAGGTCTACTAGACCGAAACGTCTGACGTCGACATTGAAACAACATTAAAACAGCATACTTGCGTACTCGGATTTTTGTTTTTCCATATATTTTTCTTCATATTGTCGGATCTATATACACATATTTGGTTACATATATATATATATATATATATATATATATATATATATATATATATATATATATATATAATTAATTTTGAACTGAACCCTTTATTTAATCTACGAGATTAAACTGTTCTCTTGCCACTGCCCATGTCTCGGGATATCTCGTCTAGTTCTTATTTTTAGTACTACACAGTTATTGCCCGGACTGTAGGTTACCAGGATCGATATATCCAGGCAATTCCAAATCCTGAATTTGAAAAAGCTGTTGAAAAGATTGTCAGTTTTATGGAAAGACAGCCACCATTCAGCTGTGACGATTGCAATAAAGTACGCAGAGTTAAAAGCTACCTTTCGCTTAAAAAATTTCAAGAACAAAAGCAAAACGAAATGCAGAAAAAGTTGAGAATGACATTAGATGAGAAAGAATCGTCATGCAACAGCGATTAAAAAATCCTTGTTACCAAATTTCTTTTGCATACGTGGCATAATTAATTTAAGGAATTTTCATTAACATTACATAATTTATTTCTTTTTCCTTAAAATCAATTCCGTTATATTTCACTCATCATTAGCTTATTTTGTTTACTATAAAACATTGAAAATAAATGTTAAACCTGATTTCAGTTCTTTTATTTTAATCTAAATATAAGGCCTCAATTCTTCATATCCGGAAGGCCTTTTTAGTCCGGTTGTTATGGATTCTAATGTATAAAAAAAAAAACATCAGCAATCAGTTTGTTCGTTTTAATGTCCGGAATCTCTCATATCCGTAATAATCTCTCATATCCGGACTATGTAACCAATTCCTCATATCCGGAAGGTCTTCTTATTCCGGTTTTCAGGGTTTTTACTGTATTATTATTAAGAGGAAAGAAGTAAATATTATTTGATTATTTTATTAAATTTTTAATTAGTGCTGGAAAGCACTTTCGAAATTTTTTTAAAATCTGTTTTTTTCTTGTGTCAGCGGATGGACTAAATGGAAATTTAGTTTCTTTTTTGCGGTTAAAAAACACATTGTTTTGAAAATTCTTGCAAAAGTCAAATAATTATGAGAACTTCCAAAAACATTTCAGGACTTATTCACAAATGAATGAAATTATGTTTGAAATACTTTCTTTAGAAAATCTTGGTCAAAATATATTTTTTACATCTATTAGCCTCACTTATTTAGTTTTATGAAATTGCGAGAAATTAAAACTTCAAAATTGTTGTAGTTACAAGCAAGAATCCTCGAAGAATTTAAATCATACATTTGTTTTTGTCAAACAAAAACACCATTTACCAAAAATCTGCTGTAAATCGTGAAATAAAAATGCAATAAAATTATGACATTATTTAAATAGAAAAGCTTTTAATTGCTTTTATAAATATGATTTATTAAGGACACTATTGTCCTAAGAAAAAAAAATTGATGAATTTTTACAAGAATTGTACTGAAGTAAATAATATTTCTTTCAAATTAGATTACTTATACTATAAATCAATTAATATTCCTCAAATAAGGTTTCAGAAAAGTATCTTTTATTTTTGGGATATTTTTTAATAATGAGAATTGCATTGCAATGAAAGACAACGAAAAAAAAGGCGATAATCAGCTATTTTAGCAAAAAAGAAAAAAATCATTCCAGACAATATAAATTAGTTTTTAATTTTTTTATAAGCGTTTCGCCCCAAGCAAAGGCGGGAAGCCACTAGCACACAAGGGGTTACAGAGAGTTGGAGCTAAAGCAAATAGCAGTGATAGAGGAAAGGATGAAGAGAAGGATAGGGGATAGATCAAGGCATCTGGAGACGTCGATTGACATTACATTTGAATACAGTGTAACCCGGATATAAGAGGAACTCGGATATAAGAGAGATTTTCTCTGGTCCCAAATTAGAGCCATGCTTACCTAAACAAAATAGACCAACCCCAGATATAAGAGAAACCCTGATATAAGAGACTTCTCAGATCCCGACAACTCTCTTATATCCGGGTTACATTATAGTTGGAGATTATAGCTATCAGGGAAACAGGAAGAGGGGTGGGAGTTCCACAGGCGAGAGGTGCGAGACATGAAGCTATTGGAGTAGAAGAGACGGCTACATTTAACAGTTTCAACAGTGAAATGGTGTGAGCGAGATGCAAGCCTAGTAGAACGCTTAAATTCATGAAGTCTAGGTACCAGCGAAACCAGCTCCTCGGAAAATACAGCAACGTATTTTTTTTATTGGAAATATTAAATTTAATCTATTAGCTTGAAATTAAAACTAAAATAAAAGCTTCAAGAAAGATTTCTTATTTTAAGAATTCATTTTAAACTTTTATGTACCACGTGACTGGAATCAATATTTCACATTTTCGTTTTTGTCAATTTCAATGTCATCATGCTAATTATAATCCGCGGGAAATATATATATATATATATATATATATATATATATATATATATATATATATATATATATATATATATATATAGTTTTCGGGCTTGAGGGAGTACAAGTTTAACCATTTTATTAACTTAATTTGTGTGTTGTTTGTTTGTTTACCGGCATATCAACACCATTATGGGTCATTTACTGCCCAAATTTTATGTCACATTAGTAATTTCATTTACAAAAATGTATTGTTAGAATTTTTTTTTACTATGAAAATGTATTGCTGGAATTTGACTATAAAATGTATATATTAAGAAATAAACAAAGTCCGACAATTTATTTATTAAAGACATTTTTTTATGTTTAATGTTCTTTTTATAGATACAAGTATTTAAGTAAATGCTCTGTTTATAATAAACAGTATGAAATAACATTTACCGGCTTGAATGTCCGAGGAAAAGTCCGACAATTTATTTATTAAAGACATTTTTATGTTTATACGTTCTTTTTATAGATAAAAATATTTAAGTAAATGCTCTGTTTATAATAAACAGTATTAAATAACATTTACCGGCCTGAAAAATTTTCTATGAAAATTTCTCGGATATTCAGGCCGGTAAATGTTATTTAATACTGTTTATTATAAACAGAGCATTTACTTAAATACTTGCATCTATAAAAAGAACGTTAAACATAAAAAATGTCTTTAATATATAAAATGTATCTTTATAATTTCATAATGTTTTGACCCCACTTTGGGGGTTAACTATTTGCCCATAGTTGAGACTATAACCGTTGCTACCACTCCGGAGCAGGTTGGACCTTAGAAAAACAGCATTTAAGAGTTGATTTCACGCTCCTCAAAACCTCCCGATCAAGGTGTTTTGCTGGCGGATGTAGTTTATCGTCATACCCAGGACGATATTTAAGAGGTAGTTTCACGTTCCTCACAACCTTCGATCTCCCGATCATAGGTTTTGCTGCCGGGTATAGATTATCGCCATAGCCAGGACAACATTTAAGAGGTGGTTTCACGCTCCTCATAACCTTCACTCTCCCGATCAGAAGTTTTGCTGCCGGGTATAGATTATCGCTATAGCCAGGACGACATTTAAGAGGTGATTTCATTCTCTTCACAACCTCCACTCTCCCGATCAGAGGCCTTGCAGCTGGGTATAGTTTATCGTCATACCCCGGACGATAATTAAGACGTGGTTACACGCTCCTCATAACCTTCATTCTCCCTATCAAAGACCTTGCTGCCAGATGCAGTTTATCGTCATACCCAGGACAACATTTAAGAGGTGGTTCCTTGTTCCTCACAACCTCTAATCTCTAATCTCCCGATCAGAGGTCTTACTGCCAGATGTAGTTTATCGTCATACCCAGGACGATAATTAAGGTGTTTAACTAACTTCTGGGAAAGATATAAATCCGTCACTTCTCCATACAGCCAGCTATGGATAAATGGCGGGATAGACTGGGTTCTTTAGCCTTGGAAAAAATGGGTTGATAATTATTGGCTTATTTTTAAAGGCGTGATTATATTTTTAAAGACATTTCGGGTGGTATGAAAGCATATATTTTAATAAATACGCCATTTTTAAAAAAAATAATCAAATGTAATCACTTTTGTTAAACTAATTAAGCAACCCGCGAGCACGATAAAAAAAAAAGAGGAAAATGTAAAATTAAAGTTTTTTTTAATTAATTTTAATTAATTTTATACTGTATTCAAGAATTCTGTTAGTTTAGAAATTGAAATGCTTTCTTTTCTAATTCTTAGACCCAAACTTTAAAAAAAAAAAGTACAAATTAATTCTTGTTCTAAAAAGTACGCAATATGTTTAATTGGTCATAAACCTAAGTTGTTTATTAAAAAAAATTGTGTATTCGGAATATGAAACGCGACAAAAATTAGTTAATTGCAGTGAGATATACGCGTAATACAGAGAAGCAAAAATAAAAATAGTTATGTTTTATGAATGATCGATAAGAACAAAATAACGAGACAAGCACAACTGACTGTGGGGCAAGGTCGACATATAAAAAAAAAATATATATATTGTCAGACGCCATAAAAAATAATGAAACGTGGACGCTTTTGATTGGATGAAGAGACATTTCAACCCGCAGCAAAACATATGGAGAATCTTTATAGCTTTCTTTCTTTTCGTTTTCTTTTTTTTTTTTTTTTTTTGTCTACTTTTTATGAATATATATTACTTTCTTTTTTTACTTTTTTTTTTCTGTCTTTTAAAAGGAAATTTTGTCTATTCCAAGTTTCTTTTTTTCTATTAACTGATTCTACCTTTACATTTCTGGTCTTAAAATTATTTTATTTTCGCTAGTTTTTCTTTCTTTCTCTTATTAAAAATATTGTCTGTTTGCCTTTCTTTTTATGAATAACACTTTTTTCATCGGAGTGCTTGCTTGCTTTCTTTGTTTCTCTAATGAACATTGTTAGAAATAGCGTTTCTTTTCTTTCTAAATGAATTTCATTTCCCTACTTTTTCAAAATCGGTTTCCTTCCTACCTTCCATCTATACTCCCATTCTTTCTTTCTTTCTTTCTTTCTTTCTTTCTTTCTTTCTTTCTTTCTTTCTTGTTACTCCATTCTTTCTTTCTTTCTTTCTTTCTTTCTTTCTTTCTTTCTTTCTTTCTTTCTTTCTTTTCCCCTTTCCTTGTTTCTTTACTTTCTACGTTTTTGTTTTTACGTCATTCACCCTTCCATACTTAATTTCTTTCTTCATTCTCTATTCCTTCCTTCCTTCCTTCCTTCCTTCCTTCCTTCCTTCCTTCCTTCCTTCCTTCCTTCCTTCCCAGCACGCTGGCTTTCTTTCTCTCCTCTCCCCCCTCCCTGACCAATCCTTCTTTGTCTCCTTCCTTCCTTCCTTCCTTCCTTCCTTCCTTCCTTCCTTCCTTCCCAGCACGCTGGCTTTCTTTCTCTCCTCTCCCCCCTCCCTGACCAATCCTTCTTTGTCTCCTTCCTTCCTTCCTTCCTTCCTTCCTTCCTTCCTTCCTTCCTTCCTTCCTTCCTTCCCAGCACGCTGGCTTTCTTTCTCTCCTCTCCCCCCTCCCTGACCAATCCTTCTTTGTCTCCTTCCTTCCTTCCTTCCTTCCTTCCTTCCTTGCTAATATTCTGTTTGTTTCTTTCCCTTATGGATTAATGTTTTCCGCATTTCATAATTGTTTGTTGATAACTTTGTCTCCCCTGGAAACCGAATCCTTTCTGGACCCTTGAGCAGGCATGCATGACCCGATTCTTTTGTCCAACTCTCATCCGTCCAAGATAGTCACGTGACTCTATTGTTTCACACAGAGACATGGATATACGCCTTCGTGTGTCACCCTCTCTTGATATCTGCCTTCCTAATTTTTTTGTTTTCTAAATCTTGTCAAGGCTGTCAATGAGTGTAATAGTTATCCCTATTATTTAGGGCTGGACGTTAAGTTATTAAAATAAGAGTGGTTGGCTCATGGGTTCACCGCTCAATTCCTAATGTTTCTTGTTATCATAATAACGTGACAATTTCGTTATGATATTTGGCGATCAGACAATGCTCGGGGTAAAGTGGATTCGTGCCTTATTCGTCTGATAACTGAAGGTAAGCAACGTTGAGCCTGCTCAGGGCTTACATGGGAGACTACCTCATGTTGATTAGCCGTCATCTTTTATTAGTGTGAACCCTAAGAGTCTCTGACGCAGCATGTTCTTTATTTTTGGATATTAGACTAGAGCAATGTTTCTCAACCATTTTAAGCAACAGCACGCCTAGGAAAATATCACGGCACACTTAGCAAAAATTTTAAAGGGTATACATTTAAATGTTATGAAGTAAAAACATCGATGAAAAACAATATGCATACAAATATGAATTTTACTTTATTTCAGTGTTTCTATCAAACTATTTGTGCAGCTTATTTAATGTGAAGAAACCTGGGCCTGGTGTTTTTTCGTGATTTCTTTAATGGTTGGTGCAATAAGCAGGTGTTCATTTCTTCTTCAGTTCAGCGTAGTCTTTCTCGCTTCTTATTTTTGATGCTTTTTAGGGTTGAGAATCAGAATTCACATAAATAAGAAGTAGAAAATTGCAATAAAATTGGTAAAGCCTTTTTAGCTAATGAAGGATATTCCTTTTGTATTGAAATCCAAAATGTATCAATGGGTACCATCAAATGTTTTATTTTGAGCTCTCCATCACTAAAAATGGTGACCAATTCTTCTTCTTCACATAACTGAAGTCCAATATTAGAAGGAATTTTTAGTGACGAGAAAGGACAATAAAAGAACAGATTTCAGGAAGACAGAAGATGGCGATAATGCCACTATTGCATTCCTGTATTGCAGTCACCCAGATCCCCAATGTCCAACCATGAGTCCCGGGCTATGGTTTCTAGAAAAGGTAATTTTCCTAGTAAGACCCTTCCAGAAGGATGCCATAGGAGTAAGGATGAGACGATTTCCCTGTCCGTTCGATGACAGTAGCCGGCAAACTTATATATATATATATATATATATATATATATATATATATTTCTCTCTCTTTCTCATTTATTGCTTTATCTCTCTCTCTCTCTCTCTCTCTCTCTCTCTTTTATCGCTCCATATATCCTCATCATCGTCATCATCATAATCATCTTCCGGCTTTGCTATGTTTGGTTGGAACTCCATTGACCGTTCAGTCCTGTATTGCTATCACCTAGATCCCCAATGTCCAACCCTGAGTCCTGAGCTATGGTTTCTGGGAAAGTCCATTTAGTTTAGAAGGATGACATAGAAGGAAGGATGAGACCATTTCCCTGTCCATTCCGTGGCAGTGGCCGACAAACTCATATCTCTTACTTCCTCTCTCATTTATTGCTTTATATCGCTTTCTTTCTTTCTTTCTTTCTTTCTTTCTTTTTTATTGCTCCATATATCATCATCATCTTCATCATCATCCTATGGTTTGTCGGAAATCCATTGACAATCCCTTTCCACACTGTTTAGTCCGGTATTGCTGTCCCCAGATCCCCAATGTCCAACTCTGAGTCCCGAGCTATGGTGTCTAGAAAAGTCAATTTTCGTGGGAAGACATTTCCAGAAAGATGCCATAGGAGTAAGGATGGGACGATTTCCCTGTCCGCTCGGTGTCAGTGGCCAGTAAACTCATATCTCTTACTTCTTCTTGTTCTTCTTCTTCTCTCTCTCTCTCTCTCTCTCTCATTTATTGCTTTATAAACCTAATGTCTACATAACTATTTTTACTATTTTTTGATGTTATTATCGCTTTTCTCTGGCACTCCTTATTAATGGTTCCCATATTGTATTCATTTCTATGCTTGGTCGGCTCAGGCGATTTTTGTGGCCTAGCATACGTACCGATTCGTTAATTTTACGAATATTCCAATGGTGTTCTTTGTCTATTATCTTAACCTGATCCAATAGAGGGCGGTGATCTCCATTTGATCTCTATATGTGGTCAGCCACGCCTGATTTTTCCACTACCCCTCGTGTTACAGCTTTCTGGTGTTCTTGTAGCCTTACCTTAAGGGGGCGGCCTGTCTCCCCCTTATGATTCTTTCCGCAGCTGCACGGGATGGCATACACACAGTCTTTAGTCATATTCTCCTGTGGTGGTGGTGGTGGTGGTGGTGGTGGTGGTGGTGGGTGGGGTTACTAGGAAGAGATATCTGCGAAGTCTTGTCTAGCTTTTGAAGGTTGTCCTGATGTTATATGAACCGCAGATCCTTTGTATTTTCTCTGATAACCCCTTCACATAAGGCAGGCAAAGTGTTTTCTGAGTGTTGTTTTCCTCCTCTTGTACCCGACTATCCTAGTTTTTTTTGGGGGGGGGGCTGCCATGTACTCAGGGCAGTTGTTACGTTGTAGGGTACTGCTTATCTTTTATCTAATATCTCTGGGTCGCCACTTAAACTTCATTTGATATTTTTCTGTCTACCGTTGTGACATACCAGTGATAAGAGCTTTGTCGAGTTATCTGGAGTTGGGATGAAAGTGACGAAAGCAAAGGAAAAAATAAGGATATAACAAAATAATGGATTCGCGCCTCTCCAAAGTATTGCCTGGGGGAGAGTAGCAGAGATTCGAGGTATCTCTTTTTAGAGTTACGCAACCTTTTCCGCCTGTGTAAATGACACGGCAATCTACAGAGACGCGCCTGGATCGACATATTGGTTCAAATTCTCGTTCACACATGCATACGAGATTACGTACACGAGAAGAATGACGACAGTTCTCCGCTTTTGTCCCCTGGCTTTGAACTGGGGCGTGACATGAGGCAGACAAACATCCGGGGAATCGGCTGGTCGATGGCGATCGGGGAAGGGCTAAAAAGGTTTTCGAGGAGTTAAGCAGAGAAAGGGAGAATGCAGAATCGGAAAGAAAAAAAAAAACAAAGAAAAGGAAGAGTGAAGGAAGGGGATAAAGAAAGAAAGATTCCTGGAACAAGGGTGGAAAGTGAAGAAAGAAAAGAGAGAAGGAAAAAAACAAGAAAAGAAAAGAATGAAAAAAGAGAAGAAAAAAAAAACAAAAGAAAGAGAAAAGGCGAAAGAAATCTGTGAAAAAAGAAAGGGTAAAAACGAGAACAAAGGAAGGAATGTCGAAACAAAACAAAGAAAGCGAGAAAGGGAAGAAGAGAAAAGTAAGTGAAAGAGGAGAAAGAAAGAAAGAAAAAGGAAAGAAAGAAAGAAACAAGGGAACATAAAAGAAAGAAAGAAAGATAGAAAAAGAACGAAAGAAAGAAAGAAAAAGGAAAGAAAGAAAGAAAGGAAGAAAGGAAGAAGAGAATAAAGGACGAAAAAGAAAGAAAGAAATGAAGAAATAAATAAATAAATAAAATGTCATGAAAGAAAGAAACAAAGGAACAAAAAAAGAAAGAAAAAAGAACGAAATAAATAAAAAGGCAAGAAAGAAAGAAACAAGAGAAGAAAAGAAGAAATAAATAAAGAAAGAAATGAAGAAAGAAATAAATAAAAAGGCATGAAAGAAAGAAACAAAGGAACAAAAGAGAAAAAAGGAAAGAAAGAAATAGAGAACGAAAGAAAGAATGAAAAAGACAAGAAAGAAAGAAACAAGAGAACAAGAAAAGGAAGAAATAAATGAAAAGAAAAGAAAGAAAGAAACAAGGTAATAAAAAAAGCAAAAAAGAAAGAAAGAAAGAAAAAAAAGCAAGAATGAAAAAGGCAAGAAAGAAAGAAACGGGAGAACAAAGAAAGAAAGAAATAAACAAGGGAATAAAGAAAGAAAGAAAGAAAGAAAGAAAGAAAGAGAGAGAGAGAGAAAAAAGGCAAGAATGAAAAAGGCAAGAGAGAAAGAAACGGGAGAACAAAGAAAGAAAGAAAGAAAGAAAGAAAGAAAGAAAGGAAGAAAAAAGGCAAGAAAGAAAAAGGCAAGAAAGAAAGAAACGGGAGAACAAAGAAAGAAACGGGAGAACAAAGAAAAAATGAAAGAAAGAACGAAAGAAAGAAAGACAGAAAGAAAGAAAAGACAAGAAAGAAAGATTCAATGGAAGAAAGAAAGAAAGAAAAAGAAAGAAAGAAAAAGGTAAGAATGTAAGGAAATTGGAACAAAGAAAGGATGATGTAAAGGAAGAAAAGGGTATAAAGAACATGGGAACAAAAGAAGAAAGAAAGAAAGAATGAAATAATGGCAGAAGGAAAGAAAGAAAAAGGCAAGAAAGAAACAAGAGAATAAGAAAGGCAAGAAAGATAGACAGGAACAAAGGAAGAAAGAAAAAAACGATATAAAAAAGAAAGAAAGAAAGGATGAAGCAAGGGAGAAAAATGTAGAAAGAAAGAAAACAAGAAGAAACAAGAAAAGAAAAACGAATGAAGAAAGGAAAGAAAAAAAAAATTAGGAAAAAGGAAATGAAAAAGACGTAAAAAAATAAAAAGGGAAACATAAAAGTAAATAATGTCGTCTGAAGGAAATAAAACAACTGACAACACCAATAAAAAAAAATACAAGAAGCAAAAACAATGGAATCAATAAAAAAAACATGGAAACAGGCAAAAAACAAACAAAAAACAACGAAGACACAGAAAACAAAGGAACAATGAAACAATGATACAAGGGGGGATGCATGAAATAAAAACATGTGGAAAAATAGAGAAAAAATCAAAAAGAAATCAGGAAAAAAACAAAGAAACAATAAAAAACAAAAGAAGCAAAAACAAAAACCAAGAGAACAAACAAATAAAAATTCAAGGAAAAAACAAGACAAAAAAAAAAAGAAAGAAAGTACGAAAAATGATAAAAACGTAAGGTAAGATGAGGCAAAAGAGAGTAAGGAAGAGAAAAGGAAGTGAAGGAGAAGAAAGAAAAAAGAAGGAAATAAATAAAGAAAGAAAGAAATCAAAGAAAGATAGATAGAAAGAAACAATGGGAGAACGAAATAAAAAAGAAAAAAAAGAATTTAAAAAAAATCTTGTAATCAAGAATAGAAAAAAAAGAAAGAAAGAAAGCAAGAAGGAAAGAAGAAAGAGACGAAGAAATAATTGGAGAAAGAAATGACGAAAAAGAAAGAAAGAGAGAAAGGAAGAAAAAACGAGAAGAAGCTTCTCACACTACATCAATTACGGCTGAGTAATGAGTTCGATCCTCACTGGGTGGTCCACACTTTCGTCCTTGGTGCCACATCTATGCCCAGAAAAACATGGATATCGCGAAGTGGTGTATTGATTAGCAATCTGGCCTCGCTAGATCAATAAAGACTTGTGAGTTCGAACCTCACTAGGTACCCCGTACTTTTGACCTTGTGCCATATTTAAGCTACACTTCAGAAAGTCATTTGGGCCCTTCGACGTGGTGTAACCGTTAGCACGCTTGTCTCGCTAGATCCATTAATACTAAATGGCGGGTTCGGTCCTCACTAGGTGTCCCATAATTTGGGCCTTATGCCATATCTAAGCTACGCTTCACAAATCATTTGGGGACTTCGAAGTGTAATGCTTAGCAAGCTAGTTTCACTGCAACCAAATAGTGAGTTCGATTCCCAATGGGAGCTCTGTGCTTTCGGCCTTGTGTT
The DNA here is from genome assembly GCA_963932145.1 of Acanthosepion lycidas. NCBI lineage: Eukaryota > Metazoa > Mollusca > Cephalopoda > Sepiida > Sepiidae > Acanthosepion > Acanthosepion lycidas. The sequence continues at coordinate 11,430,837 of OZ010611.1, forward strand.
ATATCTTAGCTACAATTAGAAAATATCAATAATAACGAGAGTGATAAACTAAATATAAACAAATTCGAAGACAAAAAAAGAATGGTATGAACGTGAGTGAAGAGAAAAAGAGTGGGAGAATAAAATACAGAGAAACGTAAAAAGAAGAAGGAGAAATAGTCGAAACATCGCAAGGCGAAAGAATGTAAAAAAAAAAAAAAAAAGAAACGAAAGATAGAACGAAAGAAGAAGATAGAGAAGAAAAGCAAATAGACGAAATAGCAAGGAGTAGAAAACAAACAAAAAAGAATTAGAAGTCGAAGATTAAAAAAAAAAAGAAGCGCTATTATATGATTGTTCAGTTGTTCGCCATTTTCCTTCTGCCTGCCACCCGCCAAACATTGCTACATGGAGAAAAGGGACGGAGATAAAGAAAACTGCAAAAATTAACAACGACCAGACCGAATGACACCCACCAGATCCCTTATGTGACCCAATCAAAATCTGAATTCCCGCCCTTGTAGAAGAAACAGAAAAAGAATGGCGCGAAAAAGAAGCCCCTAAAAATATTAAAGATTTAAAAAAAAAAAAAATTAAATCAAAAAAATAACAACAATTAAATAACGTCTCAGTATAAAGTGATGGTTAACAAGCTAGTTTTGTATAGAGTTGAAAGCTGTGCGGGTGGTGTAATTGAGAACGGAATTAAAAATCGGGAATCGAGTTCGAATCCCTGTCGAGTTCGTTATAGTCACTTCCTTATCGGAAGGTACGAATCTATCCCTTTTCCTCCAGCTATGGGTTAAATAACCGGGCAAACTGGAGTCTCAAGTCCTGATTAGCATTCAGTCTACAGACAACAATTAATTGAAAAAAATCTCCTGTGAGCCCGGTGGCCAAACAGGGGGTCGTCATTTGCATATCATTCGGAAGCCATCTATACCAGGTTTACGGTGAAGACATCAGCAGTGGAAAACTGGCTGTGGCCAATGTCGGAATTTGACAAACCAAACTTTTAGGAAATGAACTGCAACAAAGATTCTTCAAAGTGAACAATGGATGACATGTGATTAGTTTATTGTGCTCGGCCCTTTTGGGCAATTCAAAACTATAATTTACCTGTGGTGAAGAACAAATCAGCCAGGTTGTTAGTCAGAGATTGGACTTCGTTTGATTAATAACCTGGGCTGCGCTTCCGAAAATGTTGACGGATCACAAACCTCTGTCGGTTAAACGTTTACGGGTTTTAGAAGCAATTTGCATGAGGCTTCATCGATCGACTTTAGGTATGCTGAAGGAGAATATGCTTCGTTCTTTGTGTCTCATGGGTGGACCGTAAGTAATACTTTTTATGTTTTATACACGCTAGGAGCTTATTTACAATGATTAGTTTTTTTTAGTAATAAATTTATTTTAGTCGTGGATCCTTAATAATAATGTTCA
>OZ010611.1:11434758-11437258 GCA_963932145.1 Acanthosepion lycidas
TATACATAAAATAGTTGAAACCTAACCTGAAGAAAATAAACTACGAAATTTCCACAAATATTCTTAAATGTCTATAATTTATAGCAGAAGCCATTGGTTTATACCAACGACTTCCCATACATAATACTTCTCTTTTTATAATAAACAGTATTAAATAACATTTACCGGCCCGAATGTCCGAGAAATTTTCATAGAAAATATTCGTCCTTTGACAGGATTCGAACCTGCATCCTATACGGAACCGCCATTTATAGGATGCAGCTCTAACTCATTTCATAATAGAATAATACATGAAGTATAGGATGCAGGTTCGAATCCTGTCAAAGGACGAATATTTTCTATGAAAATTTCTCGGACATTCGGGCCGGTAAATGTTATTTAATACTGTTTATTACAAAACAGAGCATTTACTTAAATACTAGTAGCTCAAAAACGTTAGGGGGTCCGTTCAAGATGATCTGATCGACGAGCTCGGTCTTACGAAGCAGGAGGCTCGCTCGATATGGCCTTGGGCGCCTGGGTTGAAATGTCTCAATAATGATGAGGCATCACTCACCTGGCTGATGATTCGTGGGGCCCTCTGGTCAGCAAGAGACTTTGTTCAGCAGGCTTGGAGAAATATCCAAACTGTCGTCGCTGTACTGGGGAAGTCGAGACCATTGGTCACGCCTTTTTTCAGTGCAAGACGGTAGTGCCGTTGTGCAGGTTCGTTGAAGGCCTCATGGTTCGCATGCTGCAGGGAAAGTTCTTTGTCCTGGAAGCCAGTTCTATTTGTAGCAATGTGGTACCGCAATTGACGAAGGCTGAACACTATGTGTTCGGTTGCTTACTAGGGATTATGAGAGTCGTGATTTGGACGACGCGTCAGAAGGGATTCCATGAGGGCGAGAAGTTCACCTCTTCCCAACTGATCTTGTACTTTAAGCATCAGCTTAAAGTCAAGGTTAGGACGGAAAGGCGGCGGCTCACCTCATCGGAATTTGGCAAAAGGTGGGTGAATCTTGCGCGAATGTGTAGAGTGAAAGGGGCTGACCTAGAGTGGCACTTGGATGTCGGTTAGGTACAGGATTTTGTCCTAACAGGGTTGAACATAGGCAACCCACCCAGATATTAGGTTAGACTAGGCTTTATATTTTTTGATTCTTTAGTTTTTTCCGTTTTCTGGTTAACTTAGCTAGGGTATGCATGCGCATTGGTCCCTTTTATTTCTGTCCCTATTTTTCTTTTGTTTAATTCCCCATCCCCTCCCTCGTTAGGTGGTCAGTGACTTCAGTTCTCTGGTGGATGCGGGGCGCCTTTCGTTTCGTGTGTGTGATTTTCGTATTTGTTGTTGTGTATGAATGTGTGTGTGTCTGTGTGAATGCTTGTGAGGAATTAATGTTTTTTCTTATTTTTCTTAGTCCCGCATTGATTTCGTCTAGTTAACTGATGTTTCTGACACATTTTATGGTTTGTGGGGGTTTTTTATTACTAACACAGTTTTGTTTAGTTTTTATTGTAAATATTTGAAGTCATTTTGTACATAGTCATTTAGGGTTCTTTTTAAAAATTGTTATTTTATGACCCTCCCCCCACAAACAATATCTGTACATAAGGGGACTAGTTAGGACTTCATAGAGGATCTGAAGCATTATGGTGTACGCAGTAAGAAAGGTAGGAGTGAATGTGGTGTTTTGGTGATTGGTTTACTGTTGGTATGTTTGGGTCCGTGTCTGAGAATAGCTAAGATTAGATCTAAGACAGAAGAAGACCGTCATTCCTCAACCCCCTTTTAGGCCTTGTGCCACATTTCATACATTTTGTATGAATAAATATTGCTCAAAAAAGCATACCCGGTCGGCCCGGTGGCTAGGATCAAAGTGTAGTATCTGTGCTTTGTGAGCTGCCGAGTCGGGTGTCTGTCGAACACTCTGCTTGCAGAGAGGAACCCTGACGAAGCTCCGCCGAAGGGTAGGGTTTCGTTGGGGGGAGGTTGACGGAACTGGCCCCCCTCGGGGGGTTGAGATGGTTATTTATTTTTGGCTGGGCCTTCGGGCTCGGAGATACCCACATTAAAAAGGCCTTGTGCCACATTCAATCCTCGTGGGTGGATTGATAAAGACCAGCTCAAAAAAGCATACCCGCTCGTCCCGGTGGCTAGGATCAAAGTGTAGTATCTGTGCTTTGTGAGTTGCCGGGTCGGGTGTCTGTCGAACTCTCTGCTTGCAGAGAGGAACCCTGACGAAGCTCCGCCGAAGGGTAGGGTTTCGTTGGGGGAGGTTGACGGAACTGGCCCGCCTCGGCGGGTTTGGATGGTTATTTATTTTTGGCTGGGCCTACTGGCTTAGAGATACCCATATTTAAAAGGCCTTGTGCCACATCCGATCCCCGTGGGTGGATTGATCAATACTATCTCAAAAAAGAATACCCGCTCGGCCCGGTGGCTCGGATCAAAGTGTAGTATCTGTGCTTTGTGAGCTGCCGGGTCGGGTGTCTGTCGAACTCTCTGCTTGCAGAGAGG
>OZ010611.1:11442258-11484758 GCA_963932145.1 Acanthosepion lycidas
TTATATATACAACACTTTGCTGCTACAAACATTTAAGAACTTTGTTGCTATACTCGTAGTTTTAACAATGGATTGCATGTATAATTTCCATTTGAGGGCCGGTATGACTTTGAGGTCTAACTGACTTTCAAGGCACGGTGCTTCCCAGAGAAGACTTCTGTTCATTCTGATTGGTCGTAGTTCTGTGTCAGATCGTCGATAATGGAATAACTAGCTTGTTCTTCGAGGCATTGAATGTAACCAACCAGTTTTTACCCCACTTGATTGATTTTAGTGCCCCCGACCTGCAAATCGCATTTCGGGCTCATCCTTTTACTGATGACCATGGATTCTACTTTTTTGGATTCTTCTATACTTAGTCCTTTCTTCTCGCTCTCCTTCGCTACCATATTAGGCTTTCAAAATTTTCAATTTAAGAACCCTCATAAGAATTCTTCAGTCTAACTGAACGTCAAGTTAAACTATGGAAGATGCTAAGTGATGCAATTTCATATCTATTAAACGAAAGTGAGTAAATGTAAACATTGTTCTTGTTGATATTTTTTCTTGTTTGTTTTTATATATTCTCTTGTTTATATATATATATATATATATATATATATATATATAAGTGATCATTGAAGTCAACACTCAGAGGCGACAAGCTATTTTATGATGGATGCAATCGTCAGGCCGCAAATGCTAGATTTTTCTTCGGCTATAAATATATATGGGTCAGTGGTGCATTGTGGATAATCTATTCTTACCCGCAATGCACCACTGACCCGTATATACAAATAACCGAGGAAAAACCAGCATTCGCGGCCTGACGATTGCGTCCAGCATGAAATAGCCTATAGCCTCTGAGTGTTGAATTCAATGCTCACTTATATATATATATATATATATATATATATATATATATATATATATTAGGTTGGTGCAAAAATAATGACGTAATATTGTCGTTTTTTGACATATTTTTTAACGTCAAAAACAACATTATTCCGTCATTATTTTTGCGCCAACGTAACATATATATATATAAATATATATATATATATATATATATATATATATATATATATATATATATATATATTTGAATAAAAACAGACCACTTTAAGGTCCCATGTAATAAGTTATTTCACCACAAGCCTTTTAAAGGGCTTTGGATCATCAGACTTGAAATGAAAAATGAAAAGAAATTTAGACATTTTTGCATATGATTGGTGCGGTCCGTCAAAAATATGTAAATTTCTTTTTATTTTTTCATTTCAACCTTTGGATGTAAAGTCTGATGATCCAAAGACCTTTAAAAGGGTTGTGGTGAAATAACTTATTACATGGAACCTTATAGTGGTCTGTTTTTATTCAAACAAATATATATATATATATATATATATATATATATATATATATATATATATATATATATATATATTTGAATAAAAACAGACCACTTTAAGGTCCCATGTAATAAGTTATTTCACCACAAGCCTTTTAAAGGGCTTTGGATCATCAGACTTGAAATGAAAAATGAAAAGAAATTTAGACATTTTTGCATATGATTGGTGCGGTCCGTCAAAAATATGTAAATTTCTTTTTATTTTTTCATTTCAACCTTTGGATGTAAAGTCTGATGATCCAAAGACCTTTAAAAGGGTTGTGGTGAAATAACTTATTACATGGAACCTTATAGTGGTCTGTTTTTATTCAAACAAATATATATATATATATATATATATATATATATATATATATATATATATATATATATATATATATTTGAATAAAAACAGACCACTTTAAGGTCCCATGTAATAAGTTATTTCACCACAAGCCTTTTAAAGGGCTTTGGATCATCAGACTTGAAATGAAAAATGAAAAGAAATTTAGACATTTTTGCATATGATTGGTGCGGTCCGTCAAAAATATGTAAATTTCTTTTTATTTTTTCATTTCAACCTTTGGATGTAAAGTCTGATGATCCAAAGACCTTTAAAAGGGTTGTGGTGAAATAACTTATTACATGGAACCTTATAGTGGTCTGTTTTTATTCAAACAAATATATATATATATATATATATATATATATATTTACATACGCTCTCTCTCATATTGAGCACTTATCCCAAATTTCTTCACTATATATATATATATATATATATATATATATATATATATTTGAATAAAAACAGACCACTTTAAGGTCCCATGTAATAAGTTATTTCACCACAAGCCTTTTAAAGGGCTTTGGATCATCAGACTTGAAATGAAAAATGAAAAGAAATTTAGACATTTTTGCATATGATTGGTGCGGTCCGTCAAAAATATGTAAATTTCTTTTTATTTTTTCATTTCAACCTTTGGATGTAAAGTCTGATGATCCAAAGACCTTTAAAAGGGTTGTGGTGAAATAACTTATTACATGGAACCTTATAGTGGTCTGTTTTTATTCAAACAAATATATATATATATATATATATATATATATATTTACATACGCTCTCTCTCATATTGAGCACTTATCCCAAATTTCTTCACTATATATATATATATATATATATATATATAATGAGGTTCGCGAACCTCATTATATATATATATATATATATAATGAGGTTCGCGAACCTATCGTATTATTTATTTAATTTTTAATGTAATCATTATTTTATTTTGATTTGATAAACAATTATATATTTATTTATTTTCAATGAATTTTAAGATTTTAAAAATGTGTTTATAGTTATGTATTAGGTTGGTGCAAAAATAATTTCGTTTTCTCACATAGTAACATATGTTAGAAAACGAAATTATTTTTGCACCAACCTAATATATTGATTTGGGTAGGAGTGTTTCTTTTAGGAAAGGAGATATTTTAAAAAAATGGCCGCTGATTTTACGTCTTGGCTGTTATCTTCCTTAAAGACCTTGAACGTAGCCATAGATATGACAATATGTTTTTTCCTTCTTAAGTGGTGTTATTGTCTCTCCACCTTCCACTCTCTCTTCAGGATTTGTGGCTTTCCTTTTCTGTCCATCTTTGCTGATCGAATTTTCAAAAAGATTTTCTAATTTATTTCACCAATGTTTGCCATTTCTTCTAATTCCATCTTTGCTATACTTTTCTTTTTGACGTCTACCCTTTTCTTCATCAAACAAGACGTGTAAAAGGTAGAGGGAAAAAAAAACTACCTTTTACGTTTTCTTCTCTTTTTACCCCCGTCTCTTGACTCGTCCCTTCGACATCTCTTTGTTAACTCTTCTAGTTGTTCTTCATCCTCTCCCCGTATTACCATAAGTTGTTCCGTTTAATTTCTGTATCTGCTGAAGTCTGTCTGGCGTCAACTCATGCGAGAAAATTCTTTTCTTGAGGGCAACAAAAGCAGACATCGTCCGGTCTGCAGGCTCCGTTTAGTCGTCTTGAAAGAACCGGGAAAAGGGTCGGGGATCTGAACACTTGGCACACCGGGAGAAATATCCGTTTTAAATTCAGCAGTTAGTGTTCGATTCTCATCGTACCTCCCCGCCACAAACCCACCCACGCTAAAGCGTTGTCTGCTTGAGATCTTTTTCAAAAGCCAATCATTCGTAATCGACCCTCTTTCCTTCTCAGATTCAGAGGGGAACAGAGAAACTTAGAGAACGAAGAAAATTTTATGATTCTGATCAGTATGCGTATTATACAAGATAATTTAATTCCCAGTATTTCATAGACCTATGTTACGTGTGCGTATTAAACATTACTAATTATTAAATTTATTCATAACTAATTTCCGTTTTAGTAGCAATTTGTAACATCGAATATATCATCCTGAATGTTTATGTAAATATATAAATAACATAACATGTTTATACTTGAGACAATAGCTAAACATATGTTTAAACTATACTTATATTTTATACTAGAGTCAATAACTAAACATTGGTCAAAACTATACATATGTTTTATGTAGTCACTTCGACGTGGTGTAATGGTTCGAAAGCTTGTCTGGCTAGAAGAATGACGGTAGAATAGTGGGTGTGATACTCACTAGGTGCCCCATACTTTCGGCCTTATACTACATCTAAGCTACTCACTATACTTATATTTTATACTTGAGTCAATAGCTAAGAATTGGTGTAGTCTGCATTTAGTTTTATACTTGAGCCAATACGTAAAAACTGATTGGATCAATTGAGACAATAGCTAAACAGTGGCGCAGTTTATATTTGTCCTTTATACTTGAGTCAATAGTTAAATATATTTACCATTATTACTTGTGTCAATAGCTAAGCCTTGGTCGAATCTATACTTGTCGTTTATACATGTGTCAATAGTTAAGCATTAGCCGAGTCTCTACTTATCTTTTATACTTTACAGACAAAAATCGGTCTAAGCTATACTTATTCGTTGTACTTAATTTAATTGCTAACCATTTGTCTAATCTATACTTACCTTTTATACTTGAGTCAATTAGCCGAGTTTACACTTCTGTTACTTGAGTCAATAGCTAAGCATTCGTCAAGTTTATACATATCTTTATGCTTGAGTCTATAACTAGACATTAACTGAGTCTACATTTAGGTTTTATACTTGAGTCAATAGCTAAATATTAGCAGAGTTTACACTTCTGTTACTTGAGTCAATAGCTAAGCATTCGTTTAGTGTATACTTATCTTTATGCTTGAGTCTATAATTTGACATTAATTGAGTCTACATTTAGGTTTTATACTTGAGTCAATAGGCAAATATTAGCTGAGTTTACACTTCTGTTACTTGAGTCAATAGCTAAGCATTCGTTTAGTGTATACTTATCTTTATGCTTGAGTCTATAACTTGATATTAATTAACTCTATATTTAGGTTTTATACTTGAGTCAATAGCTAAATATTAGCTGAGTTTACACTTCTGTTACTTGAGTCAATAGCTAAGCATTCGTTTAATGTATACTTATCTTTATGCTTGAGTCTATAATTTGACATTAATTGAGTCTACATTTAGGTTTTATACTTGAGTCAATAGCTAAATATTAGCTGAGTTTACACTTCTTTTACTTGAGTCAATAGCTAAGCATTTGTCTAGTGTATAGTTATCTTTATGCTTGAGTCTATAACTTGACATTAATTGAGTCTATATTTAGGTTTTATACTTGAGTCAATAGCTAAATATTAGCTGAGTTTACACTTCTGTTACTTGAGTCAATAGCTAAGCATTCGTTTAGGGTATACATATCTTTATGCTTGAGTCTATAACTTGACATTAATTGAAAAAACATTTAGGTTTTATACTTGAGTCAATAGCTAAATATTAGCTGAGTTTACAGTTCTGTTACTTGACTCAATAGCTAAGCATTCGTCTAGTGTATACTTATCTTTATGCTTGAGTCTATAACTTGACATTAATTGTGTCTATATTTAGGTTTTATACTTGAGTCAATAGCTAAATATTAGCTGAGTTTACACTTCTGTTACTTGAGTCAATAGCTAAGCATTCGTTTAGTGTATACTTATCTTTATGCTTGAGTCTATAATTTGACATTAATTGAGTCTACATTTAGGTTTTATACTTGAGTCAATAGGCAAATATTAGCTGAGTTTGCACTTCTGTTACTTGAGTCAATATTTAAGCATTCGTTTAATTTATACTTATCTTTATGCTTGAGTCTATAACTAGACATTAATTGAGTTTATATTTAGGTTTTATACTTGAGTCAATAGCTAAATATTAGTCTAGTGTATATGTATCTTTTATACTTGAGCCAATAGATAAGCATACCTGTATTTTAAACTTCAGTCAATAGCCTAAAATTGGTCGAGTGTATACTTATCTTTCATTGGTCGTGTTAATTCTTGAGTAAGGAAGTAATTGTTGTCCGTTTTTATATTTGTCTATAGAAAACATCCGTGGTTTTTGATTTCTAAACATTGGCCATGATCAATTTTGAGTCGACCGGCAATCATTAGTTGTTTTTATACTTCAGTCTATAGGTCATTTTTCTACTCATGTCTATAACTAAAAAACAGCAACATTTATACTTGTATCTATAGACAATCATTTGTTGTGTGTATACTTGTCTATACAATGTGCAAACATAAGCCGCGATTATATTTGAATCTATAAGTAAACGTTAGTTGCATTTATACTTAAGTCTATAAGTAAATATTAGTAGTGTTATATTTGGGTATTAATCAATAGTCGTGTATCGATCGCTCATACCTGAGTCTGCAAGCACACCTGTTTGTAGCCCGTTTATCTTTTTTGGCCTGGGGGATAACGCTTCTACAGAATAGGATGTTGGTGTGTTCTAGGTGTGACTGATTGAGCAAATTAATGTTTAACATTGAGGAATCAAAGGGCCGAGTTCGAATTCCACTCGAAACCATTACATTCATTTACGTGTTCATACCCGTGGGAAAAGTATGAATCCTCGTCTTCTCCCCCTAGCTATGGGTAAATAGCAGGACAGACCGGCTTCTATATCATTGGATGGCAACTGGTCTACTGCAGAAAGTAATGTCAACCGACTGCAGGAAAAAATCTGCCACGTCATTATTGAAAGATACATGATCGCCTAAGGATGTATCACTGACTGACTGACTTTCTCGCCGATACCTCTTTTTCTCCCACCAGCTATAGGTAAATAGCAGGACAGATCGGTTTCTATAGCATTGGATAGCAACTGGTCTACAGCAGAAAGAAATGCCAACCTACTGAGGCAAAAAATCTGCCTCGTCAGTCATGTATCGAAAGATACATGATCGCATAAGCGTGTATCACGCATGACACATAACTGGCTGACTGACTTTCCAGTCGAATCCATTACATTCACTTACGTGCTAACACCCTTGAGAAAGTTATGAATCTTCGACTTCCCCCCAGCTATGGGTAAATAGCAGGACAGACAGGGTTATAGAGCATTGGATCGCAAGTGGTCTACCGCAGAAAGAAATGGCAACCTACCCCGGGGAAAAATCTACCTCGTCAGTATCTAAAGTGTATCATGCATGTCCCATAACTGACTTATGTATATATATATATATATATATATATATATATATATATATATAATTATTTATTTAAAAATATGATTCCAAATAAATAATTATATTTATGCTCTACTTTCGTATCGAGCACTGTTTTTTAAAAATAATTACAAAAATACTAAGGAACTTTGGATTATTTACCAAACCAGTTTCTTTCCTATTTTCTACAATATTTTCACACACACACACACACACACACACATATATATATATATATATATATATATATATATGTGTGTGTGTGTATATATATATATATATATATATGAAAATTTCTCAGTGTTAACCTGTAGAAAAGACAATATTTATAAATATAAATGACAATAGGGAAACTGTAATAGATGCCGACGCGTTTCGTCCATTGTGGACTTTCTCAAGGCAAAAAACGAAATGAATTTATTTAAACAAAGTAACTAATAATAACAAAAAAACAGAATGTCCTTAGCAACTGGAGGAATGTAGAGAACGCTATTTTCATATTGTTAACTGAAAATAACGTCAGTTTTTGTCACGTGTAGAGAATATTGTTATTATTAGTTACGTTCTTTAATTAAATTCATTTCGTTTTTTTTCGTATATATATATATATATATATATAACTGACGATGGACCTACTTATCCGGGTCAGAGTTTATTCCTGGTGCCATATAACCTATTACTATCGGTCTCATTAAACTTGCAGAGAAGACAGGTATTGCTAACCAACTGTTTGACACAAGGTCATGGTTTTAAAGAAAAAGATGAAGAAAGAAGCATATCATCCGTTCGGTCTATTAGATATTTATATTTAATCTTTAATAAAGTTATTCAATGTGAGTTTTATTAAATTATTTTTTCTAAAGATATTTTAGAATATCGATTATCTTTATTGAAAACAAATCAATAGAAAAAAAATGTTTCATATATTACATACCTTTTTAAACGCCTTATTTGAAGAAAAATGTTCACTAATTAAGGTTTTAATCCTTAATAAATTTCGGTTATAAAAAAATGTTTTTTCCTGGTGCTGAGTTTTCTCGGTCCTGAGTTGTCCGAGGCGCTCAGCTTCTCGGTGCTGACTTGTCCTGCACCCATAGATACAAATCTATAAAAATCTACATATTTAGTTAAAAATAAAAAGAATCATCCTTGATAATATTTAATAGAATAGCTGAAAGCGCTAATATATATATATATATATATATATATATATATATATATATATATATATATATATATAGCACATTTGTATCGTTTTTACACTTTATGTTCAGAATAGAAAACACTTGTACCAATGCAAGAAATATTGAATAAAAGCTTAATTGCTTAAAAAATTACGATTTACTTTATTAAAAATAATCAAAAACAAAAAATTGTTTCATATTTTACATAATGCCTTTTGAAAAAGCTTATTTGAAGCAAAATATTCGCTAATTAAGGTTTTAATCCTTAATAAATTTCTTTTATCTGTTTTGTGACGTTAATAATTAAGTATAACTCAAGACTTCAATATTAAATTAAAACAATATTTAATTAAAACCACAAATAAATACGTAAGAAGAACAAAGAATTAAAACGCCACCAAAGATAATTAATCATTTCAGTGAATGTCTTGTTAGTAGCGCGGCTTGGCTTAACATCCGGTAAATCCTACATCAAAACCCAAATCATCGACGCACAATAATTCACACTAATTCGACGGGATAGTTCCACTCAATAATCACTGCAGTCAGTAGCCTGACACCTCTATTTATACACCTGACGGAAAGCATATATTCATAAGACCAGAGTGTTACGTTCGAACCTCAGTGTTAGTAGTTATGTTCTGATGCTGTTGTCTCGGTCCTAAGATGTCTCAGTCCTGAGTTGTCCCGGCGCTCAGCCGGCGGTCATCAGTCGGCGGTGTTGATTTGGCGGGTATTAATTTGTCCTGCACAAAAGAAAGTTAGTTCTGTGTGTCGTGCGAGACGATTTTTCTCTCCAGAATCTATCTTACATATCTATAAATCTACCATTCGTCCATGCTGCCACATATGGTCTGGTGCTGCTGCTATTTACGTTGAACAGCTTGATAAAATCAAAAGAAGAATCAGCAATATTATTGGTCCTGATCTGACTGCTCGGCTTCAGTCATTTACCAACCGTATGTTCGCTACCAAGTGTGTAATCTATAAATACTTTACTGGTAATTGTTCGAATGAGTTCTTCGCTATGGTTTCAAAATCTTTTGAATTTCAGCGCACTAGAATAGCGTCAAGATCTAAACAATTTACACTTAAGCTGGCTAGATGCAAACGTAAATTCTAATTGCTAACTGTTTCTTTTCTCGCCCTTCTCGCTTGTGGGATTCATTATCGGGTCCATGTCTCTAGCCAACTTTAATCTGCAAAAAATTTAATACAATTTCAATTGTTATCTACTCTTCCCGCTCATTATTACTGATTCTGTTCGTAATTTTTCTACATCCTGTATACTCTTGTGTCTTAGAGGCTTTACGGGCTTGCTTATGGAACTCCCTTCTGGCTCTATGTTTTCCACCCAATTTTAATCTTCAAATATTTAAATGCAATCCCAACCGGTATCTACCCTCTTCCTGATTACACTTTTCTCTTCCCGCTCATTATTAATGTTTCTGTTCCTAATTTTTCACAGGTTCCTTTCTCGCACTTCTTGCTTGTGGAACTCCCTTTCGGCTCAATGCTTTCCAGTCAACTTTAAACTTCAAATATTTAAATTCAATATCAAACGCTACCTACTTTTCTCTTCCCGCTCATTATTAATGTTTCTGTTCCTAATTCTTCCACACCCAGTAACCCCTTGTGTCTTAGTGGCTTTACTGCCTTGCTTATGGAACTCCGTTCTGGCTCCATACTTTCCGGCCAATTTTAATCTTCAAATATTTAAATGCAATATCAAACGCTACCTACTTTTCTCTTCCCGCTCATTATTAATGTTTCTGTTCCTAATTCTTCCACACCCTGTAACCCCTTGTGTCTTAGTGGCTTTACTGCCTTGCTTATGGAACTCCGTTCTGGCTCCATGCTTTCCGGCCAATTTTAATCTTCAAATATTTAAATGCAATATCAAACGCTACCTACTTTTCTCTTCCCGCTCATTATTAATGTTTCTGTTCCTAATTCTTCCACACCCTGTAACCCCTTGTGTCTTAGTGGCTTTACTGCCTTGCTTATGGAACTCCGTTCTGGCTCCATGCTTTCCGGCCAATTTTAATCTTCAAATATTTAAATGCAATATCAAACGCTACCTACTTTTCTCTTCCCGCTCATTATTAATGTTTCTGTTCCTAATTCTTCCACACCCTGTAACCCCTTGTGTCTTAGTGGCTTTACTGCCTTGCTTATGGAACTCCGTTCTGGCTCCATGCTTTCCGGCCAATTTTAATCTTCAAATATTTAAATGCAATATCAAACGCTACCTACTTTTCTCTTCCCGCTCATTATTAATGTTTCTGTTCCTAATTCTTCCACACCCTGTAACCCCTTGTGTCTTAGTGGCTTTACTGCCTTGCTTATGGAACTCCGTTCTGGCTCCATGCTTTCCGGCCAATTTTAATCTTCAAATATTTAAATGCGATGCCAATCGCTATCTACTGTTCTCCCGATTACATGGTTTCTCTTCCCGCTCATTATTAATGTATCTGTTTCTAATTCTTCCACACTCAGTAACCTTTTGAGTCTTAGTGGCTTTACTGCCTTGCTTATGGAACTCCCTTCCAACTCCATGCTCTCCAGACAACTTTAATTTTCAAATATTTAAATGCAATGTCAATCGCTATCTACTGTCCTCCTGATTACTCTTTTCTCTTCCCGCTCATTATTAATGTATCTGTTTCTAATTCTTCCACACTCAGTAACCTTTCGAGTCTTAGTGGCTTTACTGCCTTGCATGGGGTGATACTGATTTTTTCTTTCTAAACAGAAAGTAATTTAAGAAGGTAGGAAGTAATGGAACATGGTGCCAACAATATTTCGAGTTCATGCCTGCCATGATGATGAATTGGTTAGTTTTTATTTTTCTGATATCCTTATCACTTGCAGCTATTATGGTTGCTCAAACAGAAACCTGTTTATTCGGATATTTTCTCTAGAAATCTGCGCAAATATTGACGAAGTTTATACGCTATTCTCCCCAGCCAGAACGAATTGGCAAGATCAATTTTAATATTGAATGTCTGGCAAAGCAGACATTAATGTTTGTCAATCTCTTTTGGAAAACACTTTGGGAATGTTTGATCCTAAGGAAGGAAGAAAGAAGGAACGAACGAGGAGGAGAAAGGAAAAAGGAGGGAAAGAATGAGAGGTGGGGCGAGTGGAAGGAATTATGTAAGGAGAGATGAGGGTATTAATAAGAAGTGTGTTGGAAGAGGGGATGAAGGAAAGGAGGGTTGAAAAGAAGTAGTTGAAATAAGGAAGGAAAGAAAGAGAAGGAAATTCACAAAGGAAGGAAGGAAAGAAAGAGAAAGAAAATCCGACGGGAAGAAAGGGAGGGGAAAGATAGAAAAAAATTGGTATGAAAGGAGGCGAGAGAAAGGGGGGAAAATGAAAAGAAAGCAGGAAGGAAGGAGGGAAAGAGAGAAGTAAGAAAAGGATGCTGAAAAGAACGCGTTGAAATATGGAAGGAGGAGAAGAAAAGACCCAAAAGAAGAAAGAAAGGAAGGAAAGAATATTGCAAAGAAGGAATTGAAAGAAGGAAGAGAAGAATGGAAAATGGACACTGAGAGGAAGAAAGGAAGGAAGGAAGAAAGAAAGAAAGACAGAAAGAAAGAAAGAAAGAAAAGACGAATTGAAAGAAGGAAGAGAAGAATGGAAAATGGAAACTGAGAGGAAGGAAGGAAGGAAGGAAGAAAGAAAGAAAGGAAGGAAGAAAGGAAGGAAGAAAGGAAGGAAGGAAGGAAGGAAGGAAGGAATATTGCAAAAAACGAATTGAAAGAAGGAAGAGAAGAATGGAAAAGGGACACTGGGAGGAAGGAAGGAAGAAAGAAAGAAAGAAAGAAAGAAAGAAAGAAAAGACGAATTGAAAGAAGGAAGAAAAGAATGGAAAAAGGACACTGAGAGGAAGGAAGGAAGGAAGGAAGGAAGAAAGAAAGAAAGGAAGGAAGAAAGGAAGGAAGAAAGGAAGAAAGGAAGGAAGGAATATTGCAAAGAACGAAGTGAAAGAAGGAAGAGAAGAATGGAAAAAGGACACTGGGAGGAAGGAAGGAAGGAAGAAAGAAAGAAAGGAAGGAAGAAAGGAAGGAAGAAAGAAAGAAAGAAAGAAAGAAAGAAAGAAAGAAAAGAACGAATTGAAAGAAGGAAGAGAAGAATGGAAAAAGGACACTGAGAGGAAGGAAGGAAGGAAGGAAGAAAGAAAGAAAGAAAGAAAGAAAGGAAGAAAGGAAGGAAGAAAGGAAGAAAGAAAAGACGAATTGAAAGAAGGAAGAGAAGAATGGAAAAAGGACACTGAGAGGAAGGAAGGAAGGAAGGAAGAAGGAAAGAAAGGAAGGAAGAAAGGAAGGAAGAAAGGAAGAAAGGAAGGAAGGAATATTGCAAAGAACGAATTGAAAGAAGGAAGAGAAGAATGGAAAAAGGACACTGGGAGGAAGGAAGGAAGGAAGAAAGAAAGGAAGGAAGGAAGAAAGGAAGGAAGAAAGAAAGAAAGAAAGAAAGAAAGAAAGAAAGAAAGAAAGAATAGAACGAATTGAACGAAGGAAGAGAAGAATGGAAAAAGGACACTGAGAGGAAGGAAGGAAGGAAGGAAGAAAGAAAGAAGGAAGGAAGAAAGGAAGGAAGAAAGGAAGAAAGAAAGAAAGAAAGAAAGAAAGAAAAGAACGAATTGAAAGAAGGAAGAGAAGAATGGAAAAAGGACACTGGGAGGAAGGAAGGAAGGAAGGAAGAAAGAAAGAAACAAAGAAAGAAAGAAAGAAAAGAACGAATTGAAAGATGGAAGAGAAGAATGGAAAAAGGATGCTGGGAGGAAGGAAGGACGGAAGGAACTAAGGAAGGAAGGAATTAAGGAAGGAAAGAAGGAATTAAGGAAGGATGAAAGTAAGGAAGGAAGGAAAGAAGCAATTAACGAAGGAAGGAATTAAGTAAGGAAGGAAGGAAGGAATTAAGGAAGGAGGGAAGGAAGGAAGGAAAGAAGGAATTAAGGAAGGGAGGAAGGAAGAAATTAAGGAAGGAAGGAATTAAGTAAGGAAGGAAGAAAGGAATTAAGGAAGGAGGGAAGGAAGGAAGGAATTAAGGAAGGAAGGAATTAGGGAAGTGAGGAAGGAAGAAATTAAGGATGGAAGGAAGGTAGGAAGGAAGGAAGGAAAGAAGGAAGAAATTAAGGAAAGAAGGAAGGAATTAAAGAAAGGAAGACATTAAGGAAGGAAGGAAAGAAGCAATTAAGTAAGGAAGGAAGGTAGGAAGGAAAGAAGGAAGGAAGGAATAAATTAAGGAAGGAAAGAAGGAAGAAATTAAGGAAGGAAGGAATTAAGTAAGGAAGGAAGGAATTAAGGAATGAGGGAAGGAAGGAAGGAAGGAATTAAGGAAGGAAGAAATTAAGGAAGGAAGGAGGGAATAAAATAGGGAAGTAAGGAAGGAACTAAGGAAGGAAGGAATTAAGGAAGGAAAGAAGAAAGAAATTAAGGAAGGAAGGAAGGAATTAAGGAAGGAAGAAAATAAGGAAGGAAGGAAGGAAAGAATTAAGGAAGGAAGGAAAGAAGCAATTAAGGAAGGAAGGAAGGAATTAAGGAAGGAAGGAAGGTAGGAAGGAAGGAAGGAATTAAGGAAGAAAGAAATTAGGGAAGTAAGGATGGAAGGAAGGAACTAAGGAAGGAAGGAATTAAGGAAGGAAAGAAGGAAGGAATTAAGGAAGGAAAGAAGGAAGAAATTAAAGAAGGAAGGAAAGAAGCAATTAAGGAAGGAAGGAAGGAAGGTAGGTAGGTAGGAAGGAAGGAAGGAATTAAGGAAGGAAGAAATTAGGGAAGTAAGGAAGGAAGGAAGGAAGGAACAAATGAAGGAAGGAATTAAGGAAGGAAAGAAGGAAGAAATTAAGGAAGGGGGGAAGGAAGGAAGGAATTAAGGAAGGAAGAAATTAGGGAAGTAAGCAAGGAAGGAAGGAAGGAAGGAATTAAGGAAGGAAGAAATTAAGGAAGGAAGGAAGGTAGGATGGAAGGAAGGAAGGAAGGAATTAAGGAAGGAAGGAAGGTAGGAAGGAAGGAAGGAGGGAATAAATTAGGGAAGTAAGGAAGGAAGGAAGGAAATAAGGAAATAAGGAATTAAGGAAGGAAGGAATTAAGGAAGGAAGGATTTAAGGAAGGAAAGAAGGAAGAAATTAAGGAAGGAAGGAAAGAAGCAAGTAAGGAAGGAAGGAATTAAGGAAGGAAGGAAGGAATGTAGGTACGAAGGAAGGAAGGAAGGAATTAAGGAAGGGAGAAATTAGGGAAGTAAGGAAGGAAGGAAGGAAGGAAAGAAGGAAGAAATTAAGGAAGGAAGGTATTAAGTAAGGAAGGAAGGAAGGAATTAAGGAAGGAGGGAAGTAAGCAAGGAACGAAGGAAGGAACTAAGGAAGGAAGGAATTAAGGAAGGAAAGAAGGAAGAAATTAAGGAAGGAAGGAAGGAAGCAATTAAGGAAGGAAGGAAGGAAGGAAGGTAGGAAGGAAGGAAGGAATTAAGGAAGGAAAGAATTAAGGCAGGAAATAAGGAAAAAATTAAGGAAGGAAGGAAGGAAGGAATTAAGGAATGAAGGAATTAAGGAAGGAAGGAAGGTAGGAAGGAAAGAAGGAAGAAATTAAGGAAGGAAGGAAGGAATTAAGGAAGGAAGGAAGGAAGGAAGGAAGGAATTAAGGAAGGAAAGAAGGAAGGAATTAAGGAAGGAAGGAATTAAGGAAGGAAAGAAGGAAGAAATTAAGGAAGGAAGGAAGGAATTAAGGAAGGAAGAATTTAGGGAAGTAAGGAAGGAAAGAAGGAAGAAACTAAGGAAGGAAGGAATTAAGGAAGGAAAGAAGGAAAGAATTAAGGAAGGAAGGAATTAAGGAAGGAAAGAAGGCAGAAATTAAGGAAGGAAGGAAGGAATTAAGGAAGGAAGGAAGGTAGGAAGGAAAGAAGGAAGAAATTAAGGAAGGAAGGAAGGAATTAAGGAAGGAAGGAAGGAAGGAAGGAAGGAATTAAGGAAGGAAAGAAGGAAGGAATTAAGGAAGGAAGGAATTAAGGAAGGAAAGAAGGAAGAAATTAAGGAAGGAAGGAAGGAATTAAGGAAGGAAGAAATTAGGGAAGTAAGGAAGGAAAGAAGGAAGGAACTAAGGAAGGAAGGAATTAAGGAAGGAAAGAAGGAAGGAATTAAGGAAGGAAGCAATTAAGGAAGGAAAGAAGGAAGGTAGGAAGGAAGGAAGGAGGGAATAAATTAGGGAAGTAAGGAAGGAACTAAGGAAGGAAGGAATTAAGGAAGGAAGAAATTAAGGAAGGAAGGAATTAAGTAAGGATGGAAGTAAGGAATTAAGGAAGGAGGGAAGGAAGAAATTAAGGAACGAAGGAAGGAAGGAACTAAGGAAGGAAGGAATTAAGGAAGGAAGGAAGGAAGGAAGGAAGGAAGGAAGGAAAGAAGGAATTAAGGAAGGAAGCAATTAGGGAAGTAAGGAAGGAAGAAATTAAGGAAGGAAGGAATGTAGGAATTAAGGAAGGAAAGAAGGAAGAAATTACGGAAGGAAGGAAAGAATTAAGGAAGGAAGAAATTAAGGAAGGAAGGAAGGTAGGAAGGAAGGAAGGAATGAAGGAAGGAAGGAAGGTATTAAGGAAGGAAAGAAGGAAGAAATTAAGGAAGGAAGGAATTAAGTAAGGAAGGAAGGAATTAAGGAATGAGGGAAGGAAGGAAGGAAGAAATTAGGCAAGTAAGGAAGGAAGGAAGGAACTAAGGAAGGAAGGAATTAAGGAAGGAAGGAAGGTAGGAAGGAAGGAAGGAAGCAATTAAGGAAGGAAGAAATTAAGGATGGAAGGAAAGAAGCAATTAAGGAAGGAAGGAAGGAATTAAGGAAGGAAAGAAGGAAGGTAGGAAGGAAGGAAGGAGGGAATAAATTGGGGAAGTAAGGAAGGAACTAAGGAAGGAAGGAATTAAGGAAGAAGAAATTAAGGAAGGAAGGAATTAAGTAAGGATGGAAGGAAGGAATTAAGGAAGGAGGGAAGGAAGAAATTAAGGAAGGAAGGAACTAAGGAAGGAAGGAATTAAGGAAGGAAGGAAGGCAGGAAGGAAGGAAGGAAGGAAGCAATTAAGAAAGGAAGAAATTAAGGATGTAAGGAAAGAAGCAATTAAGGAACGAAGGAAGGAATTAAGGAAGGAAGGTAGGAAGAAAGGAAGGAAGGAATTAAGGAAGGAAAGAAGGAAGAAATTAAGGAAGGAAGGAATTAAGTAAGGAAGGAAGGAATTAAGGAATGAGGGAAGGAAGGAAGGAAGGAAGGATGTAAGGAATTAAGGAAGGAAGAAATTAAGGAAGGAAAGATAGAAGAAATTAAGGAAGGAAGGAAGGAATTAAGGAAGGAAGGAAGGAAGAAATTAAGGAAGGAAGGAAGGAAGAAATTAAGGAAGGAAGGAATTAAGTAAGGAAAGAAGGAATTAAGGAAGGAAGAAATTAAGGATGGAAGGAAAGAAGCAATTAAGGAAGGAAGGAAGGAATTAAGGAAGGAAGGTAGGAAGAAAGGAAGGAAGGAATTAAGGAAGGAAAGAAGGAAGAAATTAAGGAAGGAAGGAAGGAAGGATGGAAGGAAGAAAGAAATTAAGGAAGGAAGGAATTAAGGAAGGAAAGAAGGAAGAAATTAAGGAAGGAAGGAATTAAGGAAGGAAGGAAGGTAGGAAGGAAGGAAGGAAGGAATTAATGAAGGAAGGAAGGTAGGAAGGAAGGAAGGAAGAAAAGAATTAAGCAAGGAAGAAATTAGGGAAGTAAGGAAGGAAGTAAGGAAGGAACTGAGGAAGGAAGGAATTAAGGAAGGAAAGAAGGAAGAAATTAAGGAAGGAAGGAATTAAGGATGGAAAGAAGGAAGATATTAAGGAAGGAAGGAAGGAATTAAGGAAGGAAGGAATTAAGGAAGGAAGGAATTAAGGAAGGAAGAAATTAAGGTAGGAAGGAAGGAAGGAATTAAGGAAGGAAGGAAGGTAGGAAGGAAAGAAGGAAGCAAGGAAGGAAGGAAGGTAGGAATTAAGGAAGGAAGGAAGGTAGGAATTCAGGCAGGAAAGAAGGAAGAAATTAAGGAAAGAAGGAAGGAATTAAGGAAGGAAGGAATTAAGTAAGGAAGGAAGGAAGTAATTAAGGAAGGAGGGAAGGAAGGAAGGAATTAAGGAAGGAAGAAATTAGGGAAGTAAGGAAGGAAAGAAGGAAGGAACTAAGGAAGGAAGGAATTAAGGAAGGAGGGAAGGAAGGAAGGAAGGAATTAAGGAAGGAAGAAATTAGGGAAGTAAGGAAGGAAAGAAGGAAGGAACTAAGGAAGGAAGGAATTAAGGAAGGGAAGAAGGAAGGAATTAAGGAAGGAAGGAATTAAGGAAGGAAAGAAGGAAGAAATTAAGGAAGGAAGGACGGAATTAAGGAAGGAGGAAATTAAGGAAAGAAGGAAAGAAGCAATTAAGGAAGGAAAGAAGGAATTAAGGAAGGAAGGTAGGAAGAAAGGAAGGAAGGAATTAAGGAAGGAAAGAAGGAAGAAATTAAGGAAGGAAGGAAGGAAGGAAGGAAGGAAGAAAGAAATTAAGGAAGGAAGGAATTAAGGAAGGAAAGAAGGAAGAAAGGAATTAAGCAAGGAAGAAATTAGGGAAGTAAGGAAGGAAGTAAGGAAGCAACTGAGGAAGGAAGGAATTAAGGAAGGAAAGAAGGAAAAAATTAAGGAAGGAAGGAATTAAGGATGGAAAGAAGGAAGAAATTAAGGAAGGAAGGAAGGAATTAAGGAAGGAAGGAATTAAGGAAGGAAGAAATTAAGGTAGGAAGGAAGGAAGGAATTAAGGAAGGAAGGAAGGTAGGAAGGAAAGAAGGAAGCAAGGAAGGAAGGAATGTAGGAATTAAGGAAGGAAGGAAGGTAGGAATTCAGGCAGGAAAGAAGGAAGAAATTAAGGAAAGAAGGAAGGAATTAAGGAAGGAAGAATTAAGTAAGGAAGGAAGGAAGTAATTAAGGAAGGAGGGAAGGAAGGAAGGAAGGAATTAAGGAAGGAAGAAATTAGGGAAGTAAGGAAGGAAAGAAGGAAGGAACTAAGGTAGGAAGAAATTAAGGAAGGAGGGAAGGAAGGAAGGAATTATGGAAGGAAGAAATTAGGGAAGTAAGGAAGGAAAGAAGGAAGGAACTAAGGAAGGAAGGAATTAAGGAAGGGAAGAAGGAAGGAATTAAGGAAGGAAGGAATTAAGGAAGGAAAGAAGGAAGAAATTAAGGAAGGAAGGACGGAATTAAGGAAGGAGGAAATTAAGGAAAGAAGGAAAGAAGCAATTAAGGAAGGAAAGAAGGAATTAAGGAAGGAAGGTAGGAAGAAAGGAAGGAAGGAATTAAGGAAGGAAAGAAGGAAGAAATTAAGGAAGGAAGGAAGGAAGAAATTAAGGAAGGAAGGAATTAAGTAAGGAAGGAAGGAAGGAATTAAGGAAGGAGAGAAGGAAGGAAGGAAAGAAGGAATTAAGGAAGGAAGAAATTAGGGAAGTAAGGAAGGAAGAAATTAAGGAAGGAAGGAAAGTAGGAATTAAGGAAGGAAAGAAGGAAGAAATTACGGAAGGAAGGAAAGAATTAAGGAAGGAAGAAATTAAGGAAGGAAGGAAGGTATTAAGGAAGGAAAGAAGGAAGAAATTAAGGAAGGAAGGAATTATGTAAGGAAGGAAGTAATTAAGGAATGAGGGAACAAGGAAGGTAGAAATTAGGCAAGTAAGTAAGGAAGGAAGGAAGGAAGGAAGGAACTAAGGAAGGAAGGAATTAAGGAAGGAAGGAAAGAAGCAATTAAGGAAGGAAGGAAGGAATTAAGGAAGGAAAGAAGGATGGTAGGAAGGAAGGAAAGAGGGAATAAATTAGGGAAGTAAGGAAGGAACTAAGGAAGGAAGGAATTAAGGAAGGAAAGAAGGAAGAAATTAAGGAAGGAAGGAAGGAAGGAAGGAAGGAATTAATGAAGGAAGGAAGGTAGGAAGGAAGGAAGGAAGGAATTAAGGAAGGAACGAAGGTAGGAAGGAAGGAAGGAAGAAAGGAATTAAGCAAGGAAGAAATTAGGGAAGTAAGGAAGGAAGGAAGGAAGGAACTGAGGAAGGAACGAATTAAGGAAGGAAAGAAGGAAGAAATTAAGGAAGGAAGGAATTAAGGAAGGAAAGAAGGAAGAAATTAAGGAAGGAAGGAAGGAATTAAGGAAGGAAGGAATTAAGGAAGGAAGAAATTAAGGAAGGAAGGAATTAAGGAAGGAAGGAAGGTAGGAAGGAAAGAAGGAAGCAAGGAAGGAAGGAAGGTAGGAATTAAGGAAGGAAGGAAGGTAGGAATTAAGGCAGGAAAGAAGGAAGAAATTAAGGAAAGAAGGAAGGAATTAAGGAAGGAAGGAATTAAGTAAGGAAGGAAGGAAGGAATTAAGGAAGGAGGGAAGGAAGGAAGGAAGGAATTAAGGAAGGAAGAAATTAGGGAAGTAAGGAAGGAAAGAAGGAAGGAACTAAGGAAGGAAGGAATTAAGGAAGGGAAGAAGGAAGGAATTAAGGAAGGAAGGAATTAAGGAAGGAAAGTAGGAAGAAATTAAGGAAGGAAGGAAGGAATTAAGGAAGGAGGAAATTAAGGAAGGAAGGAAAGAAGCAATTAAGGAAGGAAAGAAGGAATTAAAGAAGGAAGGTAGGAAGAAAGGAAGGAAGGAATTAAGGAAGGAAAGAAGGAAGAAATTAAGGAAGGAAGGAAGGAAGGAAGGAAGGAAGAAATTAAGGAAGGAAGGAATTAAGTAAGGAAGGAATGAAGGAATTAAGTAAGGAAGGAGTGAAGGAAGGAAGGAAAGAAGGAATTAAGGAAGGAAGAAATTAGGGAAGTAAGGAAGGAAGAAATTAAGGAAGGAAAGAAGGAAGAAATTACGGAAGGAAGGAAAGAATTAAGGAAGGAAGAAATTAAGGAAGGAAGGAAGGTATTAAGGAAGGAAAGAAGGAAGAAATTAAGGAAGGAAGGAATTAAGTAAGGAAGGAAGGAATTAAGGAATGAGGGAAGGAAGGAAGGTAGAAATTAGGCAAGTAAGGAAGGAAGGAAGGAAGGAACTAAGGAAGGAAGGAATTAAGGAAGGAAGGAAAGAAGCAATTAAAGAAGGAAGGAAAGAAGGAAGGTAGGAAGGAAGGAAGGAGGGAATAAATTAGGGAAGTAAGGAAGGAACTAAGGAAGGAAGGAATTAAGGAAGGAAAGAAGGAAGAAATTAAGGAAGGAAGGAATTAAGAAAGGAAGAAATTAAGGAAGGAAGGAAGGAAGGAAGGAATTAAGGAAGGAAGAAAGGTAGGAAGGAAGGAATTAAGGAAGGAAAGAAGGAAGAAATTAAGGAAGGAAGGAAGGAATTAAGGAAGGAAGGAAGGTAGGAAGGAAGGAAGGAAGGAAGGAATTAAGGAAGGAAGAAATTAGGGAAGTAAGGAAGGAAGGAAGGAAGGAAGGAACTAAGGAAGGAAGGAATTAAGGAAGGAAAGAAGGAAGAAATTAAGGAAGGAAGGAATTAAGTAAGGAAGGAAGGAAGGAATTAAGGAAGGAAGGAAGGAAGGAAGGAAGGAATTAAGGAAGGAAGAAATTAGGGAAGTAAGCAACGAAGGAAGGAATGAACTAAGGAAGGAAGAAATTAAGGAAGGAAAGAAGGAAGAAATTAAGGAAGGAAGGAAGGAAGGAATTAAGGAAGGAAGGAAGGTAGGAAGGAAGGAAGGAATTAAGGAAGGAAGGAAAGAAGCAATTAAGGAAGGAAGGAAGGATTTAAGGAAGGAAGGAAGGAAGGTAGGAAGGAAGGAAGGAAGGAAGGAAGGATGGATTTAAGGAAGGAAGAAATTAGGCAAGTAAGGAAGGAAGGAAGGAAGGAACTAACGAAGGAAGGAATTAAGGAAGGAAAGAAGGAAGAAATTAAGGAAAGAAGGAATTAAGGAAGGAAGAAATTAAGGAAGGAAGGAAGGTAGGAATTAAGGAAGGAAGGAAGGTAGGAAGGAAGGAAGGAAGTAAGGAAGGAAAGAAAGAAGGGACTGATATTAAATAGAAATCATGGAAAAAAAGAAAGAGTAAAAGAGTAGTAGAAGAAGAGAAAGAGAGAAAGAAAAGGAGATAGAGGGAATGGCAAGAAGGACAGGAAGATGAAAAGAAAGACTATAAAGAATAAAGGAGGAGAAATAGAAAGAAAACTTGTAGGAGTGAGAGAGAAAAAAGAAGAAATATTTAAAATAATAAACAGCAAAGACAGAGAGAGAGAGAAAGAGAGAGATAAAGAGAGAGAGAGAAATAGAGAGAGAAAGAGAGAAAGAGAGAGAGAGAGTAATAAAAGAAAAGTTATTTTTCTTCATAAAAATAGGTTTTTCAAGACCAGTAGCTGTTATTCCTCTTTCTGGTACTGATGGGCGTTTCCTTATTAAGCTTTTGTTTGTAGCAGTGTGGAAAATCAACATTTCTTAGGACAAGTTTACTGCCCCGTATTATATTCGAATATTTACGATATATATATATATATATATATATATATATATATATATATATATATAACTATATATATATATATATTCTAATAATAATCTTATATTTCTTTATTTTATTTTATTAATATTATTTAAAATATATATATAGTATTATATCGACAAATTTAATTTCGAACGATTTACTCCGACATCCTCCCCCCACAAAAAAATCTTTATATGTGTATAGGGTCATTGGGTAGAAGTAGTACCATTGTTGCTCATCTACTGTACCTTATTTTTAAGGGTAACGGACAGCACTAGCCTTACCCCTTCTTTAAATCTCTCACGTATATATATATATATATATATATATATATATATATATATATATATATATATATATATAATGTCTTGGGTATGATGATAAACTACATCCGGCAGCAAGTATTCTCTTCGGGAGATTGGAGGATGTAAGGAGCGTGGAATCACCTTTTAATTGCTGTTGTCCCCAAGGGTGGTAGAACCTGTTAGGGTCCCAGCTATGGGCAAATAGTCTCTACTAGACCTGACCAAGCTCTTTAGTGTTATAGAACTTGATTGGTCTAGGAGATGGAAAATTCTTACACGAAAAGCCTGAGGTATATTGTCTGCTTCTTCTGTGGCATTTATTTGCACCGACTGAGTGTATCAATAGTACCGAAAAGTGTGGATGGTTCTGCCCAAGTCTTCACCACTTGAATCAAATCACTTGTGTGGGTTTTCTGGCGGTTTACCTTGATTCGTTCTGATTTGTCAGCAGTCAATATACCACATAACACCCTTGAGCGCTAAGCCTTGGTGCGGTTAAAATGGAGATCAACGTGTTTTAGTGGACTCAGAAGTTTTCAATCTAATTGTCTGAATCGTCTTCAAGAAGTGAGAGCAAGATCTAAAAGGCCAGCCAATCTAACAGTGATCTCATCCCACAATCCTTACTCTTGCTCTATATGTGGCCTCCTTTGTAAATCATTAGCGGGTCTTAAGTGCCACTTAAGATTATCGCACAAAATTTCATGATGGGAGAGTCCATTTCGTGTAATACGTGATCTCGTGTATCGCACGACCCCCAAATTTTCACTATATTAGGTTGTCTCAAAAGTTCGTAAAAAATTGAAATTTTATTCGCCAAATAATAACAAAAACAACAAAAAATATTCCTCAAAATAAAGACCATCATTTTCCAAGACTTTCTGCCATCGATCTGCAAGCTTTCGGATCTGGTGAAAGTACCATTCAGCCGGCTTCGAATCAAAGAATTCTTGACACGCTTCCTCGACTTCATCAAACGAGTCGAATCGGCGGCCCTTCAGAAAGTGTTGCATTGAGCGGAAAAGGCCGTAATCTGATGGAGCACTGTCAGGACTGTAGACTGGATGTGGCAGAACCTCAACGCCGTCCAGCTCTTCAAACTTGTGTTTGGTCTTCCTGGCGGTGTGTGACTTGGCATTGTCCTGCTGCATCAAAGCGCGCTTTCGGTTGATCAGAGACGGGTACTTTTGCTTCAACTTTTCGTAGACCCGCTCCAGTTGCTGACAGTAAAGTTTGGCACTGATGGCACGACCATTAGGAACCAACTCAAAATGCACGATTCCTTCAAAGTTCCACCAAACGCACATGACTTTCTTGCCGAATCAATGTTGTTTTGGAACCGACGGTGTCTCTTGCCCTTTCTGAAACCATCGCTTGTCTCGATTGTGCTTGATTGTGTTGCATAAAAATTCAATTTTTCGCAAGTGTTTACGAACTTTTGGGACAACCTAATAAAAATGGATTTTATCATATAACGCGTGTATCATGCGAATCCCTATTTTGAGAAACCGTATTACAATAGACTAACTTCTTTTCCTCTATCTCTCTATCGCATCTTCTAGTTAAATCAATTTAATAAAGAGTAAAAGAGAATGATAAAAGTAACAATAGTAACGCTATACTCGTTGCGTAAACACATACAGCCATAAACAATCGAACTAGAAACAGGTAAAGATCTTAGAAATGTAAACATTGGAAAAGATGAATATTCGCTATGTCTGTATTTTATAATAAGATATTAATATGTGAATATTACATGCATTAATATTGGATACAGTTGTTGTTGTGTGTGGTATCATCTAGCCAAAGAGTAATTGCTTGCCAAATGAGAGAATATTATGGAGAGCCATGACTGCTAACATCCTGAAGGATCAGGACACATTGAAAGAGAAGAATGAGCTTGAGTAAATGGATGGTGGAACAAGTTTTAGGAGCGAAAACAAAAAGGTAAAATTCAGAGCTAAAAAGGACAGGAAATTGTGGAGAGCCATGACCGCTAACCTCCTGAAGGATCAGGACACATTAAAGCAGAAGAATAAGTAAATGGACGATGAATAAAGAATTGAAAAGATACATATTCACTAGGTTTGTATTTTAGAATCCGATATTAATTTGTGAATATTACATACATTATTATTGGATGCAGTTAAGTAAAACATCAGTTTTATCAAAATTAGGTTTATTTTAAATACAACTGTAATTTTTGACTACAATAAATGGTTATATAGTTTGGCCAACGAAGTAGCCAGGGTCAGCAGTACATAGGCTAATTTTATATCTCATGTATGATGTGACCCTCTTAAAATTAGCTTCAAAATGAAGTTTTAAGTATCGCCTTATACGCGAGTATCTACGGTATATATATAACAAACTAACCTATAAGAATATGTTTTTTGGAAGTTACTTAAATCCTGTCTAGATTATAGAAATGGATAGCACTAGTGGCTAAGAAATGGAGGATCAGTTTAATACTAAATAACAATATAGAACTGATCCCTTTCTTTCTTTTCATCCTTCCATTTGATTACATATAAAAATGTTTTCGAATTTCATCTATGACTTTTATATGGCTAAGAAATGGAGGATGTCTTTAATCTTAAAGAACTATACAAAACTGACCCCTACTTTTTACCACCCTTCTCTTGGAGTACCTGTAAGGATTTTTTTAGTTATCGAAAATACTCACGTATCATGTGACTTTTGAAGACCTTATTTTGAAGCTAATTTGACTACAGTAAATGGATATATAGTTTGGTCAACTGAGTAGCAAGGGTCAGCAATATATGTGCTAATTTTATATCTCATGTATGATGCGACCCCCTTAAAATTAGCTTCAAAGTGAGGTCTTCAAAATTCGCCTTATACGCGAGTATATACAGTATATATAAGAAACCAACCTATGAGAAAGTTTTTGGAAGTCACTTAAATTCTTTCTAGATCATAGAAATGGATAACATATACAGTAGCCAAGAAATGGTGGGATGTTTTAATACTAAAGAACGATACAAAACTGATCCCCCACATTTAACCCCTTCTTTTGATTATCTATAAGGATATATATAGTTACCGTATATACTCTCGTATCATGCAATTTTTGAAGACCAAATGTTGACGCTAATTTGACTACATCTAATTTACACTACATGGGGTAATTTTATATCTCGTGTATCATGCGACCCTCTTAAAATTAGCCTCAAAATAAGGTCTTCAAATGTCATGATAGGCGTATATATACGGCATATATAACAAACCAACATAGAATCATTTAACATAGAAGTTATTAAATCCTGTCTATATCATACAAATGGACAGCATATACAACGGCCAAAAATGGTGGATGAATTTAATAAGGAAGAAGAATACAAAACTGAACCCTTATTTTCAATCATACTTTCATTTGATTACCGATAAGGATGTTTTGGAATTTAAGCTATGAATATACTATGGCCAAGAAGTGGGGGGCGTGTTTAATACTAAAAACAATACAAAACAGATCTCTCATTTTTATCATCCCTTGCTTTAATTATAAGGATTTTTTAGTTATCGTTATACTCGCGTATCATGCGACTTTTGAAGGCCTAATTTTTATGCTAATTTGACAACAATAAATGAATATATTGTTTGGTTAACAAAGTGGCCAGGGCCAGCAGTATATACGCTAATTTTATATCATGTACGATGCGATCCTGTTAAAATTAGCATCAAAATAAGGTCTTCAAAAGTGACATGATACGAGAGTATATATGACAGTTACCTTTTAGTCCCCGACAATCTACATGGAATTTTAAGAAGTTTAAAAAAAAAACAAAAAAAAAACATGGAGAAAGAATTATATTCTTCTCCTGTTGAGGTGAGTGCTATTTGAACTTATTCTCAAATATCTGGCACAACTTTATCCTCATATTAAACGCAACAATACATTTTGAATGCTGCCATCAAATGCAGAAAATAAAATATCGACAAGCGAAGGAAATTCAATTTTCACATCTAACTTAATAAAATTATTACAATTACCGACATGAGCCAACGCTCCATGGTTCTATATCCACTCTTGTTCATGACATCTAACACCATCTTGAAGCAAAATTAATAAAACAGAATTTTTAGTTAAATATCGGCCTGTTTATCAAAGACGAGAATAACACAGCTTTTTTTTTTTTAATTATTGGTAGGCGAAAGTGGGTGTAAAATGATGAAAGCTTTCAAAATAACAGACCAGAGTGGTGAGAAAATTGAAATTTGCGTGAGAACGTGTATTTGTGTAGTTACTGAACAAAGAAGACGAGAGTCACATGTTTGTTTTTGCTGTTGTTATTTCAAATCAACAAAAACATGAAATATGTTATATGCTATATACTAAATAAATCGAATACGGGTGTTTTCGCAATAACTTCACCCCAAGCTAGGCAAGAAAGCTACTAAGACGCAAGGTGTTATGGAAAGTAAGAGGCTGCAAAAAAACAACATCAAAGAGACAGAACGATAAGGAACAGGGGTCAAAACGACAGAAAATAGCGATTGACAATGAATTTATATTTTTCAAGATCAATTTGAGAATATGAGAAAAAGAAGACACTATTAAGGAGAGAGGACAATAAAAGAACAAGAATTAAGAAGACAGAAGATAACGATTGACATTGCATTTAAATTTTTGAAGATCAAATTGAGAATATGAGAAAAATAAATCACTATTAAGGAGAGAGGACAATAAAAGAACAAGAATTAAGAAGATAGAAGATAACGATTGACATTGCATTTAAATTTTTGAAGATCAAATTAAGAATATGAGAATAAGAAAACACTATTAAGGACAGACGATAATAAAAGAATAATAATTCAAGAAGGCAGAAGATAGCGATTGACATTGCATTGAAATTTTTGAAGATCAAATTAATAATATAAGAACAAGAAAACACTATTAAGGAGAGAGGACAATAAAACAAAAAGATTAAGAAGTCAGAAGATGACGATTGACATTGCATTTGAATTTTTCAAGAGCAAATGAAGAATATAAGAAAAAGAAAACACTATTAAGGAGAGAGGACAATAAAAAAACAAGAATTAAGAAGACGAAAGATAAGGATTGACATTGCATTTAAATTTTGGCAGATCAAATTGAGAATATAAGAAAAAGAAAATACTATTAAGGAGAGAGGACAATAAAAGAACAAGAATTAAAAAGACAGAAGATAACGATTGATATTGCATTTAAATTTTTCAAGATCAAATTGAGAATATGAGAAAAAGAAAACACTATTAAAGAGAGAGGAGAGTAAAAGAAAAAGAATTAAGAAGACAGAAGATAACGATTGACATTGCATTTAAATTTTAGAAGATCAAATTGAGAATATGAGAAAAAGAAAACTCTATTAAGGAGAGAGGACAATAAAAGAACAAGTATTAAGAAGACAGAAGATAACGATTGACATTGCATTTAAATTGTTGAAGATCAAATTGAGAATATGAGAAAAAGAAAACACTATTAAGGAGAGAGGACAATAAAAGAACAAGAATTAAGAAGACAGAAGATGACGATTGACATTGCATTTAAATTTTTGACGATCAAATTGAGAATATGAGAAAAAGAAAACACTATTAAGGAGAGAGGACAATAAAAGAACAAGTATTAAGAAGATAGAAGATAACGATTGACATTGCATTTAAATTTTTGACGATCAAATTGAGAATATGAGAAAAAGAAAACACTATTAAGGAGAGAGGACAATAAAAGAACAAGAATTAAGAAGACAGAAGATGACGATTGACATTGCATTTAAATTTTTGACGATCAAATTGAGAATATGAGAAAAAGAAAACACTATTAAGGAGAGAGGACAATAAAAGAACAAGTATTAAGAAGATAGAAGATAACGATTGACATTGCATTTAAATTTTTGACGATCAAATTGAGAATATGAGAAAAAGAAAACACTATTAAGGAGAGAGGACAATAAAAGAACAAGAATTAAGAAGACAGAAGATGACGATTGACATTGCATTTAAATTTTTGACGATCAAATTGAGAATATGAGAAAAAGAAAACACTATTAATGAGAGAGGACAATAAAAGAACAAGAATTAAGAAGACAGAAGATAACGATTGATATTGCATTTAAATTTTTCAAGATCAAATTGAGAATATGAGAAAAAGAAAACACTATTAAGGAGAGAGGACAATAAAAGAACAAGAATTAAGAAGACAGAAGATAACGATTGATATTGCATTTAAATTTTAGAAGATCAAATTGAGAATATGAGAAAAAGAAAACACTATTAAGGAGAGAGGACAATAAAAGAACAAGAATTAAGAAGACAGAAGATGACGATTGACATTGCATTGAAATTTTAGAAGATCAAATTGAGAATATGAGAAAAAGAAAACACTATTAAGGAGAGAGGAGAGTAAAAGAAAAAGAATTAAGAAGACAGAAGATAACGATTGACATTGCATTTAAATTTTAGAAGATCAAATTGAGAATATGAGAAAAAGAAAACACTATTAAGGAGAGAGGAGAGTAAAAGAAAAAGAATTAAGAAGACAGAAGATAACGATTGACATTGCATTTAAATTTTAGAAGATCAAATTGAGAATATGAGAAAAAGAAAACACTATTAAGGAGAGAGGAGAGTAAAAGAAAAAGAATTAAGAAGACAGAAGATAACGATTGACATTGCATTTAAATTGTTGAAGATCAAATTGAGAATATGAGAAAAAGAAAACACTATTAAGGAGAGAGGACAATAAAAGAACAAGTATTAAGAAGACAGAAGATAACGATTGACATTGCATTTAAATTTTTGACGATCAAATTGAGAATATGAGAAAAAGAAAACATTATTAAGGAGAGAGGACAATAAAAGAACAAGAATTAAGAAGACAGAAGATAACGATTGACATTGCATTTAAATTTTTGAAGATCAAATTGAGAATATGAGAAAAAGAAAACACTATTAAGGAGAGAGGACAATAAAAGAAAAAGAATTAAGAAGACAAAAGATAACGATTGACATTGCATTTAAATTTCTGAAATTGACTGTAAAACACGCAGGCGGAAATAGTTCTTCCAGCGAGAATTACGAGAATAGAAAATGTTAGTATAGAACCTACGGTTACATCTCGCCATTTGAACTGTAATGTGATGGGACATATCTACCAATCTTACTAATGTTTTTTACTAATGGAATGCAAACTTATTAAGAATTATTAAACCCCGTATTCGTTGCAATTGTCAGAACTGGTGGATTTAAGTTCTATATGAGGGGAGTTATCCGAAAATTTCTGGTTCCTCTTTCCAGAATTTGACCAACTTATTGAACATCGGAATTTCGGGCAGAATCGTTTCATGGTTAGGCCGAGTACTTTTCAGCGCCTGCTTACTGATAGACAGTCAATGACAGAATAGGAAGAGATAAGAATAGAATGAGTTATCTGAGAGGGAAGTAGACAGAAGAGAGAGTGAGAGAGAGAGATAGACAGAGAGAGAGAGAGAGAGAAGATATGAGACAGAGAGAGTCTAATCCTATAAGAACGAGGAATTAAATGCCATTTTCTAAGAGATTCTTTTTAGTTTCTCTTTAGAAAGCCTTCTATTTTCAGTCTGAACTGACCAAATTTTGATTCATATAATTTTTCCCTGCCCGACAATTTCTTTGAATTCCATATATTTATTTATCTATTTACTTATTTACTTAGATTTTTATTCTTCGCTGTCTGCCCACTCGGCCTAATTTCTAAATTGACCAATTCAAAAGAGCTGGAATTGTCGCGTGCGGACGCTTAACAGAATCGTGATCTCGTCGCCACATTTCTATTTGCGACCGACCCACAACCATCTTCGACTGTATTCATCATCCAACATTTTCTTTTCCTACTTTTCCTCAGGCATATGATCTTCCATCTCGGTTTTACTCCTGTTTTTTCCCCAGGCCAGACATTTGTCTGACCAATAACAACGTTTATCTACAACAACAATAAATAAATAAATAAAAAATAAAACATAAATAAAATAAAATAATATACCACAACATCAGATGGGGCGGGGTAGATTTTAAACATTGTAAGCTTAACTCGCTAAGTTCGTAGTTCTTGAATCATACGATTTTAAACAGTTTTTGTCCATTGCTTATAACTTCTTATGTGTTATCAAAACAAAGGTCATAATAATCGCTCTTCACAACGATCCATGACAGGCACAACGCTAAATTAAACGCGCATATACCCGAAGTTATATAGCACGAAGTTACAAGCCATCGTGACCGAGGGTTTGCGTGTGCTGGCGTTGTTCAGATTGTTGATCGCGCTAGATAACACGCTCTTTCCCAGAAACTGTAACTAAGGTATGTTCTGCATAGTTACAGAATAAACCACAACTTTGCTCTGTGTATGTTGAATAAGCACAAATGTACCTGAGCGGGTATCTGCAATAGCGATTGGCTAGTCTGCCATAGTAGACAAGTATCTTCGAATACGAGTGGCCAGCTATTATATATATATATATCGATATATATATATATATATATATATATATATATATATATATATATATATATATATATATATATATATGGAGGATGTATAATATTATCCTAAACAAAAGGTGGAAATGATGAGAGAAAATGGATTTTAAAAGAAGTGAGTTGAGTTCGGCGTCTTTTCAGGTCAAAGTGAAACACAAACTGTGTGTAAAGTAAATGCGTTGGGATTTTTGAATGGCAATATCCAAGAAACTGTTAGTTTGTTTATATTTCGAGGGTGTATAAAAAGTACTTTTACAAACTTTTAGGGCCAGTTCCTCACATCAAAACAAGGACCAAAGGCCATATAAAAGTATCGTTCGTTTTTGAGTTATTAAGTTTTAAAGAAAGTTTACAGTAGATGGCGATAGATTGCCATTTAGACTAGGTTACATATGTCATTCGTGTAAATTTGTGGCTAGTCTGTCTTCAATGTTTAACAAGAATATGTTGTAAAATCACTCCAAAAATAGCTATTTTGTTTCAAAATTATGTTATAATTTATGTTAAAATTTTCGTAAAAAATTATATGTTATTTATGTTAGAAATATTTATGTTATAATTTTCGTAAAAATTATATTTGCTCTACTCTGTATTGAATAATATTTTGGGTTATTGGAATTTATTACGTTTACACCAATCCTATACTTGGGTATACATATATATATATATCAGGTCATCCCATACGTTCTGTCCGAATTTTAACTTTTTGTTAAAATGAACGAAATTTAAAGAGTATTTTATAATGTCTAATGTAGCTGAACATTATTTTTATGTTTAGATGCATTTAAACTGATCAAATTTTATTTCAGAGAACAATAAAATTAAATTTTGTTTGATTAAAACCCTGCTAATATGGAAGTACCCAAAAATTATTTGAGGCACATAATGCTTTATGAGTTCAAGAAAGCAAACTCAGCAGACGAAGCGGCTAGAAATATTCACTCAGTTTATGGAGAGGAATGTGTGAATGAAAGAGCTTGCAGAAGATGGTTTGTAAAATTCAGAGGTGGAGATTTCCCCCTTGAAGATGAAGATCGAACCGGACGTCCAGTTGAGTTTGATAAAAAGCTTCTTGAAGCACCCCTTGAAGAAAATCCTGCTTTATCAGTTGAGGAAATGGCAGTGGTTCTCAGTTCAAATCATACAACTGTTCATCGTCATCTTCAACAACTTGGAAAAGTTCCTAAACTTGGAAAATTGGTGCCTCATGAATTGTCTGAAACAACTTTAAATCCCGAGTTGACATCTGCTCTTCTCTCCATTTTCGCCAACTTGTTTCACCTTTTTTGGATAGACTTGTGACTGGCGCCGAAAAAGGGATCTTTTATCGAAATGTTAAGCCTCGTAGACAGTGGCTTGGTAAAGGGAAAGGACCCCAGCCACAGCCGAGAAGGGAACTTCATGGGCAAAAGGTTCTTCTTTCAATCTGGTGGGATCGCCAAGGAATAATCCACTTTGAATTCTTACCACCTAATGCAACAATTAATGCTCAAATATACTGTCAGCAATTAGAGCGTTGGGACCAAGCTTTGAGGAAAAAAAGACCTGCTCTAGTGAATCGAAAAGGGGTGATGTTTCATCAGGACAATGCGCGATCCCACACAGCAAGAATCACGTCACAAAAGATCGAAGAACTTGGTTGGGAGAAAATTCCTCATGCACCTTATTCTCCCGATCTTCAGACTACCATTTGTTTCGTAGCTTACAGAATCATTTGGAAGAAACAGCTTTTGTAAGACAGGAAGAGGTTAAAACTGACATTTGTGAGTTCTTCGAATCAAAGCCAAAAGAATTTTACAGTAATGGAATTAGTAAGCTTGTTAATAGATGGAAGGAAGTCATAGATAATCAGGGAAAATACATTGTTGATTGAATCTGTAATTAAATGTAACATTTGGTCACTTGTTTTCTTTATTCAAAATTCGGACAGAACTTATGGGATGACCTGATATAGATAGTCACTTGCTCCCTAAGAACCAAATAACATGCGCGCGCGCACACACACACACATTTAACAGAGACACGTCCCCTCTCCAGGAACCAATAAAACTGTCAAACTGACCAGTGGTATTCTGAGCAACATGGATCCATCCAGCTCTTATCTCAAATAAGAACTTAAAAAAAGTCTGTTTGACCAACACAAGGAATGTTAAAAAATTCACGTTAAAAAGATAAAAAAATAAAAGAAAACAAATGAAAACGACAGACAAAAGTTCATTTTCTCCATGAAGACATTCATTTCTGTAGTTTACAGCTATCAGCAAACAGAATTTTCTTTTCTCCTGATGATGGCCATGTTGGCCGAAACTTGTCGAGGAATCTAAATGAAATAATAATAATAAAAACGAAAGAATATTAATCTACAACCCAGTGTGTCAGAAGATTTTAATTTTTTAATTTTCTAATATTTTTTATTGTTCAATATACATATATATATATATATATATATATATATATATATATATATATATATATATATATATATATGTAAGCAAATATATGGATATAGATCCGACAGTATGAAGAAAAATATACGGAAAAAACAAACAAAAATCCTTATATGCAATTATGCTGTTTTAATGTTAATATAATGTCAACGTCGGACGTTTCGGTCTAATAGACCATCTTCAGGACATTATTAACATGAGACCATAGTCAATTCAGCATGAAAAAGACAATGGACATAAAAGCAAGACCAATCCAAACAGATAACTGAAATCTTTTATAAGATCAGCATTCCTTTTAAATATGATCACGTCGTCGAATATGTCCAGAAGATGGTCTATTAGACCGAAACGTCCGACGTTGCCATTATATTAACATTAAAACAGTATTTTTGCATATTAGGATTTTTGTTTGATTTTTCCGTATATTTTTCTTCATATATATATATTTATATATATATATATATATATATATATATATATATATATGTATGTATTTTTGCATATTAGGATTTTTGTTTGTTTTTTCCGTATATTTTTCTTCATATATATATATATATATATATATATATATATATATATATATATTGATGCATGTTTCATTAAATAATATAGACAAGTTTTATTTATTTATTTTAAGTAATTTCCTTTCATATTGTCTGATAAGCTTATTAACACTATCATTGAAAGACGAAAGGAAATCGCCATATTGATACATTTACTAATTCAAGTGCCCTTTGGGAGATTGTCCAATGGATTAAATAATAATGTTGGTCACACCACAGACTCGCTTTCACGACGCTTGACTCCACATTTGAATAATAACTCTAACATTTTTAGGCATTTAAAACCACATGCCTGGCTGCGTACACAATTCCGGTAAATCCTTGTCGAAAACACAACTATACTTAAACATGAAAACAATAAACAAAAACTAAAAATTCTTGAAGCTATATACATAAAACAGTTGAAACCTAACCTGAACAAAATAAACTACGAAATCTCCACAAATATACTTAAATGCCTATAATTGATAACAGAAGCCATTGGTTTATACCAATAGCTTCCCATACTTAATACTTCTCGTTTTCACTCTCGCCTGGTCATGTCTGACGTCACGAGCTGCAACGCGATTTTCGCTTCCGCGTCTTGTATACACGAGTTTGTCGTTGCTTGGAAATTTTTCATGCAACAAAAACAGTTTATTATTATTATTTCGTCTGTGTATTGTTTGATATATTGAAATATACTTGTCATCACTGATGATGGCTTATGTAAGCCGAAAGCTTAGATAAGATTTAAACATGTATCAATATAGTGATTTCCTTTCGTCTTTCAATGATAATGATATTAAACTTATCAGACGATATGAAAGGAATTTGCTTAAAATAAATAGACAAACCTTGTCTATAATATTTAATGAAACATGCATTATATATATATATATATATATATATATATATATATATATATATATATATATGTGTGTGTGTGTGTGTGTGTGTGTGTGTGTGTGTCTGTGTGTCTGTGTGTCTGCTGTCTGCTGTCTGCTTGTGTCTGTGTCTGTGTGTGTGTCGGAGTCTTTGAGAAAGGATAAAAGGTTATACGCACAGTGATGTTTTTTGCCTGTAATGTTGATTAGGAGTCACTTGTATTTCAGACCCTCAAGTTGAACTCGGCTCATTGGTAATGATACAAGATAAATGGCCGGTCGTATATTCAGTGGGGTGTATAGGAGCACTACCAACATTATAGATAACCAGAACAAGGCAATTAATCTTTCCTCTAGACATATTTCACGATGTCATATCGCTGACTCCTCATGGGTCACGAATAATTTGCTGGTGGGTCAAGTCATGACACTCCGGTCAGTGGTTCATCATCTTTGCCCTAGATCAATAAGGGGAGAAATTTGCTTGACATGAAAAAAGTCTGTTGCTGCATGTTTGATGCTCATCTTTTTATGCGAGGTTCATTCTTTTTTTGTCTTCAGTTTAATACACACGGCACTGATATGCATATATTTTTTCATGGTAAGGTACATACCGTAAAGGCCCGAGAG
Organism: Acanthosepion lycidas; assembly: GCA_963932145.1. NCBI lineage: Eukaryota > Metazoa > Mollusca > Cephalopoda > Sepiida > Sepiidae > Acanthosepion > Acanthosepion lycidas. The sequence goes on from OZ010611.1 coordinate 11,477,186, forward strand.
CCACTCGCGGTAGAGGGCTACGTTGAGAGGCAGGTTGTACGGATAGTATAAGAAGATAACAGCTGACTAGGCTTCAACATGTTAAGATTTTAGTGATCGGGGAAATATCCTCTTGGGTGTCTTATCCACAGGGCATTCGTCAGCAAGATGTTCAATGTTAAGACCCTAGTGGCAACAGTGTTTTCAGTGGTCTATTCCCAGCATCCTTCTGTAGAATCAAATATCTATTGCTTCAAGTATCTTCTTTATTATTAAGTCGATTGTCCAACATCCTATTTTTTTAAATAAGGTAAACCCTGTACGTGGCCGGGGGACCCCTCGAGGTAAAGAGTTACGTTAAGTTTCACCTTATGCAGATAGGAGGGGAAGATATCGGCTAATTCTAGACTTGAACAGGTAAAGATTGTAGGGATCTGGGAAATATCCTCTTGGGAGTCTATTCCACAGGGCAATGGTTCACGAGTAAAAGCTGTTTGATGGTAAGCCATTAGTGGCAATGGTGTCTTTAATGGTCTATTCCCAGCATCCTTCTGTAGAATCAAATATCTATTGCTTCAAGTCTCTTCTTCATCTTTTGGGGAGATTGTCCTTTCTTTTTTTTATTGATAGGAGGGGAAGATAGATTGAACAGGTTAAGATTTTATTGAGCGGCGAAACATCCTCTTCGGAGTCTGGTTCGCGGGAAGAAGTTGTTCGAGTGGAACTTGCTTCTCGCCGATGGAATACGATGGGAATGTGGGTGGCTTCCTACAATGTAAGTATTATAGCGGGTCCTAGCCGTGTAAGTCTGGCCTGACTGAACCAGAAGATGCAGTCCGTCCGTGCAATTTCCATGACAGTGAGAGATTTGCCACATGCCGCCCGGAGGTTGGAGTGTGGGAAATTATTCTTCAACAAGGTATCGTAGACGCTTTTTGAACTCAATACTGAACAGTGGGGTCTGGGCAGCTCCTACCTAAATATGGCGATAGTAATCTATTTTTGAACTGATCTGACTCTTATAAACGTAGACGATAGCATGAGGAGTCAGGTGCTTACTGGAGCGGTACAGGCAGCCAATCATTTTACCTGCATCTTTATCAATAGATTGTATATAGGAATTTCACTAGAGTTCAGGTATCAGTTTGAGGCCCATTATCCTCTCAAGGCACAGAGCCTCCTCGAGGGGTCATCCGTTCATCGTGGTCGGCTACATGAAGCTTGAGGACTCCGGCCCAAATCTGCAAACAGTACTCCATTTGTAACCTGATCTGGCTCTTTTAAACGAAGAGGATAACATAAGTGGTAAGGTACTTACCGGAACGGTACAGGGAGCCGAACATTTTACTTGTATCTTTAGCGATGGATCCTATACAAGAATTCCACTTGATGTCATGGTACCTCCTCAAGGGACATTTGTTCATCGTGACAGCCGGTATGAAAGCGATTCCTTGTGGTCGCTTTTATATAGTTCATGGCTAGATATATTTCATGACGCCATGTCACTGACTCCTTTTGGGCCACTAATAAGTTAATGGTGGATCAGTTTATGACGCACGGGTCAACTGTTTGTCATTTCTGCCTAAGTGTTGCATTCCCTCTTCTTATGGGTTTCTCTCGGGTGACTGCCTCGATTAATACAGTGTTGTATATCTTTTCTCTCTCGTCTTCTCCCGGTCGGGTGTCGAAGTGTTTTGGAGTCATGAGACGAAAGAGATTATCAAGAAAAGGGATTTTAATCTGATCTATTTTATTAAACACGGTGATGTGTACATCCTCTAGTACCTCCACTGGAGAGCAAGTTCCCCCAGACACGAAATTAGCACGTCTGCTGTGTATGACGTATAAAACATTACTCCTTGAAATCACTATCATTACCCACGCTCGTTTTAAGCAATCGCAAACGATTTCGTATATTTTGGTATCTGTCTATATTTCTGACATGAGGTATTATGTACACTATTTACATTATTCGGACTATTGTCCTCATCTTTGTCGCCATATTTATTACAACGTTTCGGCCTTTCAGTATCTGTCTATATTTCTGAGATGAGGTATTATGTACACTATTTACATTATTCGGACTATTGTCCTCATCTTTGTCGCCATATTTATTACAACGTTTCGGCCTTTCATTATCTGTCTATATTTCTGAGATGAGGTATTATGTACACTATTTACATTATTTGGACTATTGCCCTCATCTTTGTCGCCATATTTATTACAACGTTTCGGCCTTTCATTATCTGTCTATATTTCTGAGATGAGGTATTATGTACACTATTTACATTATTCGGACTATTGTCCTCATCCTTGTCGCCATATTTATTACAACGTTTCGGCCTTTCAGTATCTGTCTATATTTCTGAGATGAGGTATTATGTACACTATTTACATTATTTGGACTATTGTCCTCATCTTTGTCGCCATATTTATTACAACGTTTCGGCCTTTCATTATCTGTCTATATTTTTGAGATGAGGTATTATGTACACTATTTACCTTATTCGGACTATTGTCCTCATCTTTGTCGCCATATTTATTACAACGTTTCGGCCTTTCAGTATCTGTCTATATTTCTGAGATGAGATATTATGTACATTATTTACATTATTCAGACTATTGTCCTCATCTTTGTCGCCATATTTATTACAAGGTTTCGGCCTTTCAGTATCTGTCTATATTTCTGAGATGAGCTATTATGTACTCTATTTACATTATCCGGACTAACGTCCTCATCTCTGTTGCCATACTTATCACAACGTTTCGGGCGTTGTACGCTCCGGTTTTCTTCAGTATCAGCCTATATTTCTGAGATGAGGTATTATGTACAGTATTTACATTGTAATTTCCCTCTGAAAGTTCTCCGCTGCCTTAACAAGGTATTGAACCCACACTCTTTGGATCCTGTCACTGGATCTAACCAACGCCTTTATCAACTATACCATGTGTCCATTAAGGGTTCAGTTCGACATTCCAACCACCTAAAAAAGACCGGAGTGTACAACGGCCGAAATGTTGTGATAAACATGGCGACAAAGTGGAGGACTATAAAATGAAAATAGTGTTCCTATGTTTTGTCTATCATCTGACCTCAAATGTCAACCTCAGAAGGTCTGAGTCAAAACACATTGCCACTAATAAACGATAGTCTAAATCTATTATTTAACATTTCTTAACTATCCATCAAATAAAAATTGATTTATGAATTTTATTTCAACTATATTATATTTAACATTAGGCTTTTTTCCAGACAGAAAGAAGGCTTTTATTGTCAATGAGGACGCTTGCCTTAAACGACTGCTGGGAGTCAAGCTCACTTCCGATGTCAAGTTGAATTGATATCTACGATACATCGCTAAGCATTCTGGGAATTGTTACAGCGAACCCTGAATGTTTACCTAATATGATGAAGTGATGTTCACTCAGGGAGGCATTGATCGACTATTTGGACCTAAACTCAATCCAGACCTAAAGAGAAACTCCTACATACATCGCTAAGAAATAGTCGGATACCTGTAATACTCCAGATGGCTTCTCCTACGAACCTCATTCTTTACAAGGGCCTGATCAGTACTCCTGTAATATATGACAGGAGCAGTACAGTCTTAATTTTTCCAGACTTCATAGAGTCCAATAGCGGGTGATGAATTGTGTTTTTTCGTCGGATGCGACTCGAGGCTCTGGCAGTTATTTCCATGGAAAGTGGTCAGACGAAGTACAATCATTGTTTCCATCAGTTCTAAACTTTACGGTTAGGACCCACTCTCTCGATAGTCCTTGTGGGTAACAAATTAATTTCCAGTCTGCAAATTCTCACTCGCAGGCGGGATGTGGAAAGCCTCTCCCTGCACTATCGCTATTTCCATGGAAAGTGCTCAGATGAACTACTTTCCTTGGTTCCACCAGTTCTAACGTTCGCATCTAGGACCCACTGTTTCGATAGTCCTTGTGGGTGACAAATTATTTCCAGTCAACAACCTCTCACTCACAAGCGGGATGTGGAAAGCCTCTCTCTGTTCTATAGCTATGTCCATGGAAAGTGCTCAGACGAACTACATTCCTTGGTTCCACCAGTTCTAACGTCCGCATCTAGGACCCACTGTTTCCATAGTCCTTGTGGGTGACATATTATTTCCAGTCCCCAACCTCTCACTCACAAGCGGGATGTGTAAAGCCTCTCTCTGCTCTGTCTCTATTTCCATGGAAAGTGCTCAGACGAACTACATTCCTTGGTTCCACCAGTTCTAACCTTCGGTGCTAGGACCCACGGTTTCCATAGTCCTTATGGGTGACAAATTATTTCCAGTCCCCAACCTCTCACTCACAAGAGGGATGTGGAAAGCCTCTCTCTTCTCTGTCTCTATTTCCATGGAAAGTGCTCAGATGAACTACTTTCCTTGGTTACACCAGTTCTAACCTTCGGGGCTAGTACCCACTGTTTCGATAGTCTTTGTGGGTGACAAATTATATCCAGTCCTCAACCTCTCACTCACAAGCGGGATGTGGAAAGCCTCTCTCTGCTCTATCGCTATGTCCATGGAAAGTGCTCAGACGAACTACATTCCTTGGTTCCACCAGTTCTAACCTTCGGGGCTAGTACCTACTGTTTCGATAGTCTTTGTGGGTGACAAATTATTTCCAGTCCACAACCTCTCACTCACAAGTGGGATGTGGAAAGCCTCTCTCTGTTCTATAGCTATGTCCATGGAAAGTGCTCAGACGAAATACATTCCTTGGTTCCACCAGTTCTAAGGTCCGCATCTAGGACCCACTGTTTCCATAGTCCTTGTGGGTGACATATTATTTCCAGTCCCCAACCTCTCACTCACAAGCGGGATGTGTAAAGCCTCTCTCTGCTCTGTCTCTATTTCCATGGAAAGTGCTCAGACGAACTACATTCCTTGGTTCCACCAGTTCTAACCTTCGGTGCTAGGACCCACGGTTTCCATAGTCCTTGTAGGTGACAAATTATTTCCAGTCCCCAACCTCTCACTCACAAGAGGGATGTGGAAAGCCTCTCTCTTCTCTGTCTCTATTTCCATGGAAAGTGCTCAGACGAACTACATTCCTTGGTTCCACCAGGTCTAACGTTCGCGGCTAGGACCTACTGTTGTGGATAGTCCTTGTGGGTGACAAATTATTTCCAGTCCCCAACCTCTCACTCACAAGCGGGATGTGGAAAGCCTCTCTCTGCTCTATCGCTATGTCTATGGAAAGTGCTCAGACGAACTACATTCCTTGGTTCCACCAATTCTAACGTTCGCGGCTAGGACCCACTTTTTCGACAGTCCTTGTGGGTGATAAATTATTTTCCTGCCTCCAACCTCTCTCTCACAAGTGGGATGTGGAAAGCCTCTCGCTAGTCTATCTCTACGTTCATGGAAAGTGCTCGTACGAATTCCTTTTTTCCACCGGTTTTAACCTTGAGGCCCTATATCCGCTATGCCACGCCCATTGTAGAGAACTACCCTCATTCCATAGGTTTCTAGGATAGATGTAACATCAGAAAATTGCGTACCAGACAAATGCGTGCGTAGAATAATTGCGTATCTCTGATAATTTTTTTGAAGACAATTACCATCAATTTTCAAAAAAATATGTTTTTGTTTCATCGCCGCTTTTCTTATAATAGCAGCAACTAGAATTTTCCTCGTCCACAAATATTTTCCCATCAGTGTTTGATGTTAGGAATTTAGCCATGGGTTCCAAATAAAAATATAATCTATAAGATCCAGGATCTGTTAGATGTTTGTCGTACGCGCTGCTGAAGCGAACTGAAACTGCTAGATTAATTTTCACTTGCTTTAAAAAAAGAAAATGTTTTTTCTTTTTTTATGATAACTATATTTCTGCTTGTTTAATTTAATTAAAAGTATTGCTGTAAAAATTTCTTTATTAAACAATTCTTTAACAAAATGGTAACTTTCAAAAATTATCAGTGGTACGCAGTTATTGATGGACGCATTTGTCTAGGGACGTAAATGTCCGGGACTCAAATGTCCAGTAGGCAGCTGTCCTAGAACCGCCACTGACCTCTTACTCTGTGGCACTTGGGTTATGCACAGGTGAACATTGCTGTTAAAAGGGAAAGTTTTTGTTGAGGGGGTTCTCCCTTTTTTTACGCAAATGGACTCAGCTAGTATATGCATATACTACTGCTACGTGAAGACCCGAGAGACGAAAGCAACAGACTCTCGGCGACTGTCGAACTCTCTGCATTAGCAGAGAGGAACTCGGACGAGGCTTTGCCGAAGGGCAAGGTTTCGTCCGGGGTGGTTGACAGGGCCTGAACCCGTCTAGGCGGGTTCAGAAAGGCCATATTTTTGGCCCAGCCTACGGGCTCGAGGATACCCACATAAAAACGGCTTTGTGCCACATTCGATCCTCGTGGGTGGATTGATAAATACCGAGACGAGAGCAACAGACTCTCGGCGTCTGTCGAACTCCCTGCATTAGCAGAGAGGAACCCGGACGAGGCTTTGCCGAAGGGCAAGGTTTCGTCCGGGGAGGTTGACAGGGCCTGAACCCGTCTAGGTTCATATTTTTGGCCGAGCCTACGGGCTCGGGGATACCCACATTAAAACGGCCTTGTGCCACATTCGATCCCCGTGGGTGGATTGATAAATACTGACGAGAGCAACAGAGGGTGAAGCTATCAGACAGACAGAACGAACGTAGCTAGCAAGAGTCACCGTAAGCGAGCACGTAGACTCAGTAAGAAGTCATACAGCGATACTTCAATACCAAAGACTGTATATATATTTTACTACTAACCCGTATTCCTGGAACTACTAACCTGCATTACCAGTTTATATTATTACCTGAATACATTATTTTCCTATATTCATTTTTGGCGCTTGTTATTTATTTGTACAGGTTTTCATCCTGGAATCCACAACAGTTTTATAAATTAATATTTATATAAAATAATAATAATAATAATAATTAATTTCTGATGCGTCTTGTGCGGATATATTTTCGGCCGGTAATTTGATCAGGTCCGCGGTTAAGCTGGGGTCCGTCGCCCGGGACGCAGATATAAAAAAATATAGTTAAATATTCTTCTCTTCTGATAGATTTTTTTTACTCCTGGGGCAATGAAAATTTCTGGGGTTATTGGCCCTTGTTCGATGGTGTTCCTTCGGAGGATTGGCGCGATTGCGTCTCGATTAAGGGACGAGCCTCGCGAAACGGAGTGGCCCTTGCAGTGTGTCTCACTGGCAATGGTTCGAGGTAATGCTTTCTCTATCATTGCGGCTGGCAGAGGATAACCAAAAAAAAAAAAAAAAAACATTTTGTTTATAGTAATTTTGTTCAAACTTTTTTCTATAAATAATGTTTTATTTAAAAAAAAAAAAAAGATTAATAATTATTAGTAATTAATGGCATCGGCGTGACAATTTCTAAATTAAACTCTTTAAAAAATGCTCACTTCAAAAAATTATCAAAGCTACGCAATTATCCAGGGATCCATTTGTCTAGGGGAACAAATGTCTAGCGACGCAAATGCCCGTCTACCCTTCTCTTGAGATGTAAATTTCAGCCGAGAAGCGTCTTCCTACAAACTGCTATTTGGTTGAACCAAATCCCA
>OZ010611.1:11489758-11494758 GCA_963932145.1 Acanthosepion lycidas
CCAAAAGTTCATATGATATTTTTAAATTCATATACGACTTTCTTGTTGGAAATTTTGAGATGAGAAATTATCATTACTATATTCTTTGGAATTCGTGCCATCAGGCTCTTCTTTGAAGAAAAAGACACTGTTCTGGTAAGACGATAAACTACATCCGGCGGCTTGCGTAAGATGAGAAAACTACATCCGCGTCCTGGGTAATTCTGGCCAGACTTGAAAATAAGCCACAAAAGCGTGGCATACATACCTATAGATTTAGGATGAGGATGAACAGATCTACCCTTAATGTAAAACTTATATATATATATATATATATATATATATATATATATATATATATATAGTTGTTTTAAATGCCTAAAAATGCTACAGTTTTCATTCAAATGTAGAGTCAATCGTCGTGAAATCGAGTTTGTAGTGTGACCAACATAAATATTATTTAATCCGTTGGAGATACAATCTCCCAAAGGGCACTTGAATTTGTAAACTATGTTGCTTTTTGCAAATCTTTAACGTGGGGTGGGGAATCATTGCGAATAATTGAGTTGGGTGTACTAGATTTAGTGTAGTTTATGATTAGCCTAATTTTTGCTAGGATCTGTTGTAGATATATATCATTTACGATTTTTTTGCACTAATGAAAAAATGCTGCGTAAATGCACACAATATATACACCTCGCCATATATATATATATATATATATATATATTATAAAGAATTAGTCATACCAAAGAATAGATCAGTAATGTTAAAGTAATTAATGGCGAAATCACTTCGCTAACAGATTTAATAAAGCCTTAACTTACTAATCACTTGTTCAATGACGGGATCTTTGTTTTTAAAAATTATAAAATGAATTAGATATTCAGTGCATTTGCAAATCTTTTACTACTTATTCATTATATATATATACATACATACATACATACATACATACATATATATATATATATATATATATATATATATATATATATATATATATATATATATATATATATATATATGAATAAAAATGACAATAGGAAAACTGGTAATTGCTGACGCGTTTCGTCCAATGTGGACATTGGACGAAACGCGTCAGCAATTATCAGTTTTCCTATTGTCATTTTTATTCATAAATATTGTCTCTCTACTGATTAATTCGGAGAAATTTTCATATATATATATATATATATATATATATATATATAACCATCATTACCTTTGGGAGATAAAGAGGCTTCATTTTCTTATATCTTGTTTCCTGTTGATAAGGATCTATTTTTCACAGACTGTCATAATTTAATTTAATTCAAAAGTGGAGTTCTTTCATCTCGTTTAAATACCAAAGGACACAAGGAAGAATATTTTTCTCACATATATTCGAGGAGCTGACGGTTGTCACAACAATTCGAAAGCGATCTTTTTTTGTATTTAGTTCTGACTAAATGCTTCTAATGACATCTTGTGACAAAGCCAATGAAAATGGACACTTATTATATATATATATATATATATATATATATATATATATATATATATATATGATACATTACTGGGAAAACGGTCGGTATGCCAGCGAGATTGGTCTGTACATTAATGTTGACAAAACAGAATTTATCAGCTACAACCAAAAAGGAGAAATTAAGTTGAAAAACAGCAACGATATCACATCTGTTCAGGAACTTGTTCAGCTCGGAAGGAACACCCAGTCAACGGGGGGAGACCTCAAAATCGGCAAAGGCAAGGCCTGTGGTGTTCTTGATGGTCTGACAGGATCTGAAAGTCCTTTCTCTCCGACAATCTTTAAGAGGGATTTCTTAATGTCGTTAAGTAGAATCTGTCTTGATCCACGATTCAACAACATGGTCACTTGGAAGTATCACTTGACGCAACATACACAAAGACGTTACAATGTACATCTGCTGGAAGAAACACACAACAAATATCGCCTGTATAGACACCTTTATCCTATCTCCGTTTCGCTAAGCGAGAGAGGGAAGGCTTCAGCCTGCTGGTCATTTACAGAGAAGGAAGTCAAAATTTGTGAGTGACACCCTCCTATCGAAAACATTACGCGCCGAATGATCGATTGGAAGAGCTCATCACAACTACATTGACTCTGGAGGACCTGCCGACAATGATGTCTGACAGAGATAGTTAGTAGGAACGAGTCAGGAGAAATTTAGAAGAATTCTCAACCTGATCATGATAGGAGAGGGATTGTCTCGTAATCTGACTATTGGTTAGCTCAGAAAGAAAAAGTCTAATAGCCAACACTCAATAACATCAATTATGAACACGGCCACAATGTACTGACCGTGTTTGGAAAATTAAACGTTCCTGTAACTCTAAATACAGAGGTAAAACAATACAAAAATAAAATAATGCAGTTATCCTTGATAACGCCGGTTGATATTTTTTCTCGGCACAATTTTTTTGTTGGGTGACGGGCACATGTTTCTGGGTTATTTATCACGCTGAATCTGAAAATCAAGATCATTTTGCCCCATCAAATCCCGTTTTCTCAGTACAGATAATTTCTATTTTGCTTAAAATAGGCCTAATTCACAGAGATATTCCACGGCTTAAATATGCGAGTGACATCGTTCAAACATTTCTTTTCATGTTAAAATGATTTATTATTCGAGAAAAAAATATGCAAATAACTTTCAAAATGAATTCTAACCTATTTCAGTTTAGATAAGCTGACCTGAAAATGCTTGATTTTATGAGAGATATCTCACTGCAAAATATGCTTGTACCTTCAATGTTCTTAGGTTGTTATAACATTGTGATATGTGTTTCTTTTCTACTTGTCATAGAAGCTCTTTAGAACACTATTTACATTATTCGGAGTATTGTCCTCATCTTTGTCGCCATATTTATCACAACGTTTCGGCCGTTGCGAGCTTCGGACTTCTTCAGGTGGTTGGAATGTTGAACTAAACCCTTTATTTCGCTCGCTGGGGGTAGACTGTTCTAGTTCCAAGTGCCATGTTTGATGGACGTCAGTTATCAGTTATCTCCTGTTAATTTCTCTCTGAAAGTTCTCCACTGCTTTAACCGGGTATTGAACTCACGCACTTTGGGTCCTGTCACTGGATTAAAACCAACGCCTTTATCCACTCAATCTTGAGGACACGTGACACAGCTGTTTAGCAGTCATTTAAGATCAGCGACTTTAGTTTTTATTAGTAGTATTCACTAATCCTGAAACCGTCATAAGAGTCCCTGTTTAAAATGCATCTGAACATCAATAAATGAGGGTTGTTATTGTGTTAGGTTGATTTATTTGAGACTAGCAAGATTGGAATTTTCTTTATCAGCGCTTAAAATAGCCGCCAAACACCAGATAGGCATAGGCAACTAGGCATTTTGCACATGGGAGGTTAACATGATGGCTGATTTCTGCTAGAGTATCAAGAGAGATCAACCTTTTCAAAAGCACCTTAGAGATTCCAAGAAAACAAGATTTATATCTTTGGATGGACCAAAATGAATCTATTTTTCATTCCTATCTATCGTCTGTTTTAATTCAAAAATCGATGACACATGTTTGCCTTAAATTAATTTTCTGTGAGATTTTCTGTAAGCCTTTTTCTGAAATGAAAATTCACAAAATGCATTTAAAAGCATACCTTAAGAGTATATTTCTTCATATATTAGGCTGGTGCAAAATGACGTAATAATGTCGTTTTTTGACGTTAAAAAATACGTCAAAAAACGAGATTATTACGTCATTATTTTTGCACCAACCTAATATATATATATATATATATATATATATATATATATATATATATATATATATATATATATATATATATATATACACGTTCGTAGAACGGCTCTGCAAGACTTTCGAGGAAAACAATCCCAATACAAATACTATATATATATATATATATATATATATATATATATATATATATATTGTAACGAACTTGTAGTATATAGATGAACCACAGGTTTTTAAAAAAAAGGAAAACGTGGGATCTTTTCTCGGTTTTCACTCAGAAATGGAAGCAACACAAGGGAATCAACGAAGAACAGACACAAGACGATGGATTTCAAAATATAACATTTATTTATAAATATATATAAAGGAATAAAGAAAGAAAAAAACATTCATTTAACAATGGGGGGAGGGTTCATTAACGAACAAAGGGTGCGTGCGAATACATACATATATAAAAACAGATCAAACCAAGAGAATCAACTTATCTTTCAGTCAAGTTGATATTTTCACACAAAGTTCTTATTCGCCGAAGCGAGAGTTCTTATGCTGAAACAACATTTTGGCCGTCCGGCAATTTTCCTGAATTCCTTTTCTTTCACAAGTGTTCGGGGTTCGACAGCATTTCGTATAGGCGGTTCGTTGGGTTGATTCAGTTTGATAGCAGTCCTTTCACCCCTAGTCGACAGACTTTGCTGTCTTCTTCGTCTCAGTGGGCAGTCTGCCGATTCTACCCAGCGACGTTCAACTGCTGCTGGTCAGAGGGAAACTGAAAAATCCTTTCTTCGATTCCGCCGTCCCCAAAGACAGTCACGCGGGTTCCCCTTCGTCCTTGACCGGGTACGCAGGAGGATGGGGCGCAAATCACGCAGTGTTTGTGTGATGGCCAAAAGTTCAATCCCCGCGTAGTGTGTTCTGATCACGTGAATCGCAGCAGGAGATCCTGATGGTGCCTGGAATTCACTTATGGTCAAATGCCTGATAGCTGCGAAATTTTTGAACCAGGTCATTCTCGCGTCGAATCACTTCAAAGTTCACGGGCCCTTGGCTCGTGGGTGGAAGAGTAGATAAAGAGTGAAAGAATTTATGAAGAGAAGAGGAGAATATGGCTGATCATGGAACATATTCGCTCGCAAGTCGATAGCATTGGATTAAATTTCTATATTTATTTATTTATTTATTTATTTTTCTTTTATATCTAACTAATTTTCGACGAGAATTTAAGATTTTACTTTGGGGTGCTTTTTAGCCTAACGCCTACGTAGTTAATGAAATCGGG
>OZ010611.1:11497258-11532258 GCA_963932145.1 Acanthosepion lycidas
TAAATTATAAGAATTTTTTTGTTTACCTTTATCTCATTTCGAATATATGCAAGAATTCCTGTGTGAAGAAGCCTAATAAATTGCTCTTGTATCGAAAACAATAAGATGTCTATTCATTGCAATGGAAGTAAAAAGTAGCCAATTTTTACCGAAAATGACACAGTTCTATTTAACCTGAACTACGAGTGTAATCAGAATGTGATTTCTTTGACAGAAATTCTTCATTTCCTTCCTCGCATTTTTATTTTCTCTCTTACTTGAAACACGCAGAAGGTTGGCATTGTGAGACAATCACTCGGAGATGCAAGTTGTCCCGAATGTTAACCCAGCTCACCGCGGATAAAGAATCAGTCTGCGAAACGATGAAAGGCGCGTTATTAGAAACCGAAATCGATCCAATAAAAATGGCTCGATGAGATTGGCACCGTAATTTCAGGATATTTTACAGTTACTTCTTTGTTGTAATAGGAATAAGTGAATGGAGAGAAGGAAAAGGAGAAAATAATAGAAACAAAGATGATTGAAAGAAAATGGAGAAAGAAAGAAAGAAAGAAAGAAAAATAGAAAAAGGTAAAGACAAAAAATAACAATTTCAAACAATAATAATAATAATAATAATAATAATAATAATAATAATAATAATAATAATGAGAAGAACAACAGCAAAAAAAGAAAAGAAGAAGGAAGAAAAGGAAGAAGTTGAAATACTAATACTACTACTACTACTACTACTACTAACAATAATAATAATAACAGAAAATGACAAGTTACCCAATTTCTGGCTGTATCATCTCTCATCTACCCATGGAATTCTTGCAAAAACATTATCAACGCTTGTAAATAATCCCAATAAAATCCCGGAATGGGTTACTGAAGGTATTACATACCTCATACCAAAAACAACTGAAACAGACGACCCGAAAAATTATAGACCGATAACATGTTTCTCCACAACGTATAAGTTGATCACGTCTGTACTGACGAACCGTACTTATTCCTTTTTCGAAACAAACAGCATTTTCCCACTGGAACAGAAGGGATGCAGTAGAGGTTCATATGGCTGCAAAGATCAACTTCTGATAAATAAAATGATCCTGGAAAATTGCAGGAGACGACGCAGAAATCTCAGTGCAGCGTGGATTGATTATCGTAAAGCCTTTGATAGTGTTCCACATTCTTGGATCCTTAAGACTTTGGAAATGTACAAAGTCTCCCCTGTGGTATTAAACTTTCTTAAGCACAGCATGGGGATGTGGAACACAAAACTATACCTTAGGCACACCGGGGGCACTGCCATATCCAACCGTCTGAATATCCGACGTGGAATCTTTCAAGGAGACTCTCTGTCACCCCTTCTGTTTTGTTTATCCTTAACCCCCCTTACACATGAACTGAACAACAGTAGCTATGGTTACAAAATAAATAAGAAAATCTTCAATCACCTACTATACATGGATGATCTCAAACTCTTTGCCAAAGACGACAATGAGTTGAAAACCCTCCTCAATATTGTAAAATACTTTAGTGACGACATAGGTATGGACTTCGGATTAGATAAATGTGCAAAAGTAACATTCAAGAAAGGTAGAATTACAGAAACACCCTCAATAGATTTAGATTTTGTCACAAAGATTATGGAATTGGAGCATGAAGAAGCTTATAAGTACCTAGGAATTAGCGAAGGAGATGGCATACAACACCCCCAAATGAAAGAAAAAATAAGAAAAGAGTACTACAGGCGTGTACGTCTGATACTAAATACTGAACTAAACTCAAAAAATAGAATATCAGCTATAAACACATTGGCTGTCCCAGTGGTGCATTACAGCTTTAATGTCCTTAACTGGACCATAGCTGAAATTAATCGAATGGACGCCAAAACGAGAAAGCTTCTCACCCAAAGCTGATGTTGATCGTCTGTATGTGCCCAGATCCGAAGGAGGCAGAGGATTAGTTCAACTAGAACTGTCCTACAAAACTACAACAATTGACCTCCAAAAATACTTGGAAACTACAGAAGACTGGATGATGGTATGCGTCAAGGAACATGAAAGTAGTAAGCGTCTTTACTCCGTAATGAAAGAAGCCAACAAATTCAAACTGGAGCTTCAAATGGGCGTAGAGATGCAACTACAGCACAATACACCGGCTGAAACTGCAAAATACTTGAAAAAGACAGCAAAGACGAATGCAACCGACCAGATACAGAAGCGATGGCAAGATAAACCGCTCCATGGCCAATACTCTGCCCGTATCAAACAAGCTGATGTAGACAAAACCCGTACCCATCAGTGGCTACGCAGTGCAGGGTTCAAAGCGGAAACTGAAGGTTTTATCCTTGCTGCGCAGGACCAATGCTTGCTAACTAGGAATTATCAAGCACATATACTAAAATATTGTGTCAGCCCCAAATGCAGATTCTGTGATAAATATCCAGAAACGATTGATCATCTTGTATCAGGTTGCACGATGTTGGCACCCACTGAATATAAAACCCGACATGACAGAGTGGGCCAATATCTGCACTGGAAAATCTGCAACTTCTACGTGAAGGAAACTGAAAGAAACTGGTATGAACACCACCCAGACCCGGTTACGGAGATAGGACCTGTTACAATTCTATGGGACTACACAATTCACACTGACAGAACAATCAAGGCCAACCGCCCAGATATTGTTATTAAAGACTACAAACAAAAACGGTGCCTCCTTATTGATATGGCAGTCCCTGCTGACTGCAATGTATCTTTGAAGATATTCAAAAAGCTGTCAAAATACAAGGACCTTGAAATAGAAATCTCGAAAATGTGGCATATGGGAACATCAACAATCCCTGTTGTAGTTGGATCCCTAGGACTGGTTGGAAAAGATTGCAGTAGACTAATTGCAGGGATTCCTGGAAGCCCATGCCTCAAGGAGATACAAAAAATTGTTCTGGCAAGTACAGCCCACACTTTAAGAAGGGCTTTATCTATGTAATTTTTATTTTATTTTATTTTTTTTTTATTTTATTTTATTTTTTTTTGTCAGTGAAAAGTGTCATGATGCCATTTCTAACCTTAGAGAGGGTAAAGAAAAAAGAAAGAGTAAGAGAAAGAAAAGGAAATATGATGGAACATAATAATAATAATAATAATAATAATAATAATTATAATAATAATTCGAAATCTCAAAAATGTGCCCTCAGATTGGTTGGCAAGATTCCAGTAGACTAATTGAAGGGATCCCTGGAAGTCCATGCCTTAAAGAAGTACAAAAAATTGTTCTCATGAGTACAGCCCACACTTTACGAAGGGCTTTATCGATGTAAAATATATGTTTGCGTGTTTTAATTGGTCAGTGGAAAATATCATGATGTCATTTCTAACTTTAGGTCTCTGAGCGGGACCCGGAAAGAAATGTGTAAACACCAGAAATCAAAGGAAATAATAATAATAATAATAATAATAATTGCAAACAAAAAAACTCATACGAGATGGATCCTCGCCCGGCCCAACAAGGGACGCGTCTCTCTTAGAGAAACTAGTCTGGGGTTGGAAAAATCTGTCCCTGGAAGAAACTCTCCCACCAACGGTGAGTTACCTCGTCACCAAAAGCGGATTAACTCCAACCTTGAACCTGGTGATCCCATTCCAAAGAAAGCGGACGAAATGGAATCGGGAAGAGAGTCATGTCTTATTTTTCACTGCACTCGAAAGTCTTTAAAAGAACATAACCGATTCGACATACCAAATATGAAAAGATATTAAAAGAAATTGAAATAAGACCATATCTTGACCCACATATGCTTGTCAATGTTCAGAGGGACATCGTGTGAAATAAAAGAATATGAAATACAGAAATAGATCAAGAAAAACTAAATATTAGACAAAGTACGAAAAGCCAGATTTCAAACAAAGATGAGGCAAAAGCAGGACGATTATTTGATTTAATCCAATCATTTCTGTCAAACGGCGAAATGAAGGTCGTCCAAAACGGCTTCTCCTCCAATTCTTTCATACAAACGTTGGTGTTCCCCAAAGCTCTATTCTGGATCCTACACTGTCTCTGATCTTCACCAACGATCTTCCACAAGTAGGCATAGTTAACCTGGCAGTTGGTCTTATGAAGGACCTCCGATCTATGGTTACCTGGGACAGGAAACAAAACAAAACTGCTTTCATTTACACACCATAAATAGTCCTCCCTGCGTCCTATCAGCATGGCTGATGTTCAACTTCACAGCGCTTCTCTGCGCTTTCTGGGTCTCACGTTTTCCACTGAACTGAGGTAGAAAAACTACATTCAAACAATAGTTTAATCTCTTTGTCGTACCAGTTGCAATGTTATCGGTCCTGTTCTGTCATCTCGACTTCAGTCGCTCTCCCACCCTCGTAACGTAGCCCTCATAATATAAAGGGGAGACAGATCTTCAGGAATACCAGAAAGCTGTAACACGAGGAGAAGTGGAAAAACCAGACGTGGCTGACCACATATGGAGAGAGAAGGGAGATCACCGCCCTTTGTGGGATCATGTTGAGATCATAGATAGGGAACACTATTGGAAAATTCGTAAACTTAAGGAATCAGCACATATGCTAGGCCACAAAAATCTCTTGAGCCGACCAAGCATAGAAATGAATACAATATGGGAACCAGTAATAAGGAGTACCAGAGAAAAGCGATAATAACAACAATTGCAATATGAGCACTGGTAAAAATATTTATTGAAAACAGGTTTATAATACCCAGAAATTCATACACAGATGTCCCCAAGGGCACATGGCATAGTGGATAAAGGCGTTGGTTAGATCCAGTGACAGGACCCAAAGAGTGTGAGTTCAATACTTGGTTAAGCCGGTGGAGAACTTGATGAGAGCAATTGACAGGAGATAACTGATAACTGATAAACATAGCACGTAGAAGTAGAATAGTCTACCCCAGTTCGACATTCCAACAACCTGAAGAAAGCCGGAGCTTACAACGGCCGAAACGCTGTGATTAATATATTAGGTTGGTGCAAAAATATTGTCGGTTTTGACGTAGTTTTTAACGTCAAAAACCGACAATATTTTTGCACCAACCTAATACCAACAACAAAGATGAGGATGATAGTCCGAGCAATGTACATAATACCTCATCTCAGAAATATAGACTTATTAGAATTTGGTTTCGTATTCTTTGAAACACAAACCCAGGGTGCTATTCTCCTTGGTTTTACCTTTCCCTCGAGAAGGAGCTGAGTTTATTTACAAACAGCCTAGAGGATTTGAAGATTTTTCCACGGTTCTGCATTTAAAAAACATGATCTTGTGTCACATCTGGTTCTGCGGTGGGTACACTGATAAATACCTATATGGGTTTCCTCATATTCTTTGAAGTCCATACTTCAGGGTACCATGCTGCCAGTCTTTACTTCTCCCTTGATAAGCTGCTGAAGTTAATGGCCAGCGCCTGAGGCGTCCCCAAAAAGGAGAAGTGTCGAAGGGATTTGGGGTATTCTTTCACGGTAGTACCGATAAATCAGCTTTAAAAAACTCGTGTCACATTTGGTTGCGTGCTGGGCTCACTGACGGGTACTTACATGTGATTTTACCATTTAAGGTGTGGGATTTCGACATTTAAGGGGTTTGTTGTATCATTTATAGATGTTTTTCTTGCTGCTGAAAGCGGCCAATCCTTCTCTGTGATGCCGACATGGCTTAGTATCCGGTTACTGTAGTCCTTCTCTTTTAAGCTGTTCGGAAAATAATGTCCAATTTGTGAATCAACTTTTATAACCGAATTAATTTAATTTAACCGCGTCTCAGTCAAGATAGGAACTCTGGACATCTAAACATTTCTACCTTCAAGTCACAAGATTATTTATGCTTTCCCGCTGATTGGGAGCTTGTAGCATTTAAAGAGCGTGAAATCACCTCTTGATTGCTGTAGATCCCAGGCTCACCGGGGTGGTAGCACTTCTTAGGGTCCAAGACATCGGTAATTAGTGACGCACCCAAACAAAAACAAAATATATTTTCATATAATAAAATGATCAGCAATACATTTTATAGAAAAATGACCAACAAAAATTTTGTAATATTTATACTAAGTCGAAGCCATATAATTGTGCCTAAAATATGTAGATTTCGGCACTAAGTAACCCATAGAGGGGTTGACATGCTTTTTAACAAAATCAACCAGTGCAAACAAAATGAAAGAACTCTTTCTCGACATTAATCCATATAATATCCTACAATTTCATAAAGAAATCAAACTATATTCCAAAATATAACTTCAAAAAAAGAAAACTACACCATCTGCACACACATCACTGCCTCAGATATTGGAGGTTTTCAGGAGAGTAGAAGCACCTGTTAACTGACCACGGGGGCTTGGAAATGCTTTTGGGAGTCAGGGTTAAAGCTAGGGTCAAATAGTGAACCCCCAAACAAACACAAAACAATATGAAAGTATAAAAATAAATATTTTATAGTAAAAATGCCAGAAATTCATGTTTATATAAAAAAATTACCAACAATACTTATTGATAGTAAAATTACCAACAAATCATCTTCATAGGAAAATGGCCATTTTATCTGTACTTGAAGGCATACAATTGCGTTCAAAATATATTTAGTTGAAGCCATAAGATTGTGCTAAAAATATTTAAATTTCGGCATTAAATAACCCATAGAGGTGTCGATATGCCGCTAAACAAAATCAACCAGACAACCAAAATAAAAGAACTCTTTCATGATATTGATCCGTATAATACCCTATAAAGAAATCAAATTGTATCCCAAAATATAACTTCAACGAAACTACGACATAAAACACACATATCACCATCTCTAGCAATTATTTTCATATAAACATCTATATGCACAAAATCAGAGTATCATCTATCATGTATTCAATTGTGAAAGCAGAATAACATATATTTTTATTACTTCAAAATTCCCACCAAAAATTTATATTCTGGCATTAAATGACCCATAAGGTGTTGATATCCCGTTAAACAAACAAATAAATCATTATGACTTTACTCTAAAACTCTAAGAGAAAGATCAAAAACCTTTTTCGATCAGTGGGCTACATGCTGTTTGGATGATCACAAGACGAGCCGTACCACTAAAAAGAATCAATGTAATTTTTCATAGTACATACCTCAACTATTTATATTTCAGAAGACTATATGCGTAAGTATATCCCTTAGAAATGGTATTTTTAAGGAATATTTTTATGATTAAAAAATTGATGACTTGGTATAATATTCTCACTGATAACATTGCGATTAACACATGTCATTGCGTGGGATTTATTCCTAACTAGCTTAAAAGCTGTCCTATTTTGTAGCAATTAAGCTAGCTCTTGTGGAGGGCTCTTCATTGGTACTTCGGCTTGTTCAATAGTTTGAGAGCCCTTAAGTCTTTGCATATTCTCAGCATTGGAAGCTGTCTTGGATGCTGTTTGATCTGGGTTTTCATTTGCACGGGACTTTATTTTCAGCAGCCTTGGCTCGTTTGATTGCAATATCGTCCTCTGTTGGTGAAGATTCCTTTGTGCGAGGCATAGTGCTGCTGTCTGCAATAGGCAACAATAAACTACAGAAGAACTCAAAATTGATCGCTGCATTTAAGTATTGCATTAATATTAAGTTTATCTTTTAAAAGTTCAACGATAATTCTTCTGCCGCCGTTTTAATTTAAATCAAATTTGATGGGCGTAGGTCCTTACTTTCAATACAAATTATTATTTTTATTTCATGGGTGTCTTTCGCTAGATTTCGCAATTAATTTCAATTATACCTAAATTAATTTCCAAATTATAAAATGTGTTATTCTACCAAAAATTCGTCACAAACAATCATGTACAAAAATCGCCGTAAACAATCGGAGTAATGAAAACTTGGACATCCAAAATGTCAGGATTGCGGGTTTGGATCCGGCCCTGGAATATTTTTAATTGGATCACCGAGTCGGCCTGATTCCAAAATGCTACTCTATTTTGTGCTACAAAAGTATAAAGTAAAGTTGAAAATGTATGACACACTGACATTCACATTTTTTTTTAATATAGATTCTAACTGAAAAAACTTGTTCCTTTAGAGAAGAAACTCTTATGAACGTTTCCTGTTTCAAAAGCGAAAGATGTTTACACGTATGATCTTCCTTAGTGAAAATCGCCAATGGTTTAAAATGATGAAAACGTTACATTCCCCGAAATTTTCCAAAATTCAAGAAACATTCTATTTAATCATTGTTTACGTATGTGATTATGTATGAGAGAATGTGTGAGTGAACAAGTGTGAACGAATTATAATCAAATTTTAAGAAACATTATTTTACTTATGAAATTAAGCGTACCATTCAGAATGACCAAACAGACCGCATTTGGCCCGCGGGCTCAGTTTTCCCATGACAGCTCTAAGGATTTTGACGCTAACAAATGTTTGAAAGCAGTTAGGCATCTGTTTTTTTTGGGGGGTGGGGGGTTGCAACAGAATATTATTTGGCTTAAAATTCTCAAAATTCTTGAAAAAATGGGCGAGAGACGAGGTAGGGGGTGTGGCGAAGACACGAATCCCAATTCGGTTACCTTCAGTGAGATTCTGGCAACATGTGGCGGAGCATTGTCATGAAGCAGAACTGGCCATCGTCGAATAACCAGTTCGACCTGGGCATGATGATAAACTACATCTAGAAACGACGCCTCTGATCGGGAGTTTTTGAGGGGCGGGGAACCAACTCTTAATTGCTGTTGTTCCCAGGTCCACCCTGACTCGGGTTGGTAGCACCTGTTAGAGTCTAAGTTGTGGGCAAATAGTTAATCCCTAAAATGGAATTTCTTGGGGATATATTGATTTACTAATACAAATAATACTAATTAACCCATACTATGAAAGTATAAAGAATTTAAAGCAAAAAAACTTGTCTATATTTTTTAATAAAAGATGCATTAATATATATATATATATATATATATATATATATATTGGCAGCATATTTTCATTCAAGCATGTTTGGTTAAATAATTTAGACCTATTACGGCTATTTATATTAATTTTAATCCTTAATTATATCTAATTCCATAATACGTCTAAATAATATTAATATTATAAAGAATTAGTCATACCAAAGAATAGATCAGTAATGTTAAAGTAATTAATGGCGAAATCACTTCGCTAACAGATTTAATAAAGCCTTAACTTACTAATCACTTGTTCAATGACGGGATCTTTGTTTTAAAAATTATAAAATGAATTAGATATTCAGTGCATTTGCAAATCTTTTACTACTTATTCATTATATATATATACATACATACATACATACATACATACATACATACATATATATATGGACATTGGACGAAACGCGTCAGCAATTATCAGTTTTCCTATTGTCATTTTTATTCATAAATATTGTCTCTCTACTGATTAATTCGCAGAAATTTTCATATATATATATATATATATATATATATATATATATATATATATATATATATAACCATCATTACCTTTGGGAGATAAAGAGGCTTCATTTTCTTATATCTCCCGTTGATAAGGATCTATTTTTCACAGACTGTCATAATTTAATTTAATTCAAAAGTGGAGTTCTTTCATCTCGTTTAAATACCAAAGGACACAAGGAAGAATATTTTTCTCACATATATTCGAGGAGCTGACGTTTGTCACAACAATTCGAAAGCGATCTTTTTTTGTATTTAGTTCTGACTAAATGCATCTAATGACATCTTGTGACAAAGTCAATGAAAATGGACACCTATATGACGGTTTTCACAAATCATTTAAAAGATATCTTTTTGTAATGTAATTAAAATGTAACTTTTTAAATTCTAACGACAGAAAAAAAAAATGATGAACATTTTGAGTAAGCTAATATTAATTTGAGTCATAAATAATTTCCTCTTTTCTTTATCAAAATTCTTTAAAAAATAAAGCTAAATTATATTCGGTTCTATTATCGTTATTTACCACTTAGGAAAGACTGAAAATGAGAGAGAGAAAGAGAGACACAAAGAGACAGCATGAAAAGACTGGAAGAAAAAGAGAGAGAGAGATAAAAAGACTGAAAATAATAGAGGTGAAGAGAGAATGAAGGACAAGGCGAGAGGAACGGCAACAGAATGAAAAAGAGAGAAAGAGAGAGATGAAGAAAAAGTATGATTGGAAAAGAGAGCCTAAGAATAATAGAGAGAGAGATAGAGAGAGAGTCTGAAAATGAAAGTGACACAAATAGAGAGAAAGAAAAGAGTGAGAAAGAGAGATGAGCAATCTGAGAAGAATAAAGAGGGGGAGATAGAATTACTGAGAATTAAAGAGAAAGACAGAGGGGGAAATGAGAGAGAGAGAGAGAAAAAACGAACGACTTCGAATAGAAGAGAGAGAGAGAGAGAGATCGATGAAGAGAAAAAATGAGTGAGAGAGAGAGATGAACAACCTGAGAATGATAAAAAGAATGACAGAGACAAGAATCAGAGATAGAGAATGAAAAATGAAGAGAAAGAATAAGTGAAAAAGAGATTAACAGTTTTAGAAATATATATATATATATATATATATATATATATATATATATATAGAGAGAGAGAGAGAGAGAGAGAGATGGTACATGATGATTATGTTTAGCATGAAACAGATTGTCGTCTCTGAGTGTTGAAATCAATGTTCACTTATATATATATATATATATATATATATATATATATATATATATATATTTTCTATGAAAATTTCTCGGACATTCAGGCCGGTAAATGTTATTTAATACTGTTTATTATAAACAGAGCATTTACTTAAATACTTGTATCTATAAAAAGAACGTATAAACATAAAAATGTCTTTAATAAATAAATTGTCGGACTTTGACCATTTCGTAATATATGACGTCATTTGTTTACATTTGATACGCCATGAGCAGTTATGAATGTACGAGATTCATGGAAGATTGAAGTTTATAAGTAGTAAATTCGACCTTGCCTACCGAACGATCCTTTGTGGCCGAGCGGTTAGGCACGTCAAGGTAAATGACGGTTCCGTATAGGATGCAGGTTCGAATCCTGTCAAAGGACGAATATTTTCTATGAAAATTTCTCGGACATTCAGGCCGGTAAATGTTATTTAATTTAAAACAGAGCATTTACTTAAATACTTGTATTTATAAAAAGAACGTTAAACATAAAAATGTCTTTAATATATATATATATATATATATATAAAAACAGAAAATGATATATGATATGGCAGCAGTATTCGATACACGAACGAATGTTAGATTTATAAACGTGCAAGATGGATTCTGACAGTACACCGACTTTCCTAGCAGCAACCTTAGGTATTTATCCATATATATCAACTTTATGTTACTCTTGCACTGAACATTGTTGTATGCAACTCATTTTTCATCACCTTTCATGATATATTTAGTGGGCTGTTTGGTTGATGTTGTTTAGCGGCATATGAACCTCTATGATCCATTTAATGCCGATATCTAAATATTTTGAAAATAATTATGTCTTCATGCACAGATAAAATGCATTTCAGGTCATTTTTCTATATTGTTGATAATTCTACTACAAAAAACGCATGGTTGGTAAATTTACTACATCAAAAATATATTACTTTTTTTTTAATACTTTCTTAGTGTTTTTTTGTTTTTGTTGTTCGATCCTAACAGGTACTACCACCCCGGGTGATGGAGAAGCTGGGAATAAAAGCAGTTAAGAGGTGGTTCTACGCTCCTCAAAAACTGTAGATTTAAATAATTGTAAAGGGTTGATAACTTATTGTCCTTTCTCTTCATTAAAGTCTTCTCATTCTATTTCACTCCCAGTAACCCCTTGCGACTTAGTGGCATTATCGCCATCTTCTGTCTTCCTAAGACCTGTTCTTTTATTGTTCTTTTCTCCTCAGTAAAGTCTTCTCATTCTCTTTCACATCCAGTAACCCCTTGCGTCATAGTGGCATTATCGCCATCTTCTGTCTTCCTGAAACCTGTTCTTTTATTGTCCATTTTCCTCACTAAAATCTTCTCATTCTCTTTCACACCCAGTAACCCCTTGCGTCATAGTGGCATTATCGCCATCTTCTGTCTTCCTGAAACCTGTTCTTTTATTATCCTTTCTACTCACTAATGTCTTCACTCCCAGTAATCCCTTGTAACAATCACCCAACCAGAGCCCTGCTGCTGGATGTAGCTTTTCGTCATACCCAGGACTAATGATATATTTAAGGAAGTGTTAGTTAGAATCAGACTTTCGTCATTACAGTTTGTTCTGCAAAACGGAAATTGCTTATGAGTCAACATAATAAAATTCTAGCTTTGACAAGGAAATCGCAACTAATTCTATAAATATGTCTAAGTGTATTCCCCCACCCACTATATATAATCGGCTATTTCATGTGAGACAACATAATCGAATTCTGTCTGAACAAGCTCGCAGAGAGTAAGACGCGATTGTACATACCAATCAATCGATATCAGGCTGAAGAGAAAGAAAGAAGAAAAAAATCATCGACATACGAAAAAGAATGGAGCAAATTAAAAAAAAAAAAGGCCCTATCGTTCAGGCAACGGGCGGAACAAGACGAGGAAGAAAAAGAAACGGAAAGCGTGCCTACTGTGGCTCGTTAATCAACGTTCTGTGGGAAATCCATTCGTGTTGTTTCTAACAATCAAACCAACGAATCAATAAACTTGCTTCATTAGCCTTTGTAAGTATTATTAAAGACAGCACGACCCTCTCCACTAACACGTTCTTGCCCCCACCACTGTCTCTTTTCCAAAGAAGAAATAATTTCTGGAAGAAATTCCTTATGAATTTTCTTCTTTTTATTTTATTTTATTTATTTATTTTATTTTATTTTATTTTTATTTTTTGGTTTTCTATGGTTTCGCCTTATGTAATATCATGTCTCACTTTCGTTTGAAGATCAAAGAATTCACCGCCTCAAAGACAACTGCCATTGTAAGAAAGGAATGAAGCCTCTGAGAAAATGGTTCTAAACACACACACACACACACACATATATATATATATATATATATATATATATATATATATATATATATATATATATATATATATATATATATATATATATATATATATATCAATGCAGATGATACGACACTGCATGGGAGAACCTTCCAAAAATCTAGGTGACCCGAACATGTCATCTGATCTAGCTTTAATGACTCAAAAAACAAAAGTTTCTTTACTATCTCTCCGAAGTTAAGCAACGTCGAGCCTGGTCACTACCTAAATGGGTGACCGCTTACGCATGCCAGGTGCTGTAAGCTTGAATGTGAGGGTGGACTAATGGATATTACCTCGGAATTATTAACCAGAAAGCCAAGTTCGTATTCCAGTTGAGTTCTTAAAAGCAAATACCTTTGGGAAACGTATTAATCCAACCTTTCCCCTGCTATGGGTTAATTAGTAAATGTTGTATCATTAAATCATTATTTTCTCAAAAAATCTTACAATGTATTTTTTCGGGCTTTAAATAAATTGCAGTGTTGAATAGCCGTAGCAAACGAACCAATCAATCAATGAAACACTGATTAGCTCCACGGGTATGTCTTTTACATTTATTTACATTCTCTGGAATATAAAGGTATAGAATCTATCGTGGCCACAAAGTGAGGGATCAATTTATATATTGATTGTAATATAGAATTGATCCCCCACTCTAGATCCACATTATAATTTCTTGTTAATAAGCTGTATAACACGAACCAATAAATGAAATACTGTTTACCTACACAGGCACGTCTTTTGGATTTTTAAAAAAAATTTTATGGACATAAAGTTTTTATATTGATATTGATATCAAGGTTAAATTTCCTGTATATTTTTTATCAAATTCTGATTAAGAAATGTATCCACCTCTTCTCCCCATAGCTATGGGTTAATTAGTAACACTTGTCTCACTAAATCATTATCGTTTAAAAAAAATGAAATAAAATTCTTACAATGTAAAAATATCTTATGGATTTAAATAACTTGCAAAGGGTTGATAAGCCGTAAAAATTGTTTTTAAAGCCGTCTGCTACATAAATAAATACTAATGTCAGTGCGTCATACATTTTCAACTTTACCCCTAGAGGCCGTAGCCCAACATATCATACAATTTTAGAAGCAGGCTGACTCTGTGAGCAAATTAAAAACATTCCGGGCCGGATTTGAACCGGCAATCCTGAGATTTTAAATTCCCAAGTTTTTATTACAGCGATTGTTTTCGGCGAATTTTTTATATGATTTTTTGCGACGAATTTTTTTTTTTTTTTTTGTAAGTAACAATTTTTCTAACTTGTAAATAAATTTGGGAATAAACGAAATTAATTCCGAAATGAAGCAAAAGCCAGCCATGAAATAAAAAAAAAAATAATTATTTGTACGGAAAATAAAGACCGACATATATCAAATTGGCTTCAAATTAAGTAGCGGCAGAATAATTATCGTTGGACTTTTGAAATGTAATCTTAAATATTAATGCAATACTTGAATGCAGCGATCAATTTTGAGTTCTTCTGTAGTTTATTGTTGCCTATTGCAGACAGCAGCAGTATGCCTCGCACAAAGGAATCTTCACCAACAGAGGACGATATTGCAATCAAACGAGCCAAGGTTGCTGAAAATAAAGTCCCGTGCAAATGAAAACCCAGATCAAACGGCATCCAAGACAGCTTCCAATGCTGAGAATATGCAAAGACTTAAGGACTCTCAAACTATTGAACAAGCCGAAGTACCAATCAAGAGCCCTCCACAAGAGCTAGCTTAATTGCTACCAAATAGGACAGCTTTTAAGCTAGTTAGGAATAAATCCCACGCAATGACATGTGTTAATCGCACTGTTATCAGTGAGAATATTATACCAAGTCATCAATTTTTTAATCATAAAAATATTCCTTAAAAATACCATTTCTAAGGGATATACTTACGCATATAGTCTTCTGAAATATAAATAGCTGAGGTATGTACTATGAAAAATTACATTGATTCTTTTTAGTGGTACGGCTCGTCTTGTGATCATCCAAACAGCATGTAGCCCACTGCTCGAAAAAGGTTTTTAGATCTTTCCCTTAGAGTTTTAGAGTAAAGTCATAATGATTTATTTGTTTGTTTAACGGGATATCAACACCTTATGGGTCATTTAATGCCAGAATATAAATTTTTGGTGGGAATTTTGAAGTAATAAAAATATATGTTATTCTGCTTTCACAATTGAATACATGATAGATGATACTCTGATTTTGTGCATATAGATGTTTATATGAAAATAATTGCTAGAGATGGTGATATGTGTGTTTTATGTCGTAGTTTCGTTGAAGTTATATTTTGGGATACGATTTGATTTCTTTATAGGGTATTATACGGATTAATATCATGAAAGAGTTCTTTTATTTTGGTTTTCTGGTTGATTTTGTTTAGCGGCATATCGACACCTCTATGGGTTATTTAATGCCGAAATTTAAATATTTTTAACACAATCTTATGGCTTCAACTAAATATATTTTGAACGCAATTGTATGCCTTCAAGTACAGATAAAATGGCCATTTTCCTATGAAGATGATTTGTTGGTAATTTTACTATCAATAAGTATTGTTTGTAATTTTTTTATATAAACATGAATTGCTGGCATTTTTACTATAAATTATTTATTTTTATACTTTCATATTGTTTTGTGTTTGTTTGGGGGTTCACTATTTGACCCTAGCTTTAACCCTGACTCCCAAAAGCATTTCCAAGCCCCCGTGGTCAGTTAACAGGTGCTTCTACTCTCCTGAAAACCTCCAATATCCGAGGCAGTGATGTGTGTGCAGATGGTGTAGTTTTCTTTTTTTGAAGTTATATTTTGGAATATAGTTTGATTTCTTTATGAAATTGTAGGATATTATATGGATTAATGTCGAGAAAATGTTTTTTAATTTAAGTTGTCTGGTTTGTTTTGTTTAGGAGCATGTCAAAAACCTCTATGGGTTACTTATTGCCGAAATCTACATTTTATTTATATTTATTTATATTTTGAACATAATTTTATGGCTTCGATTAAATATAAATAATTATAAAATGTATTGCTGGTCATTTGGGCATATAGATGTATATGTGAAATAATTACTAGAGATGAACAGATGTGTGTTTTATGTTGAAGTTCTATTGAAGTTATATTTTGGGATACAGTTTGATTTCTTTAAGAAATTCTAGGATATTATATCGACTAATTTCATAAAAGATTTATTTCATGTTGGTTGTTTGCTTGATTTTGTTTAGCGGCATAGTCATCTCTAGAGGTTACTTATTACCGAAATCTAAATATTTTAACACAATTTTATGGTTTCGACTATTTTAAAGAAAGCCCCGTGTAAATGAAAACTCAAATCAAATAGCAGCCAGTGAGCTTCCAATGCTGAGAATTTGCAAAGACTTAGGGACTCTCAAACATTTGAACAAGCCGAAGGCCGAATCAAGATAGGGTGACTTTTAAGCTAGTAAATAATATATGAAAAAAACCAATCTTCTAACTAAAAGTGCTGTATGGAAACACTTAAAATGATGGACGATTAAAATGATGATTAAAATAAAAAGAGCCAAGGCTGCAGCGAGGAAAAGAAAGTCCCTTGCAAATGAAAACTCAGATCAAATGGCAGCCAGGAGAGTTTCCAATGGTGATAATATGCAAAGACTTAGGGACTCTCAAACTTCTGAACAAGCTGAAAGTCTAATAAAGTGACCAACACAGGAGTTAGTTTAAATGCCGCCCGAAAGCTGGTATATACATATAACCACAATCTGAACATATATTAGAGATATAGGGGTCTGTAGACTTTTGTGTTTATGTGCGTTTTTTTTTTATTAAATCATTTCGTTAAAAAACAGCAAAAAGAAAGCTCCGTCAACAGAGGACCAGATTGCAATCAAAATAGCTAAAGGCTGCAGTGAGGAAAGAAAGTCCCTTGCAAATAAAAACTCAGATCAAACGGCAGCCAGGAGAGCTTCTAATGCTGAGAATATGCGAAGACTTAGGGACTCTCAAACTCAAGAAGCCGAAGTCCAAATCAACAGTCCTCCGGAGGAGCTAGGTTATTTGCTACCAAATAGGGCGGCTTTTAAGCTATTTAGAAATAAATTTAGGCTTCTCAACCCTGCGTAAGTGTTTTATAGTAAAGGCATAAATGATGATTGATTTGTTTGTTTAACGATATATCAAATACTTATGGGTAATTTAATGTCGAAATTTAATTTATTTTTCAGGGGGGGGACTTTAAAGTAATACAAATATGTTATTCTGCTTTCACAATTGAATACATGGTAGATGATACTCAGCTTTTGTGCATATAGATGTTTATGTGGAAATAATTACTAGAGGCAGGGATCAGTTTTGAGTTCTTCTGTAGTTTATTGTTGCCTATAGCATAGGGCAGCAGTATGCATCCGAAAAATATCTCCACTAACTGGGAACTAGATTGTATTCAAAAGATCCAAGGATGCAGTGAGGAAAAGAAAGTCCCATGCAAATGAAGTAAGGCAAGAGATATTTGATAAGGTATGACACAAAAGATCTATTTCTTTTTATACTAAATTTTTTCGAATAGAAGGCTCAAGTGCCACTCATTCTAGAGAGTTTACTAAATGAGGTGTGAATGTAAGTGGAGGTGTGAATTGATCGGCTCCTGAAATGAATAGTAGGGGTTGGGCTCATTGCCTTAAACGTCTGTTACAGGAACAATTCACCCCGACATCAAGTAAAATTTGTATATCCGATCCACGACAATAGAGGACAAATTATCCGTTTCCTGTAGCGCTTCTGCTCGAGCTATCCTCTGCCTCTACAGCTATAACTGGGCTGGAGTTTCTCAATCCTTACTCTTGAGTTCAGAAGCATCTTCGCGGCCGTTCGAGTGATGAATTATTTTCCACTCTAAAATTCTTACCCCACAGAAAAAAAAATAGTCGCTAGATTCTTGCTACTCTGTCGATATTTCAATAGCAAATATCCAAACAAGCTACATTCACCTAAAAATTTAGATCCACGCCACGTATACTCGAGAGAATCACCAACCCGCTACTCTTCGTATTCCAGGGGTGAGTTTAATTCGGGCAGTTTCTTCTCAAGAACTGCTATTTTGTGGAACAAACTTCCAACATGTTCATCATTAATTAATCATAGCTAAAGATCAGAAAGTCATAAAGTATTGAAATAAAGTTCAAATTTATATATATATATATACAAATTCAGGATTATTTTCGAACTTATTCACGATCATATTCGCCCTTACTAACATCTTAAATTTCTGTATATGTCTATATTTCTGAGATGAGGTATTATGTACATAATTTACATTATTCGGACTATTGTCCTCATCTTTGTCGCCATATTTATTACAACGTTTCGGCCCTTCAGTATCTGTGTATATTTCTGAGATGAGGTATTATGTACACTATTTACATTATTCAGACTATTGTCCGCATCTTTGTCGCCATATTTATTACAACGTTTCGGCCGTTGTACGCTGCGGCCTTCTTCAGGTAGTTGGAATGTCGAACTGAAGCCTTTATTTCACTCACTAGGGGAAAATGTTCTAGTTCCACGTGCCACGAGAAAGGAATTGCACGGTGGAAAATAATTCATCACCCACAAGGACGAAACTGGAAAGTGTATACTTGTAAGCTCCTGTCCATATATGGCAGCTGTATCCAGTTCTCTTTTTGTTCTGGCTCATGTAAAAGCATGAACAAGGTCGAAAACTAGAACTGCTGAAACGTTGGGGTATCGTAAAGATGAATTCTGTTCACAGTTTCTTTTTACAATAATGTTCACCCTGTAGAAAACTTAAAATCCACTCGAGGTTACAATTTGGAGGAATATCTGGAGCAGATAACGGTTGACCTTAAGCCAAGATCATAGTGACCATCGACGTATCCTTTTGGGTAACGGTTCCACAAAATAGCTCGAGTGGCAGTTACGTCTTACCAATGGAATAAGAAGGAAATGAAGCTGGTTCTCTACAATGTGCCTGGCCTGGCGAGTTTTAGCCGTGAATGTTAAGACTTATGGAATTTCGTTCATCTGAGCACTTTCCATGGAAGTAGCGATTGAGCAGAGGGAGGCTTGCAATGTTTTAGTCTGTGAGAAAGAAATTGCACGGTGGAAAATAATTCATCACCCAGAAGGACGCAGAGACGTTTTTGGACTCTATCGAAACTGGCAAGACTGGTCTGTTCCTATCCATATATGGCTGCAGTAACCAGGTTTCTTTTTGCTCTGGCTCTTGTAAAATCCTGCAGATGGTCGAAGCCTACATTTTTTGCAATAATGTTCACCTTGTACAAGGACTACAATCCATACGAGGTTACAATTTTGGGGAATATCTAGGGCAGATAGCATTTGACCTTAGGCCAAGATTGTAGTGACCATCGACGTATCCTTTTGGGAGAATGGTTCCACAAAGTAGTTTGAGTAGAACTTACGTCTCACCAATGGAATTTGAAGGGAATGAATCTGGTTTGTACGCTATCGTAAAAATAATACTGTTGGCTCGAATGTATTTTCTGCAAGAAATCAACAGTGCTGCTCTTCATCTCCAAGAGAGACTGCGTGTGGTAATATTACTCGTTCAAAGACGATCGCTTTCTAATGGATTCGGCGAAGGAACTTTCGGTGTTCCATTCGTCTTGAGACATTTCTGGATGTTTCGGTGTTGAAGTGAAAATTCCACAAAAGACATGTGCGTCCCAATTCCTGTTTGAATGTTAATTCTTTTCTTTTTTTCTTTAATTAGTTTCCTACCGGAAATGTCAAATGTCGTTGTGCAAATTGGAACACTCGACCTTTCCGGAGATTAAATAGAGAACACAGAAACAGAAATGAAAAGACAAAAGCTATTTACGCTTTCGAAGCTATTATATATATATATATATATATATATATATACTGTTCCCTTCACCATAACTGTGTTTATGATCGATCTATCTGTCAGAGTCGGTCTGTTCATCTATCTCAGTGGTCAATATCTATCTCAGTCTGATCTCTCTATCTATCTCAGACTGTTCATATCTATCTATCTATCTATCTATCTATCTATCTATCTATCTATCTATCTCGGTCCTTTTCATATTTCATATCTATCTATCTATCTATCTATCTACTTTCCCTCTCTGTGTCTTTCTATTCTTATGGATGTATCTGTTTATGTATGCGTGTGTTCATCCTTCTCTCTCTTTCTCCTTCTTTATATATATATATATATATATATATATATATATATATATATATATATATATATATATAGATACACCTAGTGAGCCAGACAAACCTACCTAGGTTTCACCCAAATGGATCGTCAGGGAAAGTGTGCGATTTGTTCGACAGTAGTTCATGTTTGTAGCTCTTTCTTTTTTTAAAACCTTTTTTCCCTCGAGATTGATTTGATTATTTGCAAATCAAAAATTCGAGGGTTTTTTGAAACGAGTCAAGTTATCTATCTATCTATCTATATATATATATATATATATATATATATATATATGTTTGTGTGTGTGTATTCACACACACACAAACATATCTATATCTTTACCTGTCTATCTATCTATCTATCTACATGTTGGCTCGTTCATATCTATTTGTCTCCCAATTTATTTCGATCTTTTCTTATCTATCTCCTGCGATCTTTCCATATCTATCTATCTATCTATCGATCTATCTATCTATCTATCTATCTAATTTCCCTCTCTCTGTCTTTCTATTCATATGGATGTATCTGTTTATGTATGTGTGTGTTCAGCCATCTCTCTCTCTTTCTCCCTCTCTCTATATATACATATACATATACATACATACATATATATATATATATATATGTGTGTGTGTGTGTGTGTGTGTGTGTGTGTGTATTCACACACACACATATCTATATCTGTTTATGCGTCTGTCTTCATCATTCTGTCTATCTATATTTCTTTCTATCTCTCTCTCTCTCTCTCTCTCTCTATATATATATATATATATATATATATATATATATATATTACAATACATCATTCATACAAAAAGTAGATTAGTTAAGTTAATGATATAAAATAGCGAAAACTCTTTGCAAACCAAATTTTTAAGTTAACCTTCGAATCATTGGATGAATGTTGTGATTCTTGTTTTAAATAACTACAAAGGTCTTTTTTAAAAAATCTGCTAGTACTTTCAACTGTACACACAGTCATCCTCAGGCATAGAAATTATTTTGTTTTTAGTAAATCCAGGTAGCATTAGAGACGAAATATTAAATGCGAATCGAAAAAACATATTTCGATTTGCAATGCCTGATGATGACTGTATAACAGAAATATCCCAGATGAGTTGCGGTGTTATCCATCGAAACATGAATGCATTTATGTAGCGGTTTTACATATGTTCGAATATATATATATATATATATATATATATATATATATATATATATATATATATATATATACTTTAACAACCCTTTTAAAAAAACATCTCCATAGACACTTAACGATGTAGCGATAACGCTATTTATTCTTTAGCTGAACCAGACGAGACTGTATGAGTTTCATGTCATCATCCGCTTAAATTTGACACCCTAGCCCTACCTTGACTTGATCTCTTTCCGAAAGTAACTACTATGTTTATATAAATTGTTAACCCTTACCCCCCTTATTGAAATAATTACTCTAGCTGTTTCCATAGTAATTAATTTTTTCGAATGAAATTGCTTATAAAGACACAAAAATTTCAAGATTAGTTTCTCCAAAAATTTCGCTTGAAGATGAAACAGAGTTTGATACTTTAAATTCAATTTAATTCTAATAATTATATTGAAGTTTTCAGCTCTTGTTTTTGAAACATGAAAACTCTTATGTAGCGAAGGAATCATATTTTAAAAATATAATGATAATTTAGGCTCTATTTTTGTATCGAGCAATGTTTTTTTTTTAAATCAAAACAAAAATACCAAAGAAATTCGGATTATTTATCTAACGAGTTTTTTCCTATTTTCTGCATATTTGCACCCCCCATATATATATATATATATATATATATATATATATATTAGGCAACATATTTTCAGTCAAGCATGTTTTATTAAATAATATAGATATATTATGTATATTTATTTTAATAATAGTCTTTTCTAGTTCGCTAATTAGCATCTTGATTTTAAGTTGAAATTCATCAGTGAAGTTGCCGTAGTTTTTCTTAACCCATCTACGTTCGATCCCCGTCTGAGATCATTCTCATGACTGAACTGCGAAAACAAGCTTAATGTAACTGTTAATCGTTTTGAAGGCGAGTTTTGTAAACACGCATGAAAGCGACGTGCTATAATCATTTTTAAATTAACAGTTGTCGCTATGTAAACAAGCGTCCACTATATAAGAGAGCTGACCGGAGAAGTAGAAATGCAAAATATTACCGCTACACTCGTAATATATTTTGTATAGTGTTGGTTGGGTGCTTCTCATATAGAAGGTACGAGAAATTTTAAGTTTTTTCTTATCATTTTCATGGTGTAGTATATTGCTGTTGTCAACAAATATTTTCTTTATACAAGAATACATATAAATAATTATCGTTGAACAGATATTAGTTTTGGTTTTCAATAAGTGGCGTTTGAACACATAATCTTTCATTCGTGGCTAAGATGTATTCTGTAAGGGAAAATTTCACTGCGTTATGCTGAACGATTACCATAAAAACCGTGCACAATCAGCAAATTATATATGTGCCATTTATGAGAATGGTGCCATAGCTGAGATTATTGTGCGTAAAGTTTAGAAATTGAAATTTTAATCTGCAAAACCCCAAATATTCTTATAATTCAGGTGATACAGGACATCGTAGAGATACTCCATATATTTGATATGTGCGTTTGAAGGTATTTGAAAAATACTCGGATACATGCATGTTAAGGCGTCTCAGGGGAAAAACAATAATGTACTGCATTTTAATCTGTTATTTATTGATCAAACGCAACAACATATTTTTGAAAAACACTCACAACAGGCGATGAATAATGGGTTGTTTATAACAATGGGAAGCGAAATAGTTGCAAGGGTTAACGAAATGAGCAGCTGTTAAACACCCGAAAAGAAGTTGATGCCATACAAGTACTGATCCCAAGGCAATAATTGGCGGGAAGGTTTCAGAATTGGCCAATTAGAATTAAGTTGTCTCCCGTTCGAACAACGCCATCTCTCATGTCTGTAGAATTGGTCTAGGGTGACTGGAATTTTGCGTTAGACACTCGCTACTCACCTGACATTTATTTTAATCCCCACAAAAGAAGACCAATTCTGGTGGAGCAGAAACATTAATCACTGAGATATCTTCTTCTGACTCAAAATACATACGATTTAATTTAGCTCTGTGTTTTAAGGGAAAATTTGACAATTGTTTTTAAAGTATTTGCAACGTCAGCAGGCACCTAATACTATATCGGCCTCTGTATGAGGACACACAACAGGTGCCAGCAAGTCCTCTGATCGGAAGATTGGAGGGGTTTTGCGGAGAGTGGAAACAAACTTTAATTGCTGTTTTTACCAGGGTCCACACTGACTCGGGGTTGGGTTCTAGCACCTGTTAGTGTCCCAAGTATGGGCAAACATCTTCTTTTTAATAAAATGACCAACAATACAATCAATGCAACGCTAAAATATATAAAAATAGTTTTTATAATAAAATTTGCCAACAATACATTTTATGATCTACAAAATATATATCTAAAAAAACATGCATTTTGTTCTGAGAGTATGAAATTATATCTCTAGTTGAAAGCATAATATTATTTGAAAATATTTATATTTCAGCATTAAATAACCCATATAGGTGTTGATATGGCGCTAAACAAAACCACTCAAATCAAACCTGTAATAGATCAGCTACAAAATATATATCTATAAAACATACATTTACTCTGAAAGCATAAAATTACGCAGAAAATATTTACATTTCGGCATTAAATAACCCAAATAGGTGTTGATATGCCACTAAACAAAACCAATCGCAAAAAAATCTGTAACAGATCAGCTTTCAAAATATATATCTATAAATCACAGATTTATTTTGAAAGCATAAAATTACGTACAAAATATCTCTAGTTGAAAGCATAAAATTTCATTCAAAATATTTAGATTTCAACATTAAATAACCCATATAGGTGTTGATATGTCACTAAACAAAACCAATCAAACAAAACAAATCTATTACAGATCAACTACAAAGTGTATATCTATAAAACACATTTTCACTGAGTATAAAATTTTGCATAAAATATCTGTAGTTGAAGGCATGAAATTGTGTCCATGATATTTAGATTTCAGTATTAAATAACCCATAGAGGTGTTGATATGCCGCTAAACACAATCAAGCAATAATCCAACCTAGCAAAATAAGCTTGACAGGTCGACTGTGGTGATGTCACGTTGTTGGGTGAAAACATTCCGAAAGTAAAGTTAACAGCCTCACCAGAGGTTTACCCGATCGTATCAACGGCATATATCCGCGACCAGGTTCTAAAGATGATGAGGATTTTAAATGTCATTGACCAAGACGAGCCTTCAAGTTTGAGTACACCGACTGTCGTATGATCTGTAGAGGGATTTACTCCGCTGGTATTGAGACCTCTCCGGCTTTAAACGAGGACACATGGAAGAAACCAGCCAGATGCACAGCGACCCTACGACCATAACCGTTCAGATGATTAGAGATGATGATGATGATTTTATATCAGTGATAATCAAATGTTAGTGACCAAAGCGAGCCTTCAAGTCTGAAGTAACCGATTGTGGTCTCACCTGTCGAGGTGTGAACTCCACCAGGTTTAGTTCCCAAGGACGTATTACGCAGAAATTACTATTTTTGTCGGTTTTCAACCCATATATAGGGAAGAAAATAAATTACCAGGTGCTCAGCTGAGTCGCGGCACTACCATCAATGGATTAGTGATGATGATGATGATGATGATGATGATGATGATGATGATGATGATGATTACAAAAAAGAAAGAAATCGCCTTTTAATTTTATTAATTTTAATGGTGTACGTTTTTGAGAAAAATGTCAAAACTGATGCGTTTTTGGAAATATTCCAAGAAGAAGAATCTAAGCAAGCTTTTTATTTTAATGAAGTTAAAAATTTGAAAAAAACACAAAGGAAGAAATTACGTCCTATGTACAAACCCGTTAGAAGAGGCCTACAACTTTTAATTCTGGAAATGTTTCGTGAAACAATGCTCCACGGTCAGGCCGATAAGTTGAAGTTGATAGCGATCAAATCAAGATTTACAACACAGGAGATTGGCCACATAATCAAGATATCCTAGAAATATATTGAAAATCAATCGAAAGAATTTGGTTATGTTACTCATTTTGATGTGTGGCATCCACATTAGTTAAGCGAAGGTAAACTTAATACGTAGAAATTTTTAAACAGTAAACAGTAGACTCAAAAAGGTAGACAAGGTCCGTTTTACACTCTAATAAAAAAGGTCCGCTTTACACTGGAGTAAAAAATGTAGGCATCAGTTCGTTTTACCTTCGAGTCAAAAAGGTCCGCTTTACACTAGAGTCGAAATGGTAGACATCAATCCGTTTTATACTCGAATCAAAAAGGTCCGGTTTAAACTAGAGCCGAAAAGGTAGATATCAGTCCGTTTTACTTTCGAGTTAAAAAGCCTCGGTTTACACTAGAGTAGAGAACGTAGACATCACTCCGTTTTATACTGGGGCAAAAAAATGTATGGTTTTTAAGAGAGTAAAAAAGGTCTATATCTGTCCCGTTTACAGCAGAATCAAAAAGTTAGATATTGGTGTGCTTTACGCTAAAATTGTAGACAGTTTTGGTTAATATTAGAGAAACTATACAAACAATGTAGATTTTGGATCATTTTTAAAAACTAGAATGTGGCCATCTCTTCTACTCCAATAGATTCATATCTCGCAACTCCCGTCTGTGGAAGTCCCTTCCTATTACTTCTTTCCCAGATTGCTCTAATCTCGAACTATTCAAATGTAATGTCAATCAACATCTCCAGATACCCTGACCTATTCCCTCTCCTTCTCTTTATCCTTTCCTTTATCACGCCTCTTTACTCTCGCCCCCACTCAGTAACCCCTTGCGTCCTAGTGGCTTCCCGCCTTGCTTGGGGTGAAACGCTTAAATAAAATGTAGGTACACCTTGGCCTGGTTTAAACTATTTTAAAAATGGCAGTTTAACAGAATATCTGTTTAACGACATATCAACTCCTTATGGCTTATTTAATGCCAAAATTTATTTTTCTGGGGAGCTTTGAAGTAAAAAAAAATTATGTTATTCTGCTTTCACAATTGAATACATGGTAGATGATACTCTGATTTTGTACATATAGATGTTTGTGTGGATATAATTACTCGAAGTGGAGATGCGTGTTTTATGCTGTGGATTTGCTGAAGTTATATTTGGGGTATACAGTTTGATTCGCTTAAAAATTATAGGATATTATATTGATTAATATCATGAAAGAGCCCTTTCATGTTGGATGTTTTGCTAGAATTTTAATTGGACTTTGGTGAAGTCACTACAATTTGTTAGTATATGTGTAGTGTTGGTAATTTTACTATAAATATCTATTGCTGTGGCTTTTATATAAAAATACATTGAGAATTTGTTTTTTGTTCGATCGGTCATTATTTGCCCATAGAAGGTACCCTAATTTATGCCACCACTCTGGGTCAGAGTGGACCTGGAAATAATAACAAGTAAGAGATGTTTCCACGCTGCTAAAAGCTTCAAAACTCCCGACTAGAGGTCTTGTTGCTGCATGTAGTTGAGCGTCATCCCCAGGACTAGAAGGATTGAAAGAGTGCCTTCTAATACAGTCTTTTTTTTTCTTTTTTGAAGCGGCGAACGATTGATTCGAACAAGTACTGCTCCCAAATAGATAAGTTCCCTGTAGCCACTTTTGGAAAATTGTACGTATGCCATCAGGATAAGGCTAATCTGACCGCACGTTGGTTTAATGTGTCCTGTTAGACAATATTTTATCTCCAGTATCTATCTTACATATATATATATGTACCCGATAGTTGGAATTTGGATAAGTTTGTTAATAGGTCTTTTCTGCCGATATTAGTCAATTTGCTATTGTTAATCACTTTACTGAGTTTGTTTTGCAAAACATGGACATTCTTATTATAGTTGATTGATATTTTTACTTCCTTCCGTTCGTGTTTTTTTAGGTGACTTCCTGTCATATATATGCCTTAGGGTAAAGAATGGTTTCTTTTTCTTCTAATTCCTACATTGAATAGACTAATATTACAGTTTTCCTATTGCCTTTTACGTTTATAAATATTGTCTTTTTCTACAGGTTAACTCTGAGAAATCTTTTCATATTTGTCGACATGGAAAACGAAAACATATACACGGATATAAGATACATATGCAACAACTAACAGCCGCCTATTCAGATAAAAACAAGAAAAACTTTCTTAGAAGTTGCGTTGATGAAAAACTTATTCCACGATTCTCACACAAGCTCGTCAAATAGTAGCATCCTATTTTCTCTTTTTATGCCCATGAAGTTTTGTAAAAATTCAATACAGGAATTAGAAGAAAAAGAAGCCATTCTTTACCATAAGGCATATATATAACTGGAAATTGCCTACAAAAACACGAACGGAAGGAAGTAAAAAGGTCACTCAACTATAAGAAGAATTTCCGCGTTTTGCAAAACAAACTTATTAATATATTGAGTCAATAGCTTCGTCCACCGCAACGAAAGTCGGCTCCCTCTGCTGCGCCAGGAAATTTTTCTCGCCGGAGTCAATCCTTCAAATCTACAAATCAGCCATTCGCCCTTGCATGGAGTATTGCTGTCATATATGGTCTAGAGCCCCTTCTGTTTGTCTCAAGGCCCTCGATAAAACCTGGAGACAGATATGCAATGTAATTGTCCCTGATCTGGCGTCTCGTCTGCAGCCACTCTCTCATTGACGTGCAGTTGACCCCTCTGTCTTTTTTATAAATACTCTCATGGTAACTGCTCCGATGAGCTGCTTTCACTGGTTCCCAGACCTCATGAATTTAAGTGTTCAACTAGGCTGGCATCTCGCTCTCCCCCTTTCACTGTCGAAACTGTTAAATGTAGCCGTCTCTTCTACTCCAATAGCTTCATGTCTCGCACCTCTCACCTGTGGAACTCCATCCCCCTCTTCCTGTTTCCCTGATAGCTACAATCTCCAACTATTCAAATGTAATGTCAATAGACGTCTCCAGATGGCTTGATCTATCCCCTATCCTTCTCTTCATCCTTTCCTCTATCACTCCTATTTGCTTTAGCTCCAACTCTCTGTAACCCCTTTCGTGCTAGTGGCTTCCCGCCTTGCCTGGAGTGTAATTTTCTTAAAAAAAAAAATAATAGCAAATTTTTTAATATCGGAAGAAAAGACCTAATAACAAAAATGTCTAACCTGCTTAGAATATTGTTGCCACATTTGGTTCGGTGGCAGTGGTATTTGTCTTGGGCTCTTTGATAAAATCCAAAGAAGAATTAGCAATATCATTGGTCCTAATCTGGCATCACAGCTTCAGTCACTTTCTCACCGCTGAAAGGTTGCTTTTCATGTGTCTTTTCTATAAACACTTTCATGGTAATTGTTCGGATGGAATCTACGCTATGGCACATAGAATTTTTGAAGTTTAGCGAAGTACTCGACTGGCATCTAGATCCCATCAGTATAGAGTTGAGCTGGCTAGATTTAACGCTAAGTTCTATGCTAAGAGTTTCTTTTCTCGTACTTCTCCCTTGTGGAACTTCCTTCTTGCTCCTTCTTTGCAGTCAACCATAACCTGCAAAAATTTAAATGTAATGTCCATCGCCATCTACTATCCTTCTACACCCAGTAACCCCTTGCTTATGGAGCTCCCTTCCGGCTCCATGCTTTCCAGTCAATATTAATCTTCAAATATTTAAATGCAATGTCAATCGCTATCTACTGTCCTCCTGATTACACTTTTCTCTTCCCGCTCATTATTAATTTTTCTGTTGCTAATTCTTTCACACCCAGTAACCCCCTGTGTCTTAGTGGCTTTATTGCCTTACTTATGGAACTCCCTTCCGGCTCCATGCTTTCCAGTCAATTTTAATCTTCAAATATTTAAATGCAATATCAATCGCTATCTACTGTTCTCCTGATTACTCTTTTCTCTTCCCGCTCATTATTAATTTTTCTGTTGCTAATTCTTTCACACCCAGTAACCCCTTGTGTCTTAGTGGCTTTACTTCTTTGCTTATGGAACTCCCTTCCGGCTCCATGCTTTCCGGACAATTTTAATCTTCAAATA
Organism: Acanthosepion lycidas; assembly: GCA_963932145.1. Taxonomy (NCBI): domain Eukaryota; kingdom Metazoa; phylum Mollusca; class Cephalopoda; order Sepiida; family Sepiidae; genus Acanthosepion; species Acanthosepion lycidas. Next base: position 11,526,596 of record OZ010611.1, read on the forward strand.
TTTAAATGCAATATCAAACGCTATCTACTTTTCTCTTCCCGCTCATTATTAATGTTTCTGTTCCTAATTCTTCCACACCCAGTAACCCCCTGTGTCTTAGTGGCTTTACTGTCTTGCTTATGGAACTCCCTTCCGGCTCCATGCTTTCCGGCCAATTTTAATCTTCAAATATTTAAATGCAATATCAAACGCTATCTATTGTTCTCCTGATTACTCTTTCTTCGGCCGCTCATTATTCATTTTTCTGTTCCTAAGTCTCGCACGCTTATTAACCCTTTGTGTCTTAGTGGCTTTACTGCCTTGCTAGAGTTTAAACTATTTTTTTTAAAAATGGTGAATAGATATAATGACTTAACTGGGATATTAATCATTTTGCCTACCATATAGACAAGATATTCCATATTTGGATTACCTTACATTCAGGTTTTTCAAGAACTCTTCTTTTTTTTTTAATTTCTTGCAAGACTGCAAAGGGCATATAAACTGGATTTATTAGATGGGCTTATCATGGCTCTCTACGTCTTCCTCTATTTTGTAGTTTTTAGCAATGTTTGTCTTTATACTATCCCCTTTTCCTTATTCTGCCATCCCTTTAGCCAAGCTCGTTAGATAGTTTGATCATGGCTCTCCACTACTTCCTATCATATGAGGCTCTTAGCATTCTTTGTCTTGTTTATTATTCTTTTTATTCCCTGTTCTGCCATCCATTTACACAAGCTCGTTATGTAGATTGATCATGGCTCTCCACTCTTTCCTATCCTATGGAGCTCTTAGCAATCTGTTTTGACTATTCCTCCAATTTCCTGTTCTGCCATGCATTTACACAAGCTCTTTAAGTAGGTTGATCATGGCTCTCCACTACTTCCTATCATTTGTAGCTTTTAGCAATGTTCGTATTTTTACTATCCCTTCAATTCCTTGTTTTGCTATGCATAGGTAAGTTGATCATGTCTCTCCACTACTTCCTATCCTTTATAGTACTTAGCAATCTTTGTCTTTTTACTATTCCACCTATTGTCTGTTTTGCTATCCATTTACAATAGTTCGTTAGGTAGGTTGAACAAGGCTCTCCACTACTTCCTATCCATTCGAGCTCTTAGCTATATTTGTTCACTTCCTTGGCATTCGTTATTGGTCCTGATCTGGCATCTCGGCTTCAATCCCTTCCCCACTACCGCAAACAAGTTTCACTTTATCTTTTCTATAAATACTGTCATGGTAAGTCTTCTGATGAGATTTCCTTCATACTATGTAGAATTTATGAATTTAAGCGCAGTACTTGATTGGCGATTAGGTCTCACTATTTTACTGTTGAATTAGGGTTGGTTCATTGCATTCTCTGTGTTAATGTTTTCCTCTGACAGGTATTTTTGCAGCGAATTTTTTAAATATAATTTATGAAAGTGTATTTTATAACAATGCCACACCATGCTTCAACAATCTTACAATGCCTTTGAGACTCATGTTTCAGTGTTATGGTGAACGATCTCCAAGAAGAAGCGTCACGCATTGCTAACATTACACGCTTTTTGGTGTGTAAATTATGAATGAAACGCGCAAATCTCCTTAATATCGGAATATGTTTTGGAAAAGCTGTTGAAAATTATGACTGTATTCAGATGAGTCATTCTACCAAAACAAGTCACCCCATTCCACAGAATGCTGGGGAAAAAAATGCCTTTGTGGTGGAATTTATTTTGTATCTTTGTATGTAGATAAATGATGTTCGAAACATTTTAAATTATGCGTAATAAGATAATAAATTTTGGGTCCAAATCAAGTTCAACGGGGAATAATACATTCCAATGTTGTTATTAACATCAATAAAATAAATAATAAATAAATAAATCTATACAATAATAAAACTCTAATCTTGTATGTATGTGTACTCTCGAGATATAGCTTAAATGATAAATAATACCCCAACCAATAAAATTAAACAAGGGGTTCTTGGGCTCTGGCCGTTTTTCTGTTTGTACGACATTTTCAATAGCAAATTGAGTGTTTCTTTTAACACACATTCTTATTTCAAACCGCGTATATAAAAAAATACCTGCATATTATATTCTATTCTGTGTGAAAAATTAATAAACATTGATTATAAATTATATCAACATTATTAAATAAATTTAAATATGCATCGCATAATATATATTTAAACGATTCACTACATTAGAAGGTTTTTTTTTTATAAACAACAATTTGAAAGCTGAAGAGGCATTATGTGTTGCACAAGCTGCAGGTAAATAAATAGATGCACACTAGTTTGATGACGTTACGTATTTTGAAAAAATTACAAAAAAGAAACAATTAAAAAACAACTTATTATTTTGTCAAAGTCTGTGACTATTTTAAGCTATTACATCAAATTTATTTTGTATCTTTGTATGTAGATAAATGATGTTCGAAACATTTTAAATTATGCGTAATAAGATAATAAATTTTGGGTCCAAATCAAGTGCAACGTGAATAATACATTCCAATGTTGTTATTAACATCAATAAAATAAATAATAAATCTATACAATACTAAAACTCTAATCTTGTATATATGTATATTCCTGAGATACAGTTTAAATGATACCAATCAATTTAAGAACATATTGTACCGTGAACTCTGTCGAATTTCAATAAAATTGGACATATGGTTCTTGGGATAAGTCATCGTGACCGAGGGTTTAAGTGTGCTGGCATGGTTCAGATTTTTGATCATGCTAGATAATATGCTCTCTTCCAGAAATTGTAACTAAGTTCTGCTCAGAATAGTTGCAATATAAACCACAGGTTAGCTCCGTGTGTGTTGAGCAAACACAAATGTGCCTGAGCGAGAGTCTGCAATAGGGATTGACTACCTGCCCTAGTAGACGTGTATCCTCGAATATGAGTGGCCAGTTATTACTATTATACTAAGAATGTGCTATTTTGTTGCAAGTAATATTATAATATGTTTCGGTCAGTAATCGCAGCTAGCTAGGTTTAAGAGATAAGACAGATTGAAGACCAGCCATTCCCTATCCCTGCTTTTGGCCTTGTGCCATACTTTTGTATTATTCAAATAAATATTGTTTTCCTCTATTGTGCGTAAGCCTTACGAATTTAAACTCTGTACTAGATTGGTGGCAAGGTGCCATCATTTTCCAGGTGAATTGGGATAAGTAACCGGAAGTTCTATGCTAACAGTTTCTTTTATCGCACTTCTTGCTTGCGGAAATCTCTCCCGAATTCTCGCTTCAAAAATTTAAATCCAATGAGAATTGTTACCTTCTGTCTTCTTAAATCCTGTTCTTTTATTCTCCACACTCTTTAATAAAGTAATTTATTATTTCATATTCTCTCACACTTTGCGTCTAAGAGGCTTTATTGCCTTGCTTGGGTGAAATGATTAAAAATATGTTGTTCAACGATATAAATAGTATAAATAAAAATATAACACCTTATCTCAGAAATATATATATATATATATATATATATATATATATATATTCAGTTGTATGGACATCTATACAACTGAATATGTTACTCTATCACTGATATTGAGCGCTTTACAACAAGTATCATACATATATAATATTATAGAAATCATATATATATATATATATATATATATATATATATATATATATATATATAACTATTTAACCAGCGTACCCTGACAATCTGCGTAGGTGAAACCTAGGTAGGTTTGCCTGGCTGTTTAGGTTCATAGTTAGATTTGCTCTACTTAGTGTATTGAGTACTTCGCTTAGTTATTTTTATTTTACTCGTGTTTGATTTTTTTTTCTGTGGACTCTGAGCTTGGATTGTGGACGATTATTTTCGCCTGAATTACATGTTCTTAGTTCTTTCTTTTTTTATTCCTTATTTATTCTTGGATATTGGTTTGTTCATTTACAGGCAAAAACATCTAAGGTTTTTCTGGACGAGTATAATTACTTATATTTATAAGATTATATATATATATATATATATATATATATATATATATATATATATATATATATATATATATATATATATATAATAGATCCTAAAGAGCCAGAAACCACCTACTTAAGTTTCAGCTGAACGGACCCTCAGGGTAATCTGGCTGTACCCTGGGGATCCGATCAGATGAAACCTACGTAGGGGCTTCCTGGTACTTTAGGATTTCAATTATTTGTATTATATATATATATATATATATATATATATATATATATATATATATATACATATATATATATATATATATATATATATATATATATATATATATATACATACATATATATATATATATATATATATATATATATATATATATATATATATTGTCATCCACAGATTGTTTCTCTGTATCACAGCTCATAAATGTGGCTAGACGTCCGGTTACCTCTAGCTAGGAGTGAAACTCGACTAAACTGGTGTCAGTTGGAGTTTCTACCACTAAGCCGTTGCGCACGGCATGTATGAAGGTGAATTTAAGCGAATTTATTTTTAGATAAACACAGAGTGACTGAGAGAACTTGATTGAATTTCCCGATGAGTCATGCATTATTAGCCATAATAGTCACTGTTTACAAACCCACACTTCCTCCCCAGACAGTTCAGCTGAAATAAATTTTTCAGGAGCATATATATTGTTCATCGACAGACTGTTTCGCTGTATCACAGCTCATCAGAGTGTCTAAGCCTACGGTTGCCGCTATGATCGAATCACACACACACACACACATATATATATATATATATATATATATATATATATATATATATATATATATATATATGATAAAAAAGAACAAATAGGAAAAATATATCTATCGAAATTGTGTCAATTTTAGTGAAGCTGAGTCAGATATTTAGAGAAAACATACAAAACGACAGAAAACGCTGATAATTTCAATTATTTTTGAGTCAGGTCTCGTTGGTCAGACACTCGCCACCTGTCTTAAAAAGGTTTATAATTCAATGTGTATGACTGTTGAGGAAGATTCTTGTATGCCTAAGTGGGCATTGAATGGTAATATGTATTTTCAATTGCGTATGTGTGTCCGTCTTCACCATTGTGGCGTCAACCCGCACAGCGGGATGGCACGATGTTCGAATAAATGGCTGATCTCTTTAAGAATGAATTCTTTGTATTAGGCAGATATAAGTTAGATTCTTTAACAATAGATTCAAAGAAAGATGGCGATGTCATAAAATGTTTTAGGTGTGTGTGTTTATAGTTGGTAATCATGTTATTATTAAGTTTCCTATTCTTAAAGACTTATGTTATTTTTTTAATTATTGTGACATTCAAAAATTTTTTGGTCAAACGAAAAATAAAAATATACTTATGGGAGAGGGAGGGTTGGCAAAGTTTGCAAAACCCTTATATTTTCAAATGGACAGTGTCGTTCCGGATAAAGAATTATAGAAATGTGTTTGTTCCAAAACAATCTCCTCTTTAACATCTTCAAAACGAGAAGATGGCAGCCGCGTCATAGTGGAAGCTAGTGGTTTTAGGGGATTTGCAAAGAAACTGACAAGATTTATAGAGAGGTGTGCGAAGGAATGCCAGAAAAAATAGGGAGAGGTGTTTCTTTCTTCGAGTTGGCGCTGAAAACATTTCGACCCAAATCACTTCGCAGTATATGACCAACTGACAAAATTTTCTATCTCAGTCTCTCTCTCTCTGGT
>OZ010611.1:11537258-11579758 GCA_963932145.1 Acanthosepion lycidas
TGGATCGAACCAACGCCTTTATCCACTGTGCCATGTGTCCTTCTACAACTTGAAAATTTTTTAATGCAGGATGAATTTAAATTATCCAAATTTGCCGGCCAAAAAAGTTTAATACCGCATGGATATTATTATATTTAAAGCAAAAGTTATTACGCCTGAGTTCGATCCTCACTGGGTGCCCCTTACTTTCAGCCTTGTGCCACATCCAAGCGTAACTTGGAAAATCACTATAAAGTAAAAAGTTATTGTAAAAATGATCAAAAAAAAAAAAAATTAAAAAAAAAAATTAAATAAAATATTTATTAATATTTAGTACCGGAAGAAGGCCGGAGCGTACCGTAACCTTTATTATTGATTACAACTTCAGATCGCCTAAGCATCGAGCTTTGTAAGTGATCACAATAATCATTTGGAATGCTCTGCTATATTTGTTTAATATAATCGTAAAATTGAGCTAAATTTTTCGGTTAATAAAATAAAAACAAAACAAAAAGATATTGAAAATAAGATTGATGGTAGAGATAGCTTATTCCTAAAATTTTGCTTGAAGATGAAACGTGACTAAACACCTGAATTCAATTTAATATTAATAATTATTTGGATTGTTTCGGTTCTCGTTTTTGAAACATGAGAACTCTTATGTAGCGAAGGAATCATATTTTTAAAGAAAAAATATTATAATATAAACACACACACACACACACATATATATATATATATATATATTAAAATTACTAAAATTTTTGCACCAACCTAATACATCTGGCAGCAAGGCCTCTGATCGGGAGATTAGAGGTTGTGAGGAACAAGGAACCACCTCTTAAATGTTGTCCTGGGTATGACGATAAACTGCATCTGGCAGCAAGGTCTCTGATAGGGAGAATGAAGGTTATGAGGAGCGTGAAACCACCTCTTAAATGTCGTCCTGGCTATGGCGATAATCTATACCCGGCAGCAAAACCTCTGATCGGCCGATTGAAGGTTGTGAGGAACGTGAAACTACCTCTTAAATATCGTCCTGGGTATGACGATAAACTACATCCGCCAGCAAGACACCATGATCGGGAGGTTTTGAGGAGCGTGAAATCAACTCTTAATTGCTGTTTTTCTAAGGTCCAACATGCTCAGAAGTGGTAGCAACGGTTATAGTCTCAACTATGGGCAAATAGTTAACCCCCAAAGTGGGGTCAAAACATTATGAAATTATAAAGATACATTTTATATATTAAAGACATTTTTTATGTTTAACGCTCTTTTTATAGATGCAAGTATTTAAGTAAATGCTCTGTTTATAATAAACAGTATTAAATAACATTTAACGGCCTGAATGTCCGAGAAATTTTCATAGAAAATTTTTCAGGCCGGTAAATGTTATTTAATACTGATTATTATAAACAGAGCATTTACTTAAATACTTGCATCTATAAAAAGAACGTATAAACATAAAAATGTCTTTAATAAATAAATTGTCGGACTTTTCCTCGGACATTCAGGCCGGTAAATGTTATTTAATACTGTTTATTATAAACAGAGCATTTACTTAAATACTTGTATCTATAAAAAGAACGTTAAACATAAAAATGTCTTTAATAAAAAAATTGTCGGACTTTGTCCATTTCTTAATGTATGACGTCATTTTATAGTCAAATTCCAGCAATACATTTTCATAGTAAAAAAAAATTCTAACAATACATTTTTGTAAATGAAATTACTAATGTGACATAAAATTTGGGCAGTAAATGACCCATAATGGTGTTGATATGCCGGTAAACAAACAAACAACACACAAATTAAGTTGATGAAATGGTTAAACTTGTACACCCTCAAGCCCGGAAACTATATATATATATATATATATATATATATATATATATATATATATATATATATATATCCCCAGAACGAAAATAAGATATAAATTCACAGCATTAATTCAATGTTTGTATAAATGACATCTTGGTAATTGTTCTGCAGAGATCTCCTTCTTGCTACCGCGACCGAATGAATTTAAACGTGGCATAATTTTACTGTTGTAAGATCTCGGTGAAACCGTAAGCCTTATTCTAATAGGGATGCTTTCCCGTGCTTCACGCCTGTGAAACTCGATTCCCGTTTATAGCTTACCAGCCAACAATGATCTTCGAAATTTGAATGCAACATCATTCGCCATCTTCTCTGTTCCTGAAAGGAGTTATTTTATTTTCCTTTCTCCTCACTAAACTCTTCTCATTCACTTTCACTCCTAGTAACATCTTGCATCTTAGTGACATTATCGCCATCTTCTGTCTTCCTGGAAACCTGTTCTTTTATTGTCCTTTCTCCTCACTAAAGTCTTCTCATTCACTTTCACTCCTAGTAACCCCTTACATCTAAGTGGCATTATCTCCATCTTCTCTCATCCTTAAACCTATTCTTTTATTCTCCTTTCTCCTCACTAAAGTCTTCTCATTCTCTTTCACCCCCAGTAACCTCTTGCATCTTAGTGACATTATCGCCATCTTCTGTCTTCCTGGAAACCTGTTCTTTTATTGTCCTTTCTCCTCACTAAAGTCTTCTCATTCACTTTCACTCCTAGTAACCCCTTACATCTAAGTGGCATTATCTCCATCTTCTCTCATCCTTAAACCTATTCTTTTATTCTCCTTTCTCCTCACTAAAGTCTTCTCATTCTCTTTCACTCCCAGTAACCTCTTGCATCTTAGTGACATTATCGCCATCTTCTGTCTTCCTGGAAACCTGTTCTTTTATTGTCCTTTCTCCTCACTAAAGTCTTCTCATTCACTTTCACTCCTAGTAACCCCTTACATCTAAGTGGCATTATCTCCATCTTCTCTCATCCTTAAACCTATTCTTTTATTCTCCTTTCTCCTCACTAAAGTCTTCTCATTCTCTTTCACCCCCAGTAACCTCTTGCATCTTTGTGACATTATCGCCATCTTCTGTCTTCCTGGAAACCTGTTCTTTTATTGTCCTTTCTCCTCACTAAAGTCTTCTCATTCACTTTCACTCCTAGTAACCCCTTACATCTAAGTGGCATTATCTCCATCTTCTCTCATCCTTAAACCTATTCTTTTATTCTCCTTTCTCCTCACTAAAGTCTTCTCATTCTCTTTCACCCCCAGTAACCTCTTGCATCTTAGTGACATTATCGCCATCTTCTGTCTTCCTGGAAACCTGTTCTTTTATTGTCCTTTCTCCTCACTAAAGTCTTCTCATTCACTTTCACTCCTAGTAACCCCTTACATCTAAGTGGCATTATCTCCATCTTCTCTCATCAATAAACCTATTCTTTTATTCTCCTTTCTCCTCACTAAAGTCTTCTCATTCTCTTTCACTCCCAGTAACCTCTTGCATCTTAGTGACATTATCGCCATCTTCTGTCTTCCTGGAAACCTGTTCTTTTATTGTCCTTTCTCCACACTAAAGTCTTCTCATTCACTTTCACTCCTAGTAACCCCTTACATCTAAGTGGCATTATCTCCATCTTCTCTCATCAATAAACCTATTCTTTTATTCTCCTTTCTCCTCACTAAAGTCTTCTCATTCTCTTTCACCCCCAGTAACCCCTTGCGTCTTAGTAGCATTATCGCCATCTTCTGTCTTCCTGAAAACTGTTCTTTTATTGTCCATTCTCCTCACTAAAGTCTTCTCATTCTCTTTCACTCCCAGTAACCTCTTGCATCTTAGTGACATTATCGCCATCTTCTGTCTTCCTGGAAACCTGTTCTTTTATTGTCCTTTCTCATCTCTAACGTCTTCTCATTCTCTTCCATCTCCCAGTAACCCCTTGCGTCTTAGTGGCATCATCGCCATCTTCTGTCTTCCTGGAAAGCCGTTCTTTTATGGTCCTTTCTCCTCACTAATGTCTTCTCATTCTCTTTCACTCCCAGTAACCCCTTGCGTCTTAGTGGCATCATCGCCATCTTCTGTCTTCCTGGAAAGCCGTTCTTTTATGGTCCTTTCTCCTCACTAATGTCTTCTCATTCTCTTTCACTCCCAGTAACCCCTTGCGTCTTAGTGGCATCATCGCCATCTTCTGTCTTCCTGGAAAGCCGTTCTTTTATTGTCCTTTCTCCTCACTAATGTCTTCTCATTCTCTTTCACTCCCAGTAACCTCTTGCATCTTAGTGACATTATCGCCATCTTCTGTCTTCCTGAAAAACTGTTCTTTTATTGTCCTCTCTCCCCGCTAAAGTTTTCTCATTTTCTTCCACAGTATCTGCAGTGATAGGGACTTCATCTGCATTGGCAATGCCTGTCAACGCCCTTGCATCGGTATATCAACATCCGAAAATATCTATTTTCCTTGGTTCATCATGTTTCTGGTTTATTTAATTTTTAAATAATAATTAGTATAATTTATGGTGTTCCGAATTCAAGGAGAGACGACACGTCCCTTCTAACATCCAAGAAGTAAGTATTGTTTTATGGTAAAACATAAAACATTCTCTAAGCGTAGCGTATACTTGGCACAAGAGTGAAAGCATGGGACACCTAGTGAGGATTGAACTGACTATTACAGTCGTAATTGTTCTAGCGAGACAAGCTTGCTAACCATTACACCAAGTCTATTTCTCCAATGGTGATTTTCAAAGCGAAGCTAGATGTGGCACAAGGCCAAATGTTTGTGGCACCCAGTGAGGATCGAACTCACTACTCAGTCGTAATTGCCCTAGCGAGGCATTCTTGCTAAACATTGAACCACGTCTAGGTGCCCAATGGTGATTTTCCAAGCGTAGCTTAGTTGCGGCACAAGGCCAAATGTTTGTGGCACCCAGTGTGGGTCGAACTCACTACTCAGGCGTAATTGCCCTAGCAAGACAACTTGCTAACCATTGAACCACGTCTAGGTGCCCAATGGTGATTTTTCAAGCGTAGCTTAGATGTGGTAATTTTATTATTGTTTTCTGGTCCTTCATCGGGCATTGAAGCAATGATGTTTTATCTCTTACGGTGACATGTTCAGTTAGAGAATGTGAAGGATTTGGATTAAATAGCAGATTGGACTGTGCTCTATAGCCTTGGTTGGCAGTCAGTCTAGAACAAGGAAAATTCTTAATTCCAAACCATACTACGAGAAAACAATTTACTATATTTTTCATGGATTCAAAGCAATTCACAGATAATATGAAAAGAAGCAATAAGATTCATGATTGTCTAAATCCTGAAGGGATATGGTGTTTTTTCTTTTTTTTTTCTTTTATATATATTTACCATATTTAGGTTGAAGTCGTACAAGTCATAGGCAGTGTCGTTAGGTTGATAAAAGAAAAAAGAAAGTCATTTGTAACTTTATATAAAGTCATGTAATTGACAGTCCTATCGGAAACACAGAAAACTGGAATGGTCCTAACATCAGGATATTCTTTTTTTTTTTTTTTTTTTTTTTGTGGAGATCATTTGTACACTGTAGTACTTGTTTTTTTTCGTCTGCTATCAGAAGATGACAATGTCTGCGAAACACAATAAATAACACAAAAAACTTGGTTGGTAAAATTAAGGGTCAATTTTTATTGGCGCAGGTATGTGCACTAACTCGTGGGTAGGAGAGTGGTCGACCTCAAGTCAACATGACATTGGGAGAGTGTGACTGAATTTACTTTACTTAGAAAGAATCCAAGATTCGAAAGTATCCAGACTCCTTTCCGGAAGTCGGTCTACAGATTTTGCACGTGACCGGAAACCCTTTTTTTTTTGGTGGTGTGGGGGGGGGGTCCATTTGCGTTATAGGAAAATTAAATTTTTTATTTTTTTAAAAATTATTATGTTTATTAATAATTTTATTTATTATTTAATTTTCATTCCTCCACAACACCAAAGTTCTCATTTGGTACCCAAACTTGACCACAGCTTTATCGTTTATTCTTGTCTCTCAGCGCTCCAACCATTCAGATGTGCCTTTATTACGCGCTGATATTGATATATATATATATATATATATATATATATATAAGGTTGGTGCAAAAATAATGTCGTTTTCTCACCTATGTTACTATGTGAGAAAACGACATTATTTTTGCACCAACACACGTGTGTGTATGTGTTTTTTTTATTGTTTTGTGATTTACGCTCAGCTCTCCGCTTATTGAAGTAACGATGTTTTATATCGAAATAAAACCACCTCTCGTAATTTTACAGCCTGTTTTTACCCACTTCATTTGCCGCTTTATAAAAATAAACTGTAATATTATTTATAACCTGTATTTATCCGACTCTGTGTAAATATTTATAAGGTTCACTGCGGAAATATTAATGTCTTCGACATTGGCCCATAAATATTGTGCAAGAATGATAGAGCGTTAGGTCTCTTGAACTTCTTTATGCTTTTGATACCAACACCAAGATGTGGATGTACAATGGTGTAATTGGTAACTGCTGGGAATATGGAATCATAGAGCCGAGTTCGAATTTCATTACATTCACTTACACTCAAATACCCTTGGGAAAGGTATGAAGCCATCTATGGATAAATAACAGGACAGACTGGAGCCTATATCTTTGGTTGCTAACCACTCTTGGAGAAGGAAAACTCTGAATTCAAACTAGCCTGGTGAAGATTAGGCTCCATCAGGCTATTTTCTCCAACATGCATCACTTCTGGTACAATTTGCAGTGTACACATGGTACTTTTACGATTCTAATTTGTGATAATGAAATTTCAAGATGTCTGGCACCGTTCTGAAATCAGAAAAATTCCAAAACATTTTCGGGACTGAGATTTTACATTTATGTGCAGCATCCCTGTTTGGTTTCAGTGGTAATAAAGAAGAAATAAAAGGAATACTATCCTGGGTATGACGATAAACTACATCCAACAGCAAGTCCTCTGATTAGGACATTTTAAGGAGCGTGGTACCACCTCTTAATTGATGGGGTTCCCAGTACCACTCAGGGTGACAGCAACTGTTAGGCTCCCAGTTATGGCCAAATAGTTAACCCTCAAAATGCGTTCAAAGCGCTATGAAAGTGTAAAAATAGGTTTTAATTTCCAGAAATACTTTGTAAAAATTATTACCGGCAATAAATTTTTGAAGAAAATCTATTACCAACAATAATTATTACCAGCAATACATTTTTTTAAAGAAATATTACCAGCAACACATTTTTGAAAAAAAAAACTACCAGCATTACATTTGTGAAAAAAATACATTTTTGAAAAAAAAAAAATATTACCAGCAATGCATTTTTGAAAAAAAATATATTACCAGCAATACATTTTTGAAAAATATAAAATATTACCAGCAATACATTTTTGAAAAAATAAAAGTAAAAATTACCAGGAATATATTTTTGAAAAATAAAAAAATATTACCAGGAAGGCCATTTTGACAAAAAATATTACCATCAATACATTTTCGAAAAAATAATGTTATATGCCTCTAGGAGATGCGATGGTTGTAGCGTTGACCTCTTATTCACTCGACAAGAAAAAGGAATGAGGAAAGAGGGAGAAACAGGGACGAGAAGAGAGAAAAGGGAGAAACCGGACAACCTACACAAATCCCTATATCTACATACATACATATACATACACACATTCGCATTCATCTACATACACACACACACACACACACACACACACACAGACACCGACACACACACACACAGACACACACACAGAGACACCGACACACACACACACACACACACATATATATATATAGTCCCAACAATCAGTAAATAGCAAGAGAGACTGGGGCCTATATCCTTGGTTGGCAACCTGACTAGGAGAAGGAAAACTTTGAATTCAGCCCAGTCTGAAATGGGTTGGCCTCCGTCAGGGTATCTTGCCCTAGACACACGATTTCTGTTATAGATGCAGTACACGTTCAACCTTTACGATTCAAATTAGTTACGGAACTCGTCTTCGTGAAATTCCAAGATATCCCTTAAAAAGAGATTTTTTTTCTTTTTTATGGCGTATCCCTTCACGGCGTGTATGATCATGGGTCAAGCCGTAGGGCAGTACCTGGCTTGCTGGAGGGGGGGCTGCTGGGTTTGTTACCCGCTGTCCGAGTCGTTCTTAAGCGTGACGCACGAAGAAGGAGGAGAACAACCTCTACCAATGACGAGAAGGTTCGTCATGTGGTAGCATGTTCTCTGTAGATTCGGATCCCTGCTCTTTGCTCCTTATTGGTGCATACTGCTACCGGAGCGGTCATGTTTACACTGTAACAGCAGCAACAACACTGGCGCGATCCAGCTCATATTTCAATCCAGTGAGCACAGCTATAAGCACGCATGAGCAGAAGGCAGTGTGATAAACCTCAAGATATGTTATGTCGAAAATGGTGATTACTGTTGAATACTGTCAATTCAGGAAGTAGGCGATGATGGCTCTCCACCTCCTCCTATCCGTTGGAACTCTGAACAAGGTCATTCCTACTGCTTCCTCTCCCAGACCACACTCTGTCATACACTTTCTTAAGTCCGCCAGGTATGTCATGAGTTGTTTTCCCTTTTCTCTCTTTGCTTCTATTTGCCCGGTGAGTGTCAGATTTTCCAGGTCCTCCTTCCTCATTATGTGTCCCAGAAGCTTCAGCTGCCTCTTCCTGATATTAAGTATACGCCTCCTCCTTGTTTGCAACCTCTCTAAGATCTGATCGTTGCTTACACGATTGGTCCATGACATCCTTAGCATCCTTCTGTAGAACCACATCTCTGTCGCCTCGAGTCTCTTCTTCATCGTTGAGGAAATCGTCCATTCACTGCCAACCTGATAGCACGATTAAATTCATGCAGTTGGGGTACCAGTGAAAGTAGCTCATCAGTGCAGTTGCCATTTAAATATTTGTAGAAAAGATAGAGAGAAGCCACGGCATGTCTGTGAGATAGTGACTGTAGACAAGATGCCAGATCATGACCTATTACATTGCATATCCGTCTCTGGATTTTGTCTAGGACCACGAGATTAACAGTGGGGGCTCCAGGCCATATATGGCAAGAGTATTAAAATAGTCAGTGGCACGAGATAATTTTAGCTTCTATCACCCAGGAGACATTTGCAGGATAAAGCTAGTAATAATGAAAAATCTAACCAGAAACGAAAAGAAAATGGACATTGAGAATGGTTTTTAGGGATTTTTTTTATAGAGATCCCTGTTCATTATCAAAAGTCCTTCTATCTACGGCAAGAATTCCTCTCCATTTGTATTCATTACAAAGACATTCTCCCTCTAAAGCTCACAGAGATTTACTGGCCTCTAGCCAGAACCAACGAAGCCATAATGGTCATTCTGTGACTTCACAAAAGGAAGGAATGCCACGTCTCTGTTGCAAAAAAATAAAAAGAGTGACAATTGCAAATTTGTGTCTTTATATATTTTTTCCAAATCCAGTTCGTTCTGTCGTGTTTTTTATAAGTCGGTGTTTTCATTTTTTTCTTAACTCGAACTACTTTTCGATATGACAACTCTCGAAGAAGACATTGCAAGATTCTCTTTCCTTTTATGGAGAAAGGGAGGATTTTGAGACATTCATTTGAAGGGAGCTGCAGTCTTGGATATTTTGATGAGAAGGTAAATCCCCAATGTATGTAAATTCTAATCTCTTTGTTTTCATCAATGTATTACAGATTTGTCATCTTCCTTTTCTTTCTTTCTTTCTTTCTTTCTGTCTTTCTTTCTTTCTTTCTTTCTTGCTTGCTTGCTTTCGTTTTCTTGCTTTCTTTCGTTCTTCCCGCCTTTTCTTTCTTTCTTTCTTTCTTTCTTTCTTTCTTTCTTTCTTTCTTTCTTTCTTGCTATCGTTTTCTTACTTTCTTTCGTTCTTCCCGCCTTTTTTTCTTTCTTTCTTTCTTTCTTTCTTTCTTTCTTTCTTTCTTGCTATCGTTTTCTTGCTTTCTTTCGTTCTTCCCGCCTTTTTTTTTTCTTTCTTTCTTTCTTTCTTTCTTTCTTTCTTTCTTGCTATCGTTTTCTTGCTTTCTTTCGTTCTTCCCGCCTTTTCTTTCTTTCTTTCTTTCTTTCTTTCTTTCTTTCTTTCTTTCTTTCTTTCGTTCTTCCCGCCTTTTCTTTCTTTCTTTCTTTCTTTCTTTCTTTCTTTCTTTCTTGCTATCGTTTTCTTGCTTTCTTTCATTCTTCCCGCCTTTTTTTTTCTTTCTTTCTTTCTTTCTTTCTTTCTTTCTTTCTTTCTTTCTTTCTTTCTTTCTTTCTTTCGTTTTCTTGCTTTCTTTCGTTCTTCCCGCCTTTTCTTTCTTTCTTTCTTTCTTTCTTTCTTTCTTTCTTTCTTTCTTTCTTTCTTTCTTTCTTTCCTCAGTTATTTTTCTTTCTACCTTTAAATTATCATTCATTATATCGTTCTTCATTCGCATTTTCACTCATTTTTCTTTCCCTCCTTCTTTCGTTCTTTTCTCAGTGTACACGTTGCGATGGATAAATTGTCGTCTAAATGTCGCGCAAATGAAATTAACACCGGCATCACATTTCAACTGAGATATTAACCAAAATTACACAAAAAATATCTTGAAATACTAAAAGGTAATTTTTTTCAATAAAATCGCCATTGGTATCAACTACGGCCTCCAGACGACTTCGGAATCTCCTGCAACTCTTCTGGGCCATCTCCTTCTTTAAGTTGGTGAATGTTGCCAGTCTCTGTCTACAGTTCATTTTTGGTGTTACAAGGAGTTTTTTTTGGTCTCGGGTTCAGCTGTGCTCCACACATAATAATCAAGTGGGTCGCAATTTGAGGAGTTAAGTGGCTAGATGTAGGGGGGATGTTGTCACAAAAATGTCTGACATCTATAACTGGGTTCTTCTGCTTGTGTGGCATGGTATAGAGTCCTGTTGCCAGATATAGAATCTCCCATTTGCCACCGTCTTGACCCAGGGTAGCACTACCTCCCGAAGGCACGTGATGTAGGCTTCTGTTTTGAGTCTGTGGCCCTCACAAACAAATTCGAGAGTTCTTTTCTTATCAGAACGATCAGAGGGAGTTTTCGAGCTGTCGTACCTTCGTAATCACCATTAGAATCACCCAACTATTTCTGAATCCTCTGCATTGTCCTCAGATTGGCACTTAAACAACTCTGAAATGTCCGTATTGAAGCTTCCGGCGCAAATGCCAAGCAGTACATCATGACGGTTTCAAATTTCTGGCGGAGTGAAAGGCGTCATGGGTTTTTTTTTCTTACAGACGGTGCCCAACTGACCCGACTATACTGTGCAGCCGACAACATAAAAAAAAAAAAAACGCGGCGCATGCGCAAAATTGAATGTATAAAATGGTGGACAATTTATCCATCGCGCCTAGTATAGTATTTTCCCTGTAATTTATTTTTCTCCTTTATTTTGTTCTTCCTTCAATTGTTCGCTCATTCTTTTTTTTCTCTCCCTTTCTCTCTTTCTTTATTTCATGGCTGAATTTCTTTTCTTTCTTTCTTTAATCGATCTATCTTTCTCCCCTTCTTACCTTCCTTCCTTTCTTTCTTTCTTTCTTTCTTTCTTTCTTTCTTTCTTTCTCCTTTAAGTTATCTTTCTTTCTTTCTTTATTCATTAATTCTTTTTTCTTTAATAAATGTATTTCTATCTATCTATCTATCTATCTATCTATCTATCTATCTATCTATCTATCTCAGCATGTTATTATCTATCTATCTATCTATCTATCTATCTATCTATCTATCTATCTATCTATCTATCTATCTCAGCATGTTATTATCTCTCTATCTATCCTATTCTGTTCATATCTATCTATCTATCTATCCCAGTCTCTTCATTCTATCTATCTATCTATCTATCTATCTATCTATCTATCTATCTATCTATCTCAGCATGTTATTATCTATCTATCTATCTATCTATCTATCTATCTATCTATCCCAGTCTCTCCATTCTATCTATCTATCTATCTATCTCATCATGTTATTATTTATCTATCTATGTATCTAATTATTGTCTCAATAACTTTTCTTTCTTTAATCTATTTGTCTTTCTTTCTCTTTTAATCTTTCTTTCTTTCTTTCTTTCTTTTTTCTTTTTTTCTTTCTTTCTTTCTTTCTTTTTCTTTCTTTCTTTCTTTCTTTCTTTTTTCTTTCTTTCTTTCTTTCTTTCTTTCTTTCTTTCTTTATTCACATATTCTTTCAGTCATTCATTCTTTCTTTCTTTCTTTTCTCAATTTAGAGTCTTTTTTTGTATAATTTATCCTACCTTCCCCCAATCTTCCTTCCTTCCTTCCTTCCCCCAATCTTCCTTCCTTCCTTCCTTCCTTTAATTTATATTTTTCCTTCATTCCTTTTCTTCATTCTTTATGTCTTTCTTTCTTTTTTCAATACTTCCTTTTCTTTCTTTAAATTGTCTTTCTTTCTTTCTTTCTTTCTTTCTTTCTTTCTTTCTTTCTTTCTTTCTTTCATGTCTCCTTCCTTCTTTCTTTCTTACCCTTTTCGTTTCTTGATTTATTTTACTTTCTCTGTTTTCGTTCTGTTATAGACTCCTTCATTCCTCCTTCCACTCTCCCACCAACGTAGACATTGTTGTTGTTGTTGTTGTTTTGTTGTTGTTCTTGTTCTTCTTTTTCTTTTTCTTCTTCTTCTTCTTCTTCTTCTTCTTCAAACTTCCCCGCAAAAATCTAATAAAATAGGGGCCTCTGTTCCTTTGTACATTTCGATGTTCAGCTCTGGACATACACAATGGCCTGGCAATATAAAATGGCCATACTATTCTGGGCTCTGTCAAAATGCCTCAATAATCCAAAGTGTTTTCCGTTCTTGGAGTTTTCTAACCAGGAAGCAGACAATTCACGCCATACAATTCAAAGACACCAAAAAGAAAAGGCCATTTCCTAAAAAAAAAAAGAAAGAAAAAAGCCAAAAACTAATAGCAAGATAGCCAAAAGATTTCATAGGAAAAATTTTAAAAAATTGAAGCGAAAATGGAAAAGATTTTTTTATTCTCTGTTCTCAAACAGAAAGATATTGGACAGCGATAAATAGGCAAAGACTCATTTGCTTAAGTCTTACTTGGCATTTATTATAACTGCAACTGTACGGGGTAGGGGTGCTGAAAAATTATTGGGTACCACTTATCAAAACCTGACCAAATAAGCCAACGTCGGATTATTGTTTTTGGTAGGCCTTATTGGTCAGTGAAAAACTTTCATTCGGCCACCATTCGAAGGATGACGTTTTAAATCCTTTACTTACGACTCAAATATTTACTGGATTTAAGAATGGAGAGAGATTAAAAAATAAAAAAAATTCAGGCAATTGGCATCTATCTATCTATCTATCTCATTTGTTATCTATCTATCTATCATTCTCAGTCAATTGGTATCTATCTATCTATCGATCTATCTATCATTCTCAGTCAATTGGTATCTATCTATCTATCGATCTATCTATCATTCTCAGTCAATTGGTATCTATCTATCTATCGATCTATCAATCTATCTCAGTAAATTGGTATCTATCTATCTATCTATCTATCTATCTATCTATCTCATTCAACTGCTATCTATCTATCTATCTATCTATCTCATTCAACTGCTATCTATCTATCTATCTATCTATCTATCTCATTCAACTGCTATCTATCTATCTATCTATCTATCTATCTATCTCATTCAACTGCTGTCTATCTATCTATCTATCTATCTCATTCAACTGCTATCTATCTATCTATCTATCTATCTATCTATCTCATTCAACTGCTATCTATCTATCTATCTATCTATCTCATTCAACTGCTATCTATCTATCTATCTATCTCATTCAACTGCTATCTATCTATCTATCTATCTCATTCAACTGCTATCTATCTATCTATCTATCTCATTCAACTGCTATCTATCTATCTATCTCATTCAACTGCTATCTATCTATCTATCTATCTCATTCAACTGCTATCTATCTATCTATCTATCTATCTATCTATCTATCTATCTATCTCATTCAACTGCTATCTATCTATCTATCTATCTATCTCATTCAACTGCTATCTATCTATCTATCTATCTATCTATCTATCTCATTCAACTGCTATCTATCTATCTATCTATCTATCTATCTATCTATCTCATTCAACTGCTATCTATCTATCTATCTATCTATCTATCTATCTATCTCATTCAACTGCTATCTATCTATCTATCTATCTCATTCAACTGCTATCTATCTATCTATCTATCTATCTCATTCAACTGCTATCTATCTATCTATCTATCTCATTCAACTGCTATCTATCTATCTATCTATCTATCTATCTCATTCAACTGCTATCTATCTATCTATCTATCTATCTATCTCATTCAACTGCTATCTATCTATCTATCTATCTATCTATCTATCTATCTATCTATATATATATATATATATATATATATATATATATATATCTATCATAGTCTGTTCTATGGACATATAGTGAACTTAAAACAAGAAAAAAACGATTATTGAAGTATTGTCACTATTAAAACTATTGACAGTATCCGGGCTGATAATTTCATTTTTCTCTTCAAGTTCGAGTGTGGGCTGAAATGTTCATAGGCTGACAATCGAGCTGTGAAAACAATTATTAATAAGAAGAGTTGAAATGAATGCATGCAAGATTTCACAGCTCTAGCATCACTCATTCATAGTCAGCCTTTGGACTTTTCAGCCCAACCTCATCTTAC
The DNA here is from genome assembly GCA_963932145.1 of Acanthosepion lycidas. NCBI lineage: Eukaryota > Metazoa > Mollusca > Cephalopoda > Sepiida > Sepiidae > Acanthosepion > Acanthosepion lycidas. The sequence continues at coordinate 11,551,863 of OZ010611.1, forward strand.
GTTCTGGCTTTTATTTGACCTCCAACATCGATCATTGGCGCCCATGAAAAAATTGTATTTTTTACTTTCAATATCTAAATAATTAGTTTCCCAACCTGTTCATCTTCATTGATATTTAATGAACTTAATGTAGCACATGACTTAACCAATGTGAATTTCTCACACATTTTTTGTTTATTTCAATAAGAAAATGTTTAAATTATATAACTACCTCAAGGAATATTGTTTTCCTGGCTGCTGGAAGTCCTCATCAATTGTTCCTGTGTTTAAGAACTCTGGCGAGCCCTCTGACCCTTCTAATTACCGTCCTATTAGTCTCCTACCCCTCTTCGGCAAAGTTTTCGAAACCCTAATCAACGCCGAAGTGGTTAACCAACTTACCTCACATGACCTGCTCTCAGACAAGCAATATGGCTTCCGCTTTGCCCGATCTACAGCTGATGTGCTTACGGCCATCAATGAAACCGTCTACCAAGCCCTTCAAAATAACGGAGAAGCTCGTGCCGTGGCCCTAGACATCTCCAAAGCGTTTGATAGGGTTTGGCATGCAGGCCTTCTTCGCAAGCACCAGGGTTATGGTATTACTGGTCGATTGTTTGACCTAATACAATAATTCCTGTCAAACCGTGAATTGCAGGTCGTTCTCAACGGATTCTCCTCCCACGAACGCAGGTGTTCGCCAAGTCTCCATCTTAGGCCCTACTCCTTAACTTCATCAACGATCTTCCTGACGTCATAGATTCTCAAGTAGGCATGTACGTGGATGACTGCAATTTACTCCTGTCTCAAAAACAAATCTAGTGTTGTTGACAAAACTAACCTAGCCGTTCCTCTCGAAAAGGACCTCCTGGCGGTTGTGAACTGCGGCAGGAATTGGCTGGTCAACTTTAATGCCTCAAAAAAAAAAAAAAAAACCTGCTCTGTATTACTCACCACAGAGATCTTTCTCTGCCCCCCCCCCATTAGTATGTCTGACGCTGAACTTCTCGAGAGCACCTCTCTGCGGCTGCTCAGTCCCACGTTGACTACTGACCTGAGATGGAACAAATACATCGAGTCAATTGCTTCGTCCACCGCAAGGAAAGTTGGCTCTCTGTGCCGCGCCAGGAATTTTTTCTCCCCGGAATCGATTCTTCAAATATAAAAATCAACCCTTGCATGGAGTATTGCTGCCATATATGGTCTGGTGCCCTTTCTGTTTGCCTGGGGGTTCTTGATAAGATCCAGAGACGGATCTGCAATATAATTGACCCTGTTCTGGCATCTCGTCTACAGTCACTTTCTCACAGACGCGCCGTCGCCTCTCTCAGTCTGTTCTACAGATACTTTCATGGCAATTGCTCAGAGGAGCTGCATTCGCTGGTTCATGAATTCAAGCGCCCTACGAGGCTGGCATCCCGCTTTCACCCTTTCACTGTCGAAACTACTAAATGTAGCCGTCTCTTCTACTCCAATAGCTTCATATCTCGCACCTCCCGCCTCTGGAACTCCCTTCCCTATTCCAGTTTCCCTGAGAGCTATATCTCCAACTATTCAAATGTAATGTCAATCAACATCTCCAGTTGCCTTGATCTATCCACTATCCTTCTCCTCATTCTTTCCTCTATCATTCCTATCTGATCTTGCTCCAAATCTTCTGTAACCCCTTGCGTCCTAGTGGCTTCCCGCCTTGCTTGGGGTGAAACGCTTAAAAAAATGTAGGTACACCTTGGCCTGGTTTAAACTATTTTAAAAATGGCAGTTTAACAGAATATCTGTTTAACGACATATCAACTCCTTATGGCTTATTTAATGCCAAAATTTAATTTTCTGGGGAGCTTTGAAGTAAAAAACATAATGTTATTCTGCTTTCACAATTGAATACATGGTAGATGATACTCTGATTTTGTACATATAGATGTTTGTGTGGATATAATTACTCGAAGTGGAGATGCGTGTTTTATGCTGTGGATTTGCTGAAGTTATATTTGGGGTATACAGTTTGATTCGCTTAAAAATTATAGGATATTATATTGATTACTATCATGAAAGAGCCCTTTCATGTTGGATGTTTGGTAGAATTTTAATTGGACTTTGGTGAAGTCACTACAATTTGTTAGTATATGTGTAGTGTTGGTAATTTTACTATAAATATCTATTGCTGTGGCTTTTATATAAAAATACATTTTTAGACTTTCATTGAGAACTTGTTTTTTGTTGGATCACTCACAATCGATATCTCCAGTTGCCTTGATCTATCCACTATCCTTCTCCTCATCCTTTCCTCTATCACTGATCTTGCTCCAAATCTTCTGTACCCGCTTGCGTCCTAGTGGATTCCCGCTTTGCTTGGGGTGAAACGCTTAAAAAAACAAAAAAACAATATGAGCGTTTGAAATAATTCGAGTTAATTCCAATTGCTCTCTCGAACAGGAATAAAAAAAAATACTCTTTGATTTATTTCTACTGACATTCAAATTAAACTTGAATACGTTCCAACTTGTGGCAGCAAAGTATCTTGATAAACGTCTATTTACGTTTCTGTGAATGATATCAAAATTTTGTTTGTTCAGTGGAATTGACAAAACGCAAGAATTTCTGTCTTGTCTTTGAATTTTTGTACGCTGCCCGGAATGCCATCGTTCATTTTTAATCTTCTGATTTCGTCGGCGTCACTCTGAGTGCGGAAAGTTTTAAGAGTTGTCCTTAACTTAAACTACGGGTGTCCGATCTATCAAAAAAGGATGGATTATTTGCGTTTCAAGTGAATGTCATCAGAGGCCATTTGAGATCTGAATAGCAAGCAAGATCAAAAGAATATTCATTTTTCTTTTAAAGATAAAAGGATAGTTCCCAGAAAGGAATAAGTTAATAATTCTTTATTGGTTCACGACGCGTATTTTTCTTCGTATAAATAAATATTAGTTGCAACATATTGAAACATGCTATTAAGAATATATATATATATATATATATATATATATATATATATATATATATATATATATATATATATATATATATATATATATATATATATACACACACACACACAGAGGGTGTCCATAAGGTTCGTGTGCATTTTGAAGAAATTTATTTGTATTTACGATAGAAATAAATATGTGAAAAGGATTAGAAAGAAGTAAATCTATATTTTTTAAAGTTTTATTGAAATTTTGTTTAACTTTCCACATGTCCTCCATCATTAGCAATAAAAAGGGTAATACGATTTTGCAGTTAACGGAAAACATTTGCCAACTGATTTACAGTAATGCCTGAAATCACATTAGTTTATTTTAGCTATAATTAAAACTAAGTACATTAAACTTTATAACATTTTTGCAGATTATTTCTATCTTAAATACAAATAAAGTTATAAATTTTTTAAAGTGCACACAAACTTTATGGACACCCTGTATATATATATATATATATATATATATATATATATATATATATATATATATATATATATATTACGGCGTTAAAAACAAGAATATTTTTACATTGGACCAAGATGTTATTAAAATAAAATACCAGCCGACCGGTTTCGCCCCCTCTCTTCAGAGCTGTAAACGGGGGAAAATTATGAAAAAAAAAAAAATATGGGTATATATATGGGTATATATATATTTTTTTATTAGATAATAAGGAAATGGAAGCTGTGGAGGACTATGTTTACGTATGCCCTGAAGTCTATGACGTTTAAAATTAGACTGGAAACCTTTCTACTGTCTTTCCTAAGAAGCGATGGTAATTCGTAGATAATAAAAATGGAAGCTGTGGAGAAGCATGACCAACCACGGCCAGAACGGTTATGGCATTTAAACTTGACAGAAAACCACTCTATCATTCTCAGACGTCAAAGAAAAATAAAGCTGTGGTGGGCGGTGATCGACTACGTCACTGTATTTAAGAAAGATAATCGGTAAGCATACCAATCTTCTGATGGCCAAATAAAAGTTTCATCATCATCACGTGATAAAATCCCACAATGCACCTATTTTTTTTTTTTTTCAAATCAAAAACGCTGCGCGGGACAAATGATTCAATCGATGTTGAATCATAAAAACCTCATTTCCCTCTCTCTCTCTCTCTCTCTCTCTCTCTCTTTCTCTCACTTTCAAACTTACAGAAAAAAAAAAAAAAACGATAATTTTGTAAGAATTACTTGCTGCATTTTCCTGCTCTGAGACATTTCAAGATGACTGAATCAAAAGCGCAAAGCCCTTGCGCAAAATAGAAAATAGAAGTTTGTTTCTTCTTTGATCCTTAATTAATTGGTTGTGGTTTCGTTTACACGCCAGCATTCCTTAAAAGCGATCGGGCTTTATATGTAATCTGTTAGCGAGAAAACGTTTTGTTTCAATCGAAGAAAATGAATGTCGTCATAGGTTATTCGCCCACAAGAAAGAAGACAACTGGCGGGAAAAAAAAAATTCCTATCAAAATTGCCAAGGCAATAATGATTTGTTAAGAAAATTCTCAAGAAGAAAAAGAAGAAAACTGAATTAGAAGAATAAAAGAAAAGTGACAGAGAAAAAAAAAAACAGAAAAAATAAATGTTTGACTAACAATAAAAAAAGAGAGAGTAAGTTATAATAAATAAATGGTGCTTCATTTAATAATAAAATTCAAGATAATATTACTACTAATGGCTTTCGAATGATGGTCTGAGTAGTTGTGATGAAAAGTAATTGCAATTAAGATGAAAGAAATACTAGTGAAAAAATAATAATGGCTGACAATGATTGATCTAATAATAAAATTCAAGATAATATTACTAGTAATGGCTTTCAAATGATGGTCTGAGTAGTTGTGATGAAAAGCAATTGAAATTAAGAAGAAAGAAATACTAGTGAAAAATTAATAATGGTTGACAATGCTTGATCTAATAATAAAATTCATGATAATATTACTACTAATGTCTGTAGAATGATGGTCTGGGTATTTGTGATGAAAAGCAATTGAAATTAAGATGAAAGAAATTCTAGTGAAAAATTAATAATGGCTGACAATGCTTGATCTAATAATAAAATTCAAGAAAATATTACTACTAATGGCTTTAGAATGATGGTCTGAGTAGTTGTGATGAAAAGCAATTGAAATTAAGATGAAAGAAATACTATTGAAAAATGAATAATGGCTGACAATGCTTGATCTAATAATAAAATTCAAGATAATATTACTAGTAATGGCTTTCAAATGATGGTCTGAGTAGTTGTGATGAAAAGCAATTGAAATTAAGATGAAAGAAATACTAGTGAAAAATTAATAATGGCTGACAATGCTTGATCTAATAATAAAATTCATGATAATATTACTACTAATGGCTTTCGAATGATGGTCTGAGTAGTTGTGATGAAAAGCAATTGAAATTAAGAAGAAAGAAATACTAGTGAAAAATTAATAATGGTTGACAATGCTTAATCTAATAATAAAATTCATGATAATATTACTACTAATGTCTGTAGAATGATGGTCTGGGTATTTGTGATGAAAAGCAATTGAAATTAAGATGAAAGAAATACTAGTGAAAAATTAATAATGGCTGACAATGCTTGATCTAATAATAAAATTCAAGATAATATTACTACTAATGGCTTTAGAATGATGGTCTGAGTAGTTGTGATGAAAAGCAATTGAAATTAAGATGAAAGAAATACTAGTGAAAAATTAATAATGGCTGACAATGCTTGATCTAATAATAAAATTCATGATAATATTACTAGCAATTAAAATTCAGAATGTTACAAGTGTGGTAACAGTGACATATAAAATCACACTGTAAAACCAAATCAAGATAACATTGTCCCTTGAATAAATTCATACACGTCATTGCGACGGAGAAAACCGTCTCCAAAATAATAACGGCTGAAGCGAATGAGTGCGAGGAGCCCACCATAGAGTCGTAAAATGCTGAAGTTGGCTGACCAAAACAAAACTCCGAGATTACATGTTGTTCCTTACGAACTTTACTTGAGGCAGTCGCCCGTTCTTGTTCCTTTGCTGAAACTGATTTACAACAACTGGATATACCGGGGTCTATTCTTCATCGCTTCACCAGAGGTGTGATAAATTAGCTACGCATGGGCAAAAGAGGTGGGGATGGGATAGGTATCTTTCGGCATCTGCCGATGTTAAATACATAGTTGAAGATTTTAATGAAGATCTTAGCCAGCTGTTTGCCGGCTGTCCTCTCTAGTCTGATTGGCTCCGAACAGACTTGTGCTGGGATGGGCAACATTATTCAGGATAACCTATAGTTGTTACGCTTGATTATCAAGCAAGTCGACAATGAAGCCGCGCTGATCAATTTAGATCAGTCCAAGACCTTCGATAGAGTCGACCATCGTTTTCTGGAAGTAGTCGTTTTTGCCGCCGGTTTCGGGATATTCACACCTGGATTAGGGTTCTGTATGCGTACCGCGGTGCTCTGATGCAAGTGAATTGCATAAGATCGCAGCCTTTCGTATTGTCTCTCTCTATTCATCAAGGTTGTACACTTTTGTCATTGGTGTACGTTCTTTCTTTGGAACCTTTCCTTTTCAAGTTAAAAACAACTCCGGTCATACGTGGAATTTCCCTACCTGGTGCCAGGTACGCTGCCTATGCTGCCGACGTTTCGGTTCTTGTGCCGAGCAGGGCCAAGATTGGCGAAGTCAGCAAAAAGACCAGAGGGTACGAGACAGTGATAGGGGCCAAGATCAACTGCGATAAGTCTGTTGGCTTAGGTCCCGCTTCGAAATGATTTGGTCGGAGGTAGGAGAGAAGGCCGCGGTCGCAGTCGCAGTTCCTCTGTGGTTCCGGAGGGATTGTACCTTAAAGGGGAGGGCGGATATATGTTCTCATTTACCCAGACTTCATAGTTCCACTTCTAAGTGCCATATTAATTAGTAAAGAACTTGTTATCCTTCTTGTGGGGGAGGCCAGACTCCGAGGGTAGTTTGGGATATCTGTTACCTACACTCTTCTGAAGGTGGTCTGGTTATGCCTAGCGTTGAGATTCGTTAACGTACGCTTCGCATCGTCTTCCTAGATCGAATGTCTCAGCAATTGGAAGGTGAGGGTGGATTCTGGAAGGAAGATGCCAGTAACAACTTCCCGTCTTTGAGAAGTGTGCACTCATACGAGGTGGAGGCCCCCTGTTTACCCCGAGGTGAGTGATCCTTCTACAGTAATATCGGGTTGCTCTCAAACCCCTCTTACGAACGACGCATGGCCTCTCCGACGTCCGGGCGTTGTCCCTTAAGGCATTATATCACGTGTTAGTGACGGGGACCGTTCAGGATCTTTTGATAGGCGAGCTCGGTTTTGTGAAGCAGGAGGCGCTCGCTCCATATGGCTTTGGGCACCCGGGTTGAAATGCCTCACTAATGATGAGGCATCACTCACCTGGCTGGTGATTCCTAGGGCCAGCTGGGTCGGCAAAAGGCTCTATTCTTTGGGCTGGAAAAATCTCCAAACTGCGTTAGTTGCGATAAGGTGGTGGAGACCCTGGATCACTTTTTCTTTTCCAGCAAGGTCGTAGTCCCGTTGTGCAAGTTTATGAAGATATCATGGTTTGTATGCTGCGCAGAAGTATTTTTGTCCTTGAAATCAGTTCTGACTATGGCAACGTGTTATCATCGTTGACGAAAGGTGAACACTATCTTTTGGTTGCTATGTGTTATGGGCGTGGTGGTACGTTAGAAAGTGGACGAGAAGTTTTCTTCTTCCCAAATGATCTTGTTCTTTAAACATAAGCTTAAAGTCGAGTTTAGGACGAAAAGGCGGCGGCTCTCCACATCGGAATTTAGCAAAAGGTAGGTGAGACTTGCATGTATCTGTCGATAAAGAGAGGCCGATTTCAAGTGGCATTTTGACGCCGGTTAGGCATAAAGATATTGTTCTAACTGGATTGAACATTGGCAACCCATTCCAAAATTAGGTTAATTTAGGGTTGTTTTTTGTCTTTAGTTCCTTCTTTCAAAGTTTATTTAGCTAAGGGATGCAAGTTTATTGGTCTTTTTTATTTGTGACCCCACTTTCTTAAGTTTAAGTCCTCCCTCCCCTTATTTTAGGTGACCAGAGATGTCAGTTCACTGGTGGATGCAGAACGCATTTCTTAATTTGGTTGTGATTTTCGTTTGTTTGTTTTGTTTTACGGTTTATCAACCTCAATAGCTTATTTAATGCCGACAAGTTTTTAATTTCTGGTAATATTTTTTTTTTCTCAAAAATGTATTGCTGGTAATATTGTTGTATAGGAAGAAAGTGACGTTGCCGACACCGTAGTTTGAACCAAACACGCACGATTCCATTATTAAATAAGTAGATCACGTGATCGTAAAAGAAGCCTATAAATGGGAATTAGCGTGACGTCTAAGTGATCGCTCTTCTCTTATCCACTATACTATTTCCCTATACTGAGCATTATACGTGATTGGGGGTTTGTTACGAGGGACATTCGCAAAGTTCTAAGCCTCACCCAGAAAGAAGAGCCGTAGCTGCGTATTATCATCCCAACATTTCAACCGTTGTATCTCCGGCTTCGTCCGTCTGCCTTTAAAATAAGTAAGGCTGGAAGAACTTTGGAGAGATGTAGGATTGTGGAGACGATGAAATCAGGTATGGCAGATCATATGTAGAGAAAACAAAAGAGTCAACATCAAGTGAAAGAATTAATATATATCTTAGTCTTTAATAACCTGCAAAAAAGCCGACCAAAGATATAAAAAAAAAACATACGTGAGTTTGTAATTGGGAAAGAAAGGATATAAGATTAAAAATCTACTTCACAGAAACTTTTTGAGATTTCTAGACATACCCTCATCATCAACATCCTTCGACCCACCCCGATGGTTGGTCGGAACTACATTGACAATCCTCTTCCAGACTGTTCGGTCCTGTATTGCTGTCTGCATATCACCAATGTCCAACCCTGAGTTCCGAGCTATGCTCGTCTGGGAAAGTCAATTTTCGTGAGAAGACACTTCCAGAAGGATGCCGTAGGAGTAAGAATGAAACGATTTCCCTGTCCGCTCGATGGCAGTGGCCAGTAAACTGTAATCTTTTTTTTATATAGCTTAACAGATTGGTCCCAATTCTCCATAAATTGTGTTAAGCTTTGCATGGGATCTCCAACTGATTTTCTGATTTATTCTACTACCGTTCAACCGGTGGCTGGGCATTAAGACATTTTTCTCTAACACCGTTCAACCGGTGGCTGGGGCATTAAGTCATTTTATTCTACCACCGTTCAACCGGTAACTGGGCATTAAGTCATTTTATTCTACCACCGTTCAACCGGTAACTGGGCATTAAGTCATTTTATTCTACCACCGTTCAATCGGTGACTGGGCATTAAGTCATTTTATTCTACCACCGTTCAACCGGTGACTGGGCATTAAGTCATTTTATTCTACCACCGTTCAACCGGTAACTGGGCATTAAGTTATTTTATTCTACCACCGTTCAACCGGTGGCTGGGCATTAAGTCATTTTATTCTACAACCGTTCAATCGGTGGCTGGGCATTAAGACATTTTTCTCTACCACCGTTCAACCGGTAACTAGGCATTAAGTCATTTTATTCTACCACCGTTCAACCGGTGGCTGGACTTTACGTCATTTTTCTCTACCACCGGTAAAGCGGTGGTCAGGTCTATAAGGGTTGACAGGAAATAATATTTGAAAGCTGTTGAACAATTTGTATATACGAAACATGTTGTAAAGATGATTAAGTTCGATTTGTAGGAATTCGGATCAGACAATGATTAATCAAAGAGAGGGGCGATGCCGTCAATACGGCGGGTGAATCATGAGGAAACCTTGAATATACGTTTCGAATTTTCATTTGCTCAAAACGGGGATAAGCCATTTACACATGTGGATTAGAGTCTGTCAGAAAAAAACGATATTTTAATGTACAGAGTGCCCCCCCCAAAAAAAAAAATTTAAAAGCAGTTAACCTGAAAACTAGTAAGTCTAGCTAAATGAAAATTTACAGTTTAGGTATTGAATTTAAATTTATTATGGGAACGATTTCATAGGTGTTGAATATGTGCACCGTCTGTGACACGGCACACGATAAGTCGGTAGTTAAGATCTTGCCAAATACACTGTAGCATGTCTTCCCGTGCGGAAGTGATTCTCTGCTATAGTTAATATATATATATATATATATATATATATATATATATATAGTATCGCAAAAATATGACATCATTTTCAAAGCAATTATCTTGAAACCTTCTACGTCTATCCTATATATATATATATATATATATATATATATATATATATATATATATATATACAGTAGAGGCCATAATATAACGAACAGAAACAACAAAGACATAAATATGTGTATTACTTAAAAAGTAATGCATGATTAGCAATGAAATTTTTACCAAATAAAGATTAGGGTGTAATGCATAAATATTATACAAAGTTACAAAAATTTACATAATAGTTTTTTTTTAAATAAAGATTAAATGGAACAAAGGAAATAAGCTACTGGACAAAAGTTAAGGAACGATCTTGTTAATTCTTGATTGTGAACAAAATATCGACAAAATTTAATATTTGGTAAACAAACCCTTATTTTCAATGACTTCTCTGTATCGTCGACCACATGATCTAATTAATTTCTTGTAAAAATCAGCAGTAATTCCCTCCCATTCGTCTTTCAATAACTCCCATAGGTGATCCTGGTTTTTCGAGTTTCTTTTCTGAACCTTTTCTCCAATTATCTTCCAAACATTTTCTATTCGATTTTGGTCGGGGCTCTGGGCTAGCCATTTCATTAGGGCGATTCCTTCTTCAAATAAAGCCATAACCTTCTGAGCCTTGTGGCAAAGTGCATTGTCCTGCATGAAAATAGGAGATTCATAAATATTATGGCGTAATCTTGGTACCACATGCTGCTGAAGAAGCCTTTTGTAAATCTCAGCATTGATATTGCCATGTACACGGATGATAGGGCTAACTCCTGCAGATGAAATCATTCCCCACACCATCACAATGCCGCCATCAAACTTAACGGTTTTCTTGACACATTGAGAAGACAGTCTTTCACCTGTTCTACGGCGTACGTAAGTTTTGCCCTCAGAACCAAGTATAGTAATCTTGGACTCGTCACTGAAATTAACTGTATCCCATTGTAGGTCAGTCCAAACAACATGTTCTCTCGCATACACCAGGCCTGCCCTTTCGTTTCGCTTTGAAATAAGAGGCTTCTAAGCTGAAATACGGACATGCAATCCTGCATTTTTTAACCTGCGAGCAACCGTTTTCCTTGAGATCTTATTATCGGTCTCTTCATTAGATTTACAAGCAATTGATGTAGCAGTTTCAAAACGGTTTTTTGCAGATATTCTAACAATTCTTCGATCTTCGCTTTGCGATGTTTTTGGAGGTCTGCCGGTTTTTGGTTTTGCATCTTACGTTTGATCGGTTTTATACCTGCTAATTACACGATGAACGATACTTTTAGACCTATGAACAATATCAGAAATTTCTGAAATTGATTTTTTTTCTTAATAGCGATAATGAATTTTTTTTTCTTCAAAAGAGAGCGTTTTGCGTGTAGAATTTGCCATAATGCTTAAAAATAATGTCCTAATGATAAATGAACTTTTACTTATTGTTGAAAAACTCCATCGAGTTTTTTAACAATGTAAATTCAAAGTTTATGCAAATTATTAACATCGTTCCTTAACTTTTGTCCAGTAGCTTATTTCCTTTGTTCCATTTAATCTTTATTTAAAAAAAAAAACTATTATGTAAATTTTTGTAACTTTGTATAATATTTATGCATTACACCCTAATCTTTATTTGGTAAAAATTTCATTGCTAATCATGCATTACTTTTTAAGTAATACACATATTTATGTCTTTGTTGTTTCCGTTCCTTATATTATGGCCACTACTGTATATTATATGTAGATATTCAAGCACCTGCATACACGCACACACACATACATATATATATATATATATAATCATGCAGAAATACATCTATCAATGTCTTTTCATATCTATTTACCTATCTCTCTCTACTTTAGTCTGTTCATTATCTGTTTCATTCTCCTCAATATCTATCTATCTATCTATCTATCTATCTATCTCAGTTTGTTTAATATCTATCTCTCGTTCTATCTATCTATTCAGTTTGGCACATAACTGACTGACTTAAATGCAGCGATCAATTTTGAGTTGATCTGTAGTTTATTGTTGCCCATCGCATCTACTCCTCCCTACCTATTGTGATGAAGGCCCAATTAAGAACCTTCCGCAGCAGCTAGCTTAAATGCCACCAGATAGGGTGACTTTTAAGTTTATATTTATATATTTCATATTTACTCTATCTTTTGTAATCAGTTATTCTTTAAACATTTTTTTTTTTAAATTATTTGAATAATTTCATTGTTTATGTTTTATTTTTTGTTTTATTTTTTTAGGTGAGTTTTAAAAAGTTTGCTGTAAAAGTAAGTTTTTTATTTTCTCTTGTAATGAATCAACGTAAAATTTCTCGACTTAATCTAAAAATGGAGGCCAATTTTGTTTTTAAATATTAAAGAACAAAGAGGAGGAGAAGATTTTTCATTTTACGTCAGTATATTCAAGAAATATTCTGTTATTTCTCTGCGTCCCTGGCGACAGACCCCGGCTCAACCGCGGACCTGATCAAATTACCGGTCGATAATATATCCACACAAGTCACATCCCAAATCAATGACTTTTCCCATTTTAAAAGGGAAAATGGTAATACAATCCGGCCGCTTTCCATCACCACGGTCGAAGCCTACGGGTTCAATTTGGGAAGGAAACCCAACTGAATCCAGACCTCTTCTGATGATTTCGTTTATTGCTGCATGCCGTGGTCAGAGGCCGGCACTACGACAGGAGAGAGGATCCGGCCGCTTTCCATCACCACGGTCGAGGCCTACGGGTTCGATATGGGAAGTAATCTTGAAAACTACTATGTCTAGAAATTGAACAGTTTAGATGTTGAACATCATAAGTTTTTTATGGGATCAATTTCATAAGGGTTCAATATATGAACCGCCTGTGGCACGGCACACGATAAGTCTGTAGTCAAGCTTTTGCCAAACACGCTTATGTTGATGTTGGTCTACCAGATCTTTCAGCCCTGTGTAAGCAGCCTTCCCCTTTAAATTTTTGGTATCAAGTACAAATTTGTTTGCCAGTCGGTGAAGTTTTTCCAAATTTTACATTGAAAGCATGCTGCAGAGTCTTGGGTGAGTGCGTGCGAGCATATTCCAAGACGCAAAATGACTTCTCTTTGGGAGTGATCTGCATGGCTCAACCTGAAAACAGAATACAAATAAAGCATTAAATATAAAATCTTGATATGTCTCTATAAATTTTGTGAAAATTTGAGGTTATTTCAACAAGAATTGCCAAAATTATTGCCCTGCAAAATTATATCAAATTTTTCAAGATACCACATATATATATATATATATATATATATATAGTTAACCTGTAGAAAAAGACAATATTTATAAATGTAAAAGACAATAGGAAAACTGCGTCGACAACGACAGTTTTCCTATTGTCCTTTACATTTATATATATATATATATATATATATATATATATATATATATATGTGTGTGTGTATACAGCTCCATTAGGACCCATTTGAATACACACAGACAAACTTACCAGATTCCATTAAGAAAACACAAATATGATAACTACATCCACCTGTAAAAACAGATTAAAAATAATGGAAGCTTTAATAATAAAAAAAGAAAAAGCCAACTCTTAACCATATTAACTACGAACATGGTCACAATGTGCTAACCGTATTCGGAAATTAAAAACATCCCTACCACACACTAAGACATACATAGAACGCACACACTCAATTAAGCTGAAAAAAATCGAATCATCCTTGATAATGGTATAGCCGAAAGAGCTCGGAAATATAAAACATTTGGACAGTTCTTACACACCCTTTGTCCAGAAAAGAAAGCTCTTGTCAGAACACAAGAAAAATTAAATAAAAAGCTTAACCGTAGTACCTTGTCTGTCGTTTTTAATGAAACATGCATAAACGAAGGATTACTGCGTAAATATACAACTATATATATGTATATATATATATATATATATATATATATATATATATATATATATATATATATATGCTGTTCATGTTGGTGTAATTTGGGGTGTATATTTAGGCAGTATTTTTTCATTCAATCATGTTTTGTTGAATAATGTAGACATATCATGTGTATTTTAATTTTAACCCTCTCAAGTTCACGAATCAATTTCTTATTGTCTGTAAAAATTGATCAAGAAAAACGCTGTAATTATCCATATGGTCTTTATTTTCACAAGACCTTTCAATTTCATCCAAGATCATCTTCAGAGTTTCAATTGACAAGACAAAATATTAATGTAAGTTTATGTGAGCATGAACGCAGTAAAATTCAAAAAGAAATTCCTGTTCACCTTCACGATTTAAAATTAATCGATGATACAACTATACTCCATCACGAAAATAAAATAAAAAAAACTTCAAATACTAGAAGCCCCTGTATATAATAAAATTATGGTAAAAAATAAATGAACCCTATTATAATAGCAAGGTTTTAAAATATTCAAATTGTAAATGCTAAAAACTACAATTAAAACAGTATTTAAAAACACGTAATTACAATTTTAATAAGAATTTACATAAATTAAGTTACCTCCTTTACAGAGGTGAAATATTTTCGAATTTTACAGCTTTCATGTTTACATATTCATAACTTACATTAATATTTTGTTTTAGTGTCTGAAGATGATCTTGGATGAGATTGAAAGCACTTGTGAAATTAAATTAAAGACCATACAGATAATTAAACCATATATTTTTATGAGTTTCGTACTAATACTATGAAATTAATCCCTGAAATTAGGAGGATTAAATAAAAGATATATAGCCATAATATGTCTAGATTACTCAACCAAACATGCTTCAATATATATATATATATATATATATATATATATATATATATATATAACAATACACTATATATACAGATATGCAAGTAACCGGGAAAAGAAAGAAAGCCATTTACAAACGTGGGTCTACAAATGTCTATCAGAAAATAAGATATTTTAAAGTATATTTCGGTAGCAACAATTCTTTTAAAAATCTTCTTTAGTAAGTAAGGAGGCTGTGAAAACTAAATAAAAAACAACTAAATCTTCCTCGTCCGCTATATTTCGTGATATACATATATATATATACCCCAATAGCTTCATACCTCGCACCTCTCGCCTGTGGAACACCCTTCCCAATTACTGTTTCCCTGATAGCTATAATCTCCAACTATTCAAATGTAATGTCAATCGATATCTCCAGTTACCTTGATCTACACACTATCCTTCCCTTCATCCTTTCTTCTATCACTCCTATCTGCTCTTGCTACAAATCTTCTGCAACACCCCTGCATCCTAGTGGCTTCATGCATTGCTCGGGGCGCTAATCTTAATATATATATATATATATATATATATATATATATGTTGAAACTTGACTAATGCATGGGATAATAATGCAACACAAAATGTACTTAGAACAAAATGTATTGAAACAAGAAAGTGTACACAATATTTACATATAGTCTTTTGTATATTCCTGGGAAGACCGTTCCTGGAATGTGTGTTGACTGAGTCGCAGTCGGACAGAGTCTCTGGTTGAATCTCTCGATTCCTCTCCGGTACCAACCATATTTATATGGTCGGTACTCCACTATGCAAATTAGGTAGATCCTTATACAACACCCCACTCCCAAGCCTTGGAATCCCTTTTGGATTTCAAACTGGCTTCCTATATGGGTTGATGATTATGGCTATTTCTTTGTAGATCCATTTGCATACTTTTAATATTTTTTCGTCTCGGATTCACGTCCAATGGTTCCGTGAACTTCCGTTTCCTACCGGATCTTCTCGGTTCAGGAATATTCTGCGGAGGTTCTACTTGAAACATATCATACATTACATCAATGGTATCTTCCTCCTCATCCGGTATACTCTCTTCATGCTCTAGAACGTAGCATTTTTTAAGTTGGTTCTGGTGCCTTTTATGAGTATTCTTCGGCCCTTTAATTATGTAAATCAGGTCACCGATTCTCTTGTCCACTATGCCTCGCTCCCAGAACTCAACGTTGTTTTTGTAGCACTTGAAAAACACCTTCTCTCCGGCGGTGTATCTTTTTCTCGCTGTATACATAGTACTCTATTTTTTCCTGGCAAAAGCTTGTCAAACACTGACTTAACTTTCCTAGCGAACATTAGTTCAGCTGGTGCCATGTTTGAGTGTGTTCTCTGGTTTGGCGTAATTCTGTATACCTGTAGGAATTGCTGAAGCGCCTTTTCCGTTGGAACTCCTGAGGCTTTCTTCAGCGCGCGCTTTAAAGTATCGACAAATCTTTCTGCGAGTCCATTGGACCTCGGATGATACGGCGGCGTCGTTATGTGGTTAATTTGATATAACTCACAAAATTCCTTAAATTCTTCAGAAGTGAATTGTGTACCATTGTCACTCACAATACACTCTGGCACACCGAACCGTGCAAATAGTTCAGGCAAGAAAGTTGTTGTGGTATTGGGCGTAGGCTTTTTGCAGCGTAGTACTTCCGGCCATTTTGTAAAACTATCTACCACTATTAAGTAGTAATAATCTTCTACTGGACTAGCGAAATCAATGTGTAATCTTGTCCACGGATGATCCGTATTGGGCCATGGTTTGTGTACTATAGGTGGTGCCTTAGCTGCTAACGCACACCCTTTACATCGATGAACCATGTTTGTGATATCCACATCCATTCCTTTCCAATATACAAAGCTTCGCATTAAGCTTTTTGTTCTATTAACCCCCGGGTGACCCATATGAAAGTCCCGTAGTATTCTTTTCTGCAACTTTTTTGGTACTACTACTCTCTCACCATATAATAAAACTCCGTCACAAATTGAATAAATCTCCTGCACTTTTTGGTCATTTGCTACGATTTTGTTTTTTATTTCTGAAATGAAATAATCGCTTTCAGCTTCTTTTTTGATTTCCTTTGATGTAACCGGTAGCCCTCTTAAAATGTTGTTTACCATGCTTTTCACCTCATAATCTGCTCTGATATTTGCAATAATTGATTCTTCGAATCTTTCTTCTTGACTCGGTACGAGTCTTGATAAACTATCCGCATGAATTATATTTTTGGATGATAGGTGCTTTATGTGAAAATCATAATTGAGAAGAATGGTTCCCCATCTCAACAGACGATTTGCCGTATAAACGGGTAACCCTTTCTTCGAACCAAAAATAGTGATCAGAGGTTTATGATCCGTTTCAAGAATAAAATGTCTGCCGTGGATGTATCTGTGAAATTTTGTTATGGCAAAAATGATACTCAGCGCCTCTTTTTCTATCAGTGAGTAACTTCTTTCTCCTGGGAGTAAAGTTCTCGAAGCATGTGCAATTGGTTTTCTAGAACCATCTGGCATTATGTGTTGAATACACGCTCCAATCCCGTATGAACTGGCGTCACTTGCCACTACAATATCAAGTTTTGGATTGTAATGGGTTAAAAAGAGGTCTGATGTAAGCATTTTCTTTATTTCATCAAAGGCTTTCTGACATTCTACCGTCCATTCCCATGCCTTGTCTTTTTTTAGTAGTTCATTCAACGGAGCTCTTAGATTGTACATTCCTTTAATGAATGCTTGATAATAATTTGCGAGCCCCAGAAAACTCTGTAGCATCGCCACATTAGTGGGCGTCGGCATGTCTCTAATCGCAATGGACTTTTCCGGATCTGGACATCTGCCATTTTTGTTGATTATGTGACCTAAATACTTAATTTCCTCCAAACCAAATTCGCACTTTGACTCTTTGACTTTAAATGCAAAGTCCTGAATCTTTTTAAATACTTGAATGAGATGCTCTCGATGTTCGTCGACGGTTTCGCTCCTTACTATGATGTCGTCTAAGTAAGCGCACGCACAGTCTAAATCATTCAACATGACGTCCATAGCTTGTTGAAAAATGGCTGGTGCCACTTTAATACCGAAAGGAAGCCTGTTGTACTTGAATAACCCTCTATGCGTGTTTATCCCTAGTAACTTCGAACATTCTTCTTCGACGGGAATTTGGAGATAGGCATCTGATAAGTCGATTTTTGAAAATATAACTCCACCATTTAGCTTGTTAAAAATCTCCTCCGGACTCGGTAACGGGTAATGGTAGTCCTTGATTACCGAGTTCAACCCTGTCGAAAAATCAACACAGACTGATTTCTTTTTAATGCACACAATCGGCGCAGCCCATGAATTAGATTCTACTTTCGAAATAATTCCCATTTAATCCAACCTATCAAGTTCTTCGTTAATTTTCTCTACACTTGCGAAAGGCACGTTACGTTTCTTTTTAAAAATTGGCATAGTATTTTCCTTTAATTCAAATTTAGCTTCAAACTTGTTATATCTTCCAAGATCAGGTGTGAAGGTTTCCGGAAACTTTTTCTTTAATTCATCTTTAATGTCCTGACTTGTTTGCGTATTACTTTCTACTTTTCTGCAGAATGAGTTTAACGGTTTATCCCACAATTCGAATGTTTCAATAAAATCTGTAGCCATCAAGTTTTCTCCATTTTTCAGAATGAATGACTTTATTTTTTTAACGATCCTGTTCAATTTCATGGGAAGTACAACCTCGCCTTCGAAGTTAATTTCCTTTCCAGTTACCGTTCGAGCGCGTTTCGTTGACTTCATTATTGTAGGCCTTATTAAAATTTTCCATGTTTTATAGTTCATTATTGTTAAATCTGAACCCGAATCGAGTTGAAATTTGATATTCTTTTTAAATATTTCAGTCGTCACATATTTCCTCAAATCTCTATCTGATTTGATATTCGAATTTGTTTGCCTAATTCGGCTATTGAATTTTTTCGTTTTACAACACGATCCTGTGTGTCCCTTCTTTTGGCACACGAAACATTTCTTATTTCTATATGGGCAATTTACCTCCCAGTGTCTTTCGTTGCAGCGTCTGCAATTATATGGTGGAACCTTTTTTTCTCCTCGTTCTTATTTAATTTTTCTTGTCTATTTTTAAAATACGCCGAATTTTTACTCCAATTTTTTTCTGATGGGTAATTTGACTATTTTTTTATTTTTTTAATATAAGCAATGCCAGCTTCTTCGATTTTTTGAGACTCTTTCTTTAAACTTACTGCCCGCTGACACTCCTCTGCTAATTTCTTTAGGGTAAGGTTTTGTTCAGATTCGAGTTTAGACAAAACTCTACGTCTTATTTCGGCACTCTTACTGGATACCAGTCCTTGAGCAAAAATTAAACACAAATTCTTCCACCGTAATCTCTGCCAATCTGAAATTGTCACAATGTCTATTCACTATAGATGCATATGTTAAATAATCCTGATCGTCGGATTTAGTGACATTCATGCATAACCATCGCTTATGCCAAAGCGACATATTTGCTCCAAACAGCTCTTTTAGCAATTTCACTGTTTCCGAGAATTCCAATTCATTCGTTCTTCTCGGTAGAATAAAATCTACAAATTTGCTATGTTCTGCTGTACCTAGCTTTCTTAGTAATAGACTGACTTTTCTTGAATTCGACCAGTTTTCACAGTCTGTGTAGAAAATATCTTCATATCGTTTAAAGTACGCTTCAAACGTTTTTTCTTCGTCTGGCACATAGTTGAAAGTTTCAAGCGAATTAAATATGGTGTTATTAGAATATGAAGAATTTCCCTCATTTGCCTGATTGTTGTTTAATTTCTCCAGTATTAACTTTTGAATTTCTAAAAGTCTTTCCTCTTGCTTTTCTTGATATTTTTGCTTGGATTTGAATAATTCAGCCTGACTCAACTGCTGGGATTTGAATAATTCAGATATGACTTTGGATAATTCATCCATCTTTAGCTGATAGTGTTCATGCAACAAAGAATATACCTTTAATTTGTGTATCTATGGATATAATATAAGCTAACCAGAAAAATCGAAACAACTTACGACTTTTTTATTTTATGTCTTGCTTTTACATTCAAGCCCGTGATAATCAACTTTGGTATTTTTTTTTTTTCACTTCTGTTCACGTATTTCAATGACAAACCTCTGATCAGAAGTAAATTCGTCACTATAAAATATTGTTGAGCAAACAAAAAAAAATAATTTTTTAAAAGTTCGTTACCTTTCAAAATCGACACGGTGTATTTGTGCGCCTTTTAATTCCATGCACGTTTTTGTAGTCGGCCAGTTTTTTTTTTTAACGGGTGTCTCGTAGATAACTTTTTCAATTTAAAATCACCGTTATTCGTTTACGACACCTTTCAAATTTTTCTGAGTGAACGTTCCTTATGCTTAGTCGTCCTTTAACGATTTCTAAATATCCAGAAATTCAGAATCCTTCGCCGTTCCGTTAGATGTTGGACTTTTAATTAATAATTTTTTTTTCTTCAGCCTGGGTTCTTCAATGACTTGTCCCAATTGTTGAAGGCTATCAATTATTAATTCTTTTTTTTTTTTTTTTTTCGTATGGTTCTTTCTACCTCGTCACCATTGTTGAAACTTGACTAATGCATGGAATAATAATGCAACACAAAATGTACTTAGAACAAAATGTATTGAAACAAGAAAGTGTACACAATATTTACATATAGTCTTTTGTATATTCCTGGGAAGACCGTTCCTGGAATGTGTGTTGACTGAGTCGCAGTCGGGCAGAGTCTCTGGTTGAATCTCCGCGATTCCTCCCCCTCTCTTCCCGGTACCAACCATATGTATATGGTCGGTACTCCACTATGCAAATTAGGTGGATCCTACCACAACATATATATATATATATATATATATATATATATATATATATATATATATATGTATGTATGTATGTATGTATGTATTTATCTCCTAGAATGCACAGTATGCCAGAAACAATATGCAGGAAAATCTGAATGGCCCTTTCACTACAGAATTAATAATTATCGCAATTGAATTAAGTCGACTCCCCATGAAAGATTATTATCGGTAGAACAACATTTCCGCCTAGAAAAACACTGTTTTATGATCCATGCGAAATTCACTATCATTGAGAGAATAGAAAAGTTCAGAGCAGATAACATTAGAAAGATTTTAGAGTCCCATGAAAATAAGTGGACACAACGTTTAAAAACAAAATATCCAGCCGGGCTTAATCATAAATTTAACAATATAGATAGGATTAATATATAACCCCACAAACCAGAACCTACCCACATTTCTCACCCACACAAGACAGACATGCTTACGGAGGTGTAGAGGCCTCACACTTATACACACACGCACACTAGGATACACACTTACACACATCATACTCACTCACTCCCTAATGCGCCAAATTATAACATACACGCATAGTAATATACATGCTTACACACATCATACTCACTCACTCAGTAAGAACCAAACAGCACACACACACACACAGACTTAACATAGACACATCCGCTTTCCAGGAAGCAATAAAACTGTCAAACTGACCAAGGGAATTCAGAGCAGCATGAATACATCCAGCTCTTAACAAATGTTGACCAAAATTCACGTTAAAAAAATTAAAAAAACAAATGAAAATTACAGACAAAAGTTCATTTTCTCCATCAAGGCATTCATTTCTGTAGTTTAGTGCTACTAACAAGCAGAATTTTCTTTTGCGGAATGAAGTCTTGTTCTGATTCTCACGTTTGTATATGTTTGCATTACTGTTTCTGTTAATATATTTAACTCAGTTCCTCTCTTTGTGTCTTTATTTCTGGCCCAAACAAGGCCCCAACAATATATATGTGTTTTGACTTGAATACACATAGACAGACACATACACACACACATACACACACATATATATATATATATATATATATAAACAGTGATTTAATACGACAAAATTGAATTATCGCCTAAATAGAACTAATTTTGACATCTTATTACAGAAAAGGACGGAAATATCTTTGGAAACTTTAGTAAGTGACTTATTTCTTTGGCAAAACAATTACTTATCACTAAATAGGGGCTAAATTGGGTGAGCAAAAATTGGCGCTCGATTACAATCGATTATAAAATCGTCTTAATCAAAGTTCGAAAATCAATTCAAATTGTAAAATTAAAAACAAAGAAATCTGAAAAAAGCGAGAGAAATAAACCAGGAAAAAAGGAGAGGAAAACATAAACGCTCTCCCAAAAAGGAAAGGGAACATATCAAGCTCTCCTTTTGCAAGCTCTTCTCAGCAATCCTAAACAAAATGTCAAAACTATCTCTTTATATATATATATATATATATATATATATATATATATATAAAAGTGAACATTGAAGTCAACGCTTACCAGCGAAACTCGGTTTCATGCTAGACGCAATCGTGACCTTACATTTTACATAACTTGTTAAAATTAAAGATGATTTGGGCAAGAATTGAGTATGTTATTGTACTACAAAATGATGTCAGTAAATAAGGTGAATTTTTCGGTATAAGGACTTCTAATATAGATAGAAGCTTCCTTTTTTTATTTATTTATTTATTTATTTTTATTTTATTTTATTTTACTTCTTTTTCACATGGATTTAAATTCTTTTGCAGATTTAAAAAAAAAACTTTGAGAGTTTTGGTGATTAACAAAGATGGCCGACCAAGAAGCATGCTCCAGGATTGAACAGCGGTCAGTTATCAAGTTTTTGGTTGCTGAAGGTTGCAAACCAGTTGAAATTCAGAGGAGAATGTCAACTGTGTATGGTGCCACATGTTTCAGCCAAAAAAATAAAATGTCTAAAAGTGGGCTAAATTGTTTAAAGAAGGACGGAGCAGTGTTTAGGATGAAGACAGGCCTTGGAGGCCTACAGAAGTGAGGTCGCCTGAGGTGATCGAATCAGTCAATGACCTCATTCAGTCTGACAGAAGAACTACTGTGAACTGCTGAGGCAGGTCAAGAAAGACATAAAGAACAAACGCAGGGGTCATCAGTCAGATGGAGTCATCTTGCATCATGACAACACAAGGCCTCACACAGCAGCCCAAACGGTGCAGACCATCAAGGAGCTGGGCTGGGAACTGCTCCCTCATCCCCCTTACAGCCTAGACCTTGCCCCTTCAGACTTTCACCTGTTTGGTCCCTTGAAAGCGTTCACGTGAGCACGAAGTTTAAAAGTGACGATGAAGTCAAAAGTGTTGTGAGCGACTGGCTGAGACAAAGTCCAAAGATTTTTACGCTGAGGGAATACGGAAGCTTGTGCACAGATGGGAAAAGTGTGTGACGGTGCTGGGAGACTACGTTGAAAAATAAAAAAAGAAGTAAGCTTCTATCTGTATTAGAAGTCCTTATACCGAATATATATATATATATATATATATATATATATATATATATATATATTTATATAAGGCCTGACGATTGCGTCTAGCATGAAAGAACCTGTCTCCTCTAAGTGTTGTCTTTATTTTTCACTTTTATATTTACACACGCTCTATCTCTGATATTGAGCACTTTATCCTATAAATATGGCACACCTTAAGAATATTTATTTCTTCATATATATATATATATATATATATATATATATGATTCTAGTTTTGTTTATAATTTTCCATTTTAAAATGGAAAATTATAACTAGAATTTGTAAAACTTGGGATGACCCATGCCCTTTGCGCCTACATGAGAAACTACACATTATTAAGTTTCTAAATAATAAAAATCTATTAAACAATAGACATGAGTTAAGGGTTTTACCGACATCATCAAATCTTTGCATTGAATAATTAACATATATTTTTTTTTAAATTCATAGTCCTAAGAAATTGCTTAAATTCCCAACAAAAAAGATAACCCTTTATGAAGTCGTCAAAAATAAATGTTACGTCAGTTTTTGTTTTTTTATATACACAAAACCCTTTTAGTAAAAAAAAAAAAATTAAAAAAAATAAATAAATCTCTATAGACACGTAAACCAGACTAGACTAAATCATCTTCCGTTTTAAATTTAGACACCCCAACTTTAACCTGACTTGACACCTAGAAATGTAACTCTATACTGATACAAATTATTAACACCATGCGCCCCTTTCTACATGAAAAATTGCGCTGGCCGTTACCATGCAAATTTTGATTTCAATAATGAATATGTTATTAAAACACGTAAATTTCAGAAATAAGTTATTCCCCAAAAAATTTCGCTTGAAGATGGAACAGAGCTTACTTTAATACAATTTAATTCAAATAATTATATTGAAGTTTTCGGCTCTTGTTTTGAAACATGAGAACTCTTGTGTAGCGTGTTGGAATCATATTTTTAAATAAATAATTATATTTATGCTCTACTTTTGTATCGAGCACTATTTTTTAAAAATAATAACAAAAATATTAAAGAACTTTGGATTATTTACCTAACCAGTTCTTTCCTATTTTCTATATATTTTCATATATATATATATATATATATATATATATATATATATATATATATATATATATATATATATATTCCCATTCTGCATAAGCAACAAGCAATTGACATTATATGCAGACCACAAAGTTGATAAATCTTCATTATCGCTCGATTCGACCTTTTTTCCTTCAGAAAACAAAACACTATAAAGAAACTCATAATAAATAGAGAATCTAAAATCAATTTTGAAATATAATCTTTTCTCCATTCGAATGAATAATGAGCGTGTAAAAAAAAAAAAATAAAAGGCGATCATTCTGATACAAGATTTGCTTTCTCGGAAATAAACTGTCACAATAAATAAATCATGGTTTATTATAATCTTCTTGGTTATATATCCTAAAAATAAATTATTATTGAATATTGTCTGTGATGTGTTTTAACAGAGGTCGGAATGTGTGACACTGAAATCCGAAGGTGTATTTCGATATCCAAAGATGCTTTTCAGCAACTAAGCAGAGTATTAAGAAGCAGAAAAAAAACTTTGATAGAAACAAACAAAAGAGTACTAACACATATGGTATCGGTCCTCCTATATAGCAGTGAATGCTGGACAATCTCAAACCAGATCAAAAAGTGACTTGAAGAAACAGACAGACTTGACACTCCTAAACGCTCACCCACCCAGGTACTGACAGACTCAACGTTGCTTAACTTCGGTGATCATACGACAACCGGTTTTCCTACGAGATGTGGATGTCAGATTAATTTAACATTTTTAGATTGTATAATTTTCGGGTGTGGGGAGGGTGAGATAATAATGATTTAGTGAATGTCTTATTAACCCATAGCTGGGGGTAAGTTTCATGCCTTTCCCTAGGATAAATAAATATGACGAACATAACGGTAACTAAAATTTGGCTCTTGCTCTCTCCCTCTCTTTCTCCCTCCCCCTTTCTCTCTCTATATATCTCCCACCCTCTTCCTCTCCCCTTCTCTCTCACTATATCTCTCTCCTTGTAGCTCTCTCTTTCTCACTCTCTATCTCTTTCTCTCTCTCTCTCTTTCCCTTTTTTTCTCTATCACTTTCCTCCTCTTTCTCACCTTAATTTTTTTCTCGTTTTTTCACACTCTATGACCCTTTGCATCTTAGTAGCTTTATTGCCTTCTTTGAAGTGAATAATTTCGATTGATTCCTTTTCTCCATGTTATCAACCCTTTGCAAGTTATTTAAAACCAAAAAATATTCTTAGATTGTAAGAATTTGTTTTGAGATGATAATGGTTTAGCGATACATGTTTTACTAATTAACCCATAGGTAAGGGGATAAGAAGTGGATTTATACTACGACATTTGCAAGTAACTATAACAAACCCGACGGTAATTGGTACTCGATTCTACTTAACAATTCAAAGCCATTATCTAAGCTTGGTATTCCCATCTAGATAATGACCAGATACAACGTTGCTTTACTGCGGTAATCATACCGGATCCAGTGTTTCGACGCGATGTAGCCGTAAGGCACATAGTAGAAAATGTTGTGACTTTATCTATATTTTAATAAACCAGTCGCTGGTGATGGCAACACGCATTGAATACAGGATAAATATGTCATATCTGCTCGTTAAACGAGCCGAAAAAATGATTAGGGCTTTCCACACGGCCGAAAGGAACGAATGACGTCTTGACTAAGAAATATCTGCTCTTATTATGTTTATTGCTGTCATTTCGTTTCAAGACCTACCCTTCCACAAGAGTCCGATGAGATATTTTTAACGCCACAAGAAAGTATACCTAATTATTTCATAGAGAAAATAAAATTAGAAAGAAAAAACAATTTTTGTATTCACACAGGAAAAAAAAATCTCTACAGACGCAAAAAAGGCGTGAGATTTCCACAAATCAAGATTTTTTTTTTCGCCATTATTTGAGTCGAGGGACAAAAAAATGCCGTGAGAACAAAAAACAACAACAACAAAAATCATTTAGAAAGACATCACTTTACAATAAAAGATAGATTCACAAGACGACACACACACATGCACAGACACACATTCACACACATATATATGTGTATGTGTGTGTGTAGGTGTAATGAGAGAGTAATAAGAAAAAAGGAACAGATATATGAATTGGCATACATAGATATTATCAGGCTTTGATAGATCGATAGATACATACAGATATGAATATACAGAGATAGATTTGAACAGGTTTAGATAGATAGATAGATAGATAGATAGATAGATAGATAGATAGATAGGAACAGGTTTAGATAGATTATGAACATATTGAGATAGATAATGAACAGAGTGGTATATATATATATATATATATATATATATATATATATATATATATATATATATATATAGAGAGAGAGAGAGAGAGAGAGATAGATAGATAGATAGATAGATAGATAGATACATAGATACATAGATACATAGATAGATAGATAGATATGAACAGGTTTAGATAGATAATGAATAGACTGAGATAGATAAATAATGAACAGAGTGATATATATATATATATATATATATATATATATATATATATATATACATATATATACACAAACATATATATAGAGATAGATATATAATGAACATACTGATATATATATATATATATATATATATGTATATATATATATATATATATATATATATAGATAGATAGATAGATAGATAATGAATAGACTAATACATATATAGACAATGATAAACTAATATATATATATATATATATATATATATATATAGATAGATATTAGGTTAGTGCAAAAATAATGACGTAATAATGTCGTTTTTTGACGTATTTTTAACGTCAAAAAACGACATTATTACGTCATTATTTTTGCACCAACCTAATAGATAGATAGATAGATAGATAGATAGATAGATAGATAGATAGATAGATAGATAGATAGATAGATATGAACAGGTTTAGATAGAGGCAAACAGCTTCAGATAGATATAAACAGGTGTACATATATAGGTTGACAAATATGTACTGAGATATATAGATTTGTGTATATATATATATATATATATATATATATATATATATATATATATATATATATATATATATATATATATATATAGGATAAAATAAATGTAGGTGGCCAATAAATGTTATCATTTGTGAAATTACATACTAATACAATTAAATTTTGATAAATAATTATTACATATACAATTAAATGTTGTTGTATACAATAATCCAGTATAAAATCGCTGAATCAACAAAGCTGTTCAAACTGCTGTCTCTCAAAGTTGCACGTTCTACAAAAGTTTTCGCACAAGCATCTTTGTATATTAATTTCTTTGATTATTAATTTTCTCCGATGTAATTTTTCAGATCAACAATACTTCGTGGTTTTCGACTATAAACTTTATCCTTGAGTACTCCCCAAAATAAAAATATCAGGTCATCCCATAAGTTCTGTCCGAATGTGACCAAATGTTAC
>OZ010611.1:11587258-11597258 GCA_963932145.1 Acanthosepion lycidas
CAGTTGATTCCGTTCAGTGCAGTCTTTAATTTTTTTAATATACATTGCTTCTAGCTTTCACGGTCGACCAATGTATCACTCCAATAAGTACTTGACTCTTCCTACTATCCGTTACCTTTATAAGAGCCAGATCAGGCCGAAAAAGTACTGTTGCTATATTTTGATGACCATGTTTGCCGTAGTCTCTGAATATGGAATGCAGTGAAGTCCGTAACGTGGACTATAAAATGAGACAGCTCATTTTGGCTAGATCACTAGTACTAAAAGGTACCCCAAAATTCCAACATATTTGGAGAGGAGCTGCCCAAACCTCACTCTCCAGCCTCAGTAGCGTCCAAAGGTGTTTCCAAGTCCCTGTGAGTGACGACTTATTCTTTACCTTCCAAACTCTCTCTCTCTCTCTCTCGCAGTTAGGATGTGCCAAAGCTCTTCCTGCTTTACTGCTACATGCATGGAAAGTGCTACATTCCCTGGTCCCGCAAGTTCAAATCTTCACAGCAAGGGCACATCATGCTATTTACATAGTAGCAAATCCCCTACATTCCCTCTATATCTCATCGGTGAGAACGAAGTTCCACTCGAGCAGCTTCTTCCCACGAATAATTTCACAATTTACGCCGATCCCTAAAATTTTAATCTGTTCAAGACTAAGGTAGTTGTTTATCTTCCGTTCCTACTCACCCAAATTGCCTCAAATCTACCGTGAATGTTCCCCCCGGCCTTGTGAACCTTACTGTAAAATAAATATGTATATATTGCCTAAAGAGTTCAATCACCCAACGAATCATGAAATCCTGTTAATGATTTTAGCATTAAAGTTTCGATGGTATTCTCTAATAGAATGTAAAACAGAATTCCAGTATTTGGATTCTTTCTTTAGCTGTGAATTTTTCCATGGGTAATTTCCTCATGTAAATCCATATCATGGAATAACTTTCCCCCCACACTTACAAGCAAAGTAATATATATTATCATCCGAATCTTGAATATATTGATTAATTTGTTTATTCAACGGCATAACAGCACCTTTATGGATCATCTTATGTCGAAGTAATGGATAGTGGCTATAAGGATCGTTCGGTAGGCAAGGTCGAAATTACTGCTTATAAACTTCAATCTTCCATGAATCTCATACATTCATAACTGCTCATAGCGTATCAAATGTAAACAAATGACGTCATATATTACGAAATGGACAAAGTCCGACAATTTATTTATTAAACACATTTTTTATGTTTAACGTTCTTTTTATAGATACAAGTATTTAAGTAAATGCTCTGTTTATAATAAACGGTATTAAATAACATTTACCGGCCTGAATGTCCGAGAAATTTTCATAGAAAATATTCGTCCTTTGACATGATTCGAACCTGCATCCTATACGGAACCGTCATTTACGCTGACGTGCCTTGACCGCTCGGCCACAAAGGATCGTTCGGTAGACAAGGTCGAATTTACTGCTTATAAACTTCAATCTTCTATGAATCTCGTACATTCATAACTGCTCATGGCGTACCAAATCTAAACAAATGACGTCATACATTAAGAAATGGATAAAGTCCGACAATTTTTTATTTATTAATGACATTAGGCACGCCCGGCATATATCTACCAGGGAAACAAGTAAGAGGAAGGGAGCTTCACTGTCGGGAAGTGCGAGAGAAGAAGGGGTTGGAGTAGAAGCAAATATTGAAGTTTATAATTATCAGGAAAGTAAGTAAACGGAATGGAGTTCCACATGCGCGAAGTACGAGAAGAGAAATTCTTGGAGTAGAAGTGGCGGTTGCATTAATCTATTTCAAGAGTAAATGGGTGGGACCTAGATGCCAATCTAGTTGGACATTTAAATTCATGTAGTCGGGACACTGGGGAAATCAGTTGTTCAAAGCAGTTTCCATGAAGAAAAGACAGAGGGAAGCCACGTCCCATCTGTGAGTGAAATGACTGAAGTCGAGATGCCTGTTCAGGAGCGATTGCATAGCAGATCCTTCTTTGGATTTTGTCAAGGAACTCGATATGAATAGCAGGAGCACCAGACCAGATATGGCAGCAATATTCAATGCACAGAAGAAAGGTAGATTTGTAAATGTGCAAGATGGACTCTGACGAGAAAAAACCTTCTGGCACAATAGTTTCCTAGCAATGGATGCAGCAATAGATTCGATGTAGTCACTTCATTTCAAATCATTTGAAAACGTGAGTTCAAGAAGTCGAAATGTGTTGCTCTCCAAGAGTCTAGCGTCAGCAATGCTGATTATAGGGAGAAGAAATAGATTGTCAATGTATGCTATAAATAAAAGTGCTCAAGACCAGGTATATGAATCATTTCACCCCCAATCAAGGCGGTTATGTCACTAATATGAAGGGGGTTACAGGGAATTCAAGTGAAAGAGAAATCTGAGAAGAGGGAGGATTAAGGAAAGGACAAAAGATAAACGGAATTCAAGAAGACAGCAGATCGCTTTTTTTTAAAAAAAACGAAGGGAGTGAAAAAAAAAACTGTTCAAATATGCAAGCCATAATATCACTAATATAATATTGTAATGCTCGGTTAAATTTAGAATTTGATATTTGTAATTTGTAATTTTAAATTTAAATATGAAATTAAAACTTTATTTGTTATATTGATTTAAACTGAGAATAGGGAGGATTAAGGAAAGGACAAAAGATAAACGGAATTCAAGAAGACAGCAGATGGTTGTTGATTTTTTAAAAGATTATGTTTATCAAGGAAGCAAGGAAACGAAAGGAAGTGAAAAAAAAACTGTTGCAGTAGAAATGGTGTTTGCATTTAGCTATTTCAAAAGTATAAAGGTTTAAATTCATGTAGACGGGTCACTAAGGAAAATTGCTCGTCAGAGAAGTTGCCATGAAAATATTTGTAAAAAAGACAGAGGGAAGCCACGTCACATCTGTGAGAAAGTGACTGGAGCTGAGATGCCAAGTCAGGACTGATTATATTGCAGATACTTTCTTGGATATTGTTAAGGACCACGAGATGAGTAGCAGAAACACCAGACCCTATATGATAGCAATATTCAATGCACGGACGAATGGTAGAATATATATCTATACAGGGTGCGATGAATAAATTGACATCTAAATTACACAAAAATGAAATGAACACTGACATCTCATTTTAACAGATATATTTACCAAAATTACACAAAATATCTTGAAATACTAAAGAGCAAATTTATTCAATAAAATCGCTATTAGCTTCAACCTCGGCCTCCAGACGACATCGGAATCTCCTTCAACTCTTCTGGGCAATCTCCTTGTTTAAATTGGTGAATGCTGCTATAATCCTTGCCTTCAGTTCATTTTTGGTATTATAAGGAGTTTTGTTAGTCTCTCATTTAACTGCGCCCCTACACATGATAATTAAGGACGTTGCAGCCTGAGGAGTTAGGTATGGAGTGATGTGGTTGCAAGACTGTCTGGCAGCCATGACTGGGTACTCCTGCTTGTGTGGCATGGCGCCGAGTCCTGTTACTAGATATAGGGTCTTCCAGCAGCAACCCTCTTTACTCAGGGTAACATTATCGCCTCAAGGCACTTGATGTATGCCTCCGTGTTGAGTCTTAAGAATATTTATATGTATAGCAGGAGCAATAGACCAGATAAGGCAACAGTATTCATTGCACAGAAGAATGGTAGAATTGTAAATATGCAAGATGGCGTCTGGTGAGAAAAAACTTCTGGCACGGCACAGTGATCCAACTTTCCTTGCAGTAGATGCAGCTATTGATCCAAAGAGTGTTTTCGTTTTTGTTTTATTTTTTCTCGCATTCTTTCGCACTAAGTAAACCCTTTGAGTCTTAATGGCTTTATTGCCTTACTTGGGGTGAAATGATAAAAAAAACACGTCGAAATATAGAATATAATATTTTTATCTCAGAATTTCAAACGAGAAAGCAAGAGCTGAAAAATTGTGGCAAAGAAGACAAAAATAGAATGAAAGATGAGGACACACATTTGTTGTATCGATTTTAGCACGCAATGTGTGTTTCCGTGTGTCCGTGTGTTCGTGTGTCGGAGTCTTCAGACAATTCGATTTTTAAATGTTCCGACACTGAAAAGATCAGATCTCTATAAAGAAAGGAATTATTTTTTTTCTGAATCGATAGCGATCTTGTTTTGTTTTATTGAATTGCAAGTAACTTAATTAATGTGGAATTCGATTGGGTTGTTAGAAGCTGAAATAATATTATTGTAGACTTTGAAAGTTTTTAATCAAAAACGGAAAAAGGCTAAGAATAATACATGCCCATATATATATATATATATATATATATATATATATATATATATATATATATATATATATATATATGTATATATATGTATGTATACATAAATTTATATAATTATATCTATCTATCTATCTATCTATCTATATATATATATATATATATATATATATATATATATATCTTTGTGTGTGTGTGTATGTAAATTAGACGCATATACTTAATTCACATTTAAATTCGGTCCAAATTAGTATATATATATATATATATATATATATATATATATATATATATATATATAGAGAGAGAGAGAGAGAGAGAGAGATAAATGAAAAAGGAACGGAACAAATTCAGAAACAACGTGAGAAACATATATATATATATATATATATATATATATATATATATATATATATATATATATATATATATAGTGGACTCTCCCGTTGTATTCGTGTCAAGGAACCGAAAGCCAAGCACTAGCACATATGATTCGTTTATAGTGGTGATGACTTTGTGCAGAAGCATCCGTATTTTTTGAAGGGCCGAATACGTGCCACAAGGTGCCCGAACGAAACTCGGTAGGTTTTGAATTCAGAGTTGTACTTCACCTAGACCAGTTGCCATATATATATATATATATATATAGAGAGAGAGAGAGAGAGAGAGAGAGAGAAAGAGAGAGAGAGAGAGGGAGCTGTGCTTCGCCCGTTTTTAATATGTTTTTGATGTCTTATAATATTAAGTTTTATACTTTTATTTCGATCATTAAAATTTGTACCTACAAAAATATCTTTAAATATATATATATATATATATATATATATATATATATATATATATATATATATATATATGTGTGTGTGTGTGTGTGTGGAGAGAGAGAGAGAGAGAAAATGAAAGAAATAAATAGATCGAGATAGATAATTAGATAAATAAATAACCGGTAGATTAAAACAAATACATATTCATGAACAAATCGACATAGATAGATAGATAGATAGATATATAGATAGATAGATAGATAGATAGATAGATAGATAGATAGATAGATAGATAGAATGAAGAGACTGGGGTAGATAGATAGATAGATAGATAGATAGATAGATAGATAGATAGATAGAATGAAGAGACTGGGATAGATAGATAGATAGATAGATAGATAGATAGATAGATAGATAGAGAGATGCTGGACTGACATAGATAGATAGATAGATAGATAGATAGATAGATAGATAGATATGAACAGACTGAGATAGATAGATAGATAGATAGATAGATAGATAGATAGACATGAGCAAATCGAGTCACGTTAGATGTGAATATTTAATCTCCAATGATTACACAAATAAATACACAAGAAAAACGTAAAGAAAAAAACGATTCGTAAAATACTATAGCTTTGTTTTTAAAAAACAAAATAAAAGAACATTATGCTAGAAAGAAATGCTTTCTTTTTTATTTTTTTCTAATCTCGGATGAGTAACAAGTCAAATATTTTACGCCTATCACAAAGATTAACATAGACAAGGAAAAAAAAATAAATTATTTATAAAATCTACATTATGCTGCACACTGTTCGTGTTTGTTGCCCTCGTTATACGTCGAATTGTAATACAGATTTAAGAGAAGAATTCATTAACCACTGTAATACATCGAATAAACTGGAATTGCTGGCGACAACAGATCTTAAGACAGCGAAAATAATTATATATATATATATATATATATATATATATAGTTAGTTTATGCAAAACTAGGTAATCCGCATGGGTAGACCCAAGGAGGATAATATCCAGAGAGCTCAATGTAAAATTCAGAGCAGATATGTTTGAATAAAAAACAGACCACTTTAAGGTTCCATGTAATAAGTTATTTCGCCACAACCCCCTTAAAAAGGGCTCTGGATCATTAGACTTTACTTCCAAAGGTTGAAATGAAAAGTGAAAAGAAATTCACACGTTTTTGATGGACCTCATCAAGCATATGGAAAATTAACGAAGTGAGGAAGTAAGGTGGGAGAGAAGATAAGATATGAGTAGGTTAGGTGTATCATTCGGTTAGGTTGTGGTGAAATAACTTTTTATTCAAACAAATATATATATATATATATATATATATATATATATATATATATATATATATATATATATATATATATACAGGGTGCAGTGGATTAATTGTCGCCTAAATTACAAAAGGTGAAAATAACACTGCCATCTCATTTTATATTTACAGATATATTTACCAAAATTAAACCAAAATATCTTGAAATACGACAGATTAAATGTATGCAAGAAAATCACCATTGGCTTCAACCATGGCCCCCAGACGGCTTAGGCATCTCTTTTGGGCGGTCTCCATGTTTAAGTTGGTCAATGCTACCATAATCCTTGCCTTCAGTTCATCTTTGGTGTTATAAGGAGTTTTGTTGGTCTCTTGCTCAACTGTGCCCCACACATCAAGTGTTTTGCAGTCTGGGGTGATAGTTGGCCAGATGTAAGGGTTGATGTAGTCAGAGAAATTGTCTACCTGCTATGACTAGGTTCTCCTGCTTATGTGGCATGGTGTAGAGTCCTGTTGTCAGAAAGAGGGTTTTCAAAAAATCACCCTCTTTACCTAGGGCAGTGCTACCTCCCTGGCTACAGACCTGACTGACTTAGACGGATCGTATTTAGCCATGGTCTGGATCTCACCAACAAATTCGAGAATTTCGAGCTGCCGTAAAGTCGTAATCCCCATTAGATTCATACAACTCTTTCCGAAACCTCTGCACTGTCCACAGAATGACACGCAAACACTCTTAAATGTTCGTATTGGAGCTTCCGGTGCGAATGCCAAGCAGTACAGTGTGCCGTTTCCAAATTTCTGGTGGAGTAAATTGCGTCATGGTTCTCTTTTTTTCTCACAGGCAGTTCCAAACTGTCCTTACTATAATGTGCAGTCAACAAAATCAAAAACAAACAACGCGCACGCGCGTAATTAAAAATATAAATTGGCGACCCTCATTGCACCCTCTATATGTTACATACTAACCTTGAAAGTGGAAAGATTATATTGAAGATCTGCTACTGAGAAAGTTGGTAGACAATGTTTCTCTCCAGGATATATCTTTATAAGCCTAGCTTTCGTCTACGTGTTAAATATTGCTGCCACATATGATCCAAAGATTCTGCAATGTTATCAGTCTTGACCTGGCATCTCGGTTTCAGTCATTTTTCCCATCGCCGTAATGAAGATTCCCACCGAACAATTCGCATGAAAGTATTTATAGAAAAATAAATATTTTCATATTAGTTGTTCGGATCTCTTCGCTATGGTCCCTAGACTTCGTGAATTTAAGCGCAGTACTAGATTGGCGGCAAGGTCTCATCAGTTCATAGTTGAAATTGTTAGATGTAACCGTAAGTTCTATGCAGTTTCTTTTCTCGTGTTTCTCGCTTGTGGAATTCTCTTCGGGCCAATTTTGACCTCAAAAAATTTAAATCCACCGTCAATCGTTATCTGCTGTCTTCTTCATTACTCTTTGTTTTTAACATTCTCTCTTCCAAATAATTCTCTTTTTTCTTGTACTATTAATATTCTCACGGTATTTGTTCAGATGAGCTCTTCGCAATGGTACCTAGAATTTATTAATTTAAGTGCAGTACTAGATTAGCAACAGTGATCCTGTTTTGTTTTTTTTGTTTTCTTATTCATTCACACACAGTAACCACTTGTGCCATAGTGGCTTTACTACCTTTAATGGGAGTGATATATATATATATATATATATATATATATATATATATATATATATATATATATATATATATATATATAGATAGATAGATAGATAGATAGATAGATAGATGAGTCCCAAACATAGGACGAAACGGCCGTCCAGTGCTTTCTACATTCTGTTGAGGTTTCTATCAGACTCGATGAATTAATTAAATATAATTATCAAATCCTCCTAATAATTACTATCTGTGTTTATCATCGCTTGATCCGGCTTCTAATGCTCCAGTTGGAGCTGCTTGGTGAGAGTAGTCGTGGCTCCAGGGGGCACAGTCCTATGGTTACAGAGAATCTCAGTAGAGTTCCACCACAGAATATGTGAGCGGGCGACGCTTTGTTGAGTCTGATTTGCAACCTTTTCGTCACCGAGGCCCAGTGGTACAGTTGGTATGATGCTTGCTTGACAGCCTATCTGTCAGGGTTTCAATTCTCGGTAGCGGATGCGCACTGCTGATGAGTCCCAAATATAGGATATATATATCTGTTGATGTTTCTATCAGACTCGATGAATTAATTAAATATATATATATATATATATATATGTAAAAGTGAACATAGAAGTCAACACTTAGAGGTGACAGTCTGTTTCATGTAATCGTCATGCCGCATGTGCTGTTATTTTTCTCAGCTATTTACATATATACGGGTCAGTGGTGCATTGTGGGTAGTCTATTATGGCGGTTATTTACCGGAAGTCATTTATTTATTTATTAGGGTGAAATTATTTTGCTTGTTTTTATATTTATTTTTATTTTTTGTTTCTTATTTTATTTATTTATTTTTTTTAATCGGTGTCTTTATTAATGTAGTAAAAATTTGTTTATATCACTTATTTAATAGTTTTGTTTTGAGAATTTAATTAAAGCAATTTATTCGATTTTGGGGGTTAATTGCTGTAGTTTGTTCTAACTATTATTTTGGCAGGAACAGTTTTTAATTTGTGTTTATTTGGGTTGATTATCTTTATTTGTTTTTTCTAACGGTAACTTTATCGGGGTTGGTTTGTTTATTTATTTACTTGGATGAATTTAGGTCAATTTATTTTACTTGTATATTTTCTCTTTTCAGTTTTTCGATTTTTAAGTAAAGTAGTATTTATTTATTTTTTATTTTTTTTATTATTTTTTTATTTTTATTTTATTTTATTTTATTTTTTTATCGTTATATAACAGTTATAGGTATTTTTTTCGTCCGATTTTTTGGTTCGATTTTTTAGAGAACTAATATTTTGGTCATAATGGTTTGCTAATTTGTTTATTATTTTAATTTATTTATTAGGGTTTGTTTTTTTGTTATTATTATTATTATTATTATTATTCTATTTCGTCTATTCTAACAGGTGTGATTTGGTAATTTGTTTGGATTAATTAATTTTGCTTTGTTTATTTATTTGTTTTTATTTTGTTTTTTTCCGTTTTCAATTTTTTAAGTAACGTAGTAAAAATTTGTTTTCATATCTGCATATTGTGATGAGCTCGGATCTTTTATTTAATAATTTATTTTGGTCTGGGAAAGTAATGATAGCTATTTTTTCCTCCAAGCAAAGTTTGCAAGTTTTTGATTGATTGTTGTAGGGTGATGATCTTTTCCTTATTTTCCAAGATATTTTTGGTGTGATATCCGTTTTGTTTTTAATTTCCCAGATATACTTAGAAAGCATTGTACTGTTCGCATATTTGCTATTTGTAAAATATGTTTTGTGTGTATAATTTCTTTGTTTCCAGTGTCCTTCAGTTACTCCTATGTATACTTTTGTATACTTTTTCTTCATTATCTGGTGATTTTATCGTGACTTGGTATATTAAATAATATATCCCATAAATATAGCACACCTTAAGACTATATTTCTTTATATATATATATATATATATATATATATATATATATACCGGGTGTAACAGCATAATTGTCAATACCACAAAATGTTTAATATTTAAAAAAAAACACCAAACTAAGTGAGTTCCTTT
>OZ010611.1:11602258-11604758 GCA_963932145.1 Acanthosepion lycidas
CTATTTGGAGATGTTTTTGAACTCTATCAAGACTGAAAAGTGAGGTCTGGGCGGCCCCTGCCCAAATATGAAAACAGTACTATATTTTCAGCCTGATCTGGCTTTATAAAACTAGAGGATAGCATGAGGAGTCGTGTACTTACTGGAGCGGTACAGGGAGCCAATCATTTTACCTGTTTATATATATATATATATATATATATATATATATATATATAGTTAAGTTATGAAGAACTTGGTAATCCGTATGGGTAATCCCAAGGAGGATGAAACCCTGAGAGCTCAATGTAAGTCCAGAGCTAATATTTAAAAGAAAAACAGACTACTTTTAGTTTGTTTTTCTTTTAAATATAAATATATATATATATATATATATATATATATATATATATATATATGTAACTACACGCGTCTCAGAAAAACCTTCGGTTTCTTGATTTGCTAATGATCAAATCAATTTCGAAGGAAAAAAAGGTTTTAAAAAAAGAAAGAGCTAGGAACATGAATGATCCGCTTAGGTGAAGCTTTGGTAGGTTTGTCTGGCTCTCTAGGTTTGACAATATATATATATATATATATATATATATATATATATATATATATATATATATATAATGTTGTTAAGCTGCGCACGCTTTTTCATACTAAAACCCTGCTTCCTTCATTTTCTAAAGATAGGCTGTCCTATTTTCATAAAAATTCTGTTGTTTATAAATTCAAATGCCGTTGCGACGCGGTAAACATAGGGTGTACCAATCTAAGGTTGGAAACGTGGGTGGCGCAGCATGTTCCTGCTTTTGTACGTTCAAGCAGCCTATAAGAAGAACAATTCAGTCAGTCAGTCCATGAGTCAGCAATTGGGCAACATTTGCTGGACAATGACGCTTGTGCCGCTGAGTACGAAGACATGGTTTTCGGTATTACAGAGCGCTCGATCTATATATCATCTTCGAGTTTCTGAAGCCGTTTACATTAAGTGTCAACAGCCCAGTCTGTGCAAACAGAAGGAACACTTTTTACGTTCCTTACGTCTACTGGAGGGTCTGTGAGTTTCCTTTTTTCTATTTTATATACTCTTGTGGAACTATTTATTTACATCCCAACCCCTCATTCAATTTTAATTAATATAATTAAAATCTTTTTTAGTCGAGTTCCACCTTTCCCTCCTCAGTCACTTTATTGTGTTTGCATTCATTTATATTAAATATTGCCAACGAATATCTTTGACAAAACGTTGGCCGAAAGGTGCCCTAGATATGACGACCACTTTCTTTAAACTTATATATATATATATATATATATATATATATATATATATATATATATATATATATACAATAGAAAGAAAGAACAGTAAGATATATTGTGGAGTCCAAAATTCGCTTGAGGATGAAATGGAACTTATGTTTTTAATTTAATTACAAAATTAAATTTGAAGCTTCTAGCTTCCATTTTTTAAACATGGTTATTACTGTATAGCGGAAAAACATTTTAAATCAGTTAATTTATAATATATATATTCATTCACTGACTGACTGTTTCGCTGTATCACAGATCTTCAGTGTGGCTAGATGTCCGATTGCTTCAAGCCGGGAATGAAACTCAACAGGTCAGGCATCAGTCTGACATTTTACATGTAAGGCGTCGAGTTAACACATTGTGACCATGTTTGTAGTTAATATTAAGTGTTGGCTTTTTCTTTTTTATTAAGATTTTCATTATTTTTATTATTTTTTTACATGTAGATGAGGTTATTATCTTTGTATTTTCTACTAGTATGTTTCAGATGGAGTCTGGTAAGTTTGTGCGTGTTTAAATGGGTTCTAATAGAGCTCTGGTCAGATAGGTGTAGCGTAAGGCGTCTGGATAGGCATGTAGTTGTGCGACCGATATAATTATTTATAAATTCGGTTTGATCAGCAACACAGTTCCTTAGGGGGCATTTGAACTCATAAATAATATTTCTTGATTTTGCTGGTTATACTGATTTTAACCTCATCCACATGTAAAAAAAAAGATTAAAATTAATGAAAGCCTTAATAATAAAAAAAAGAAAAAGCCAACACTTCATAATATTAATTACAAACACGGCCACAGTGTTCTGTGTTCGGAAAATAAAACGTCCCTATAACTCTAGAAACATACACACAACCCAGACATTCAATTAAAAGCAAAACTAAAATCATCCTTGATAATAACTAAAATTATAGTCGAAAGCGCTCGGAAATATAAAACATTTGGACAGTTTCTACACACTCTATGTGCAGAAAAGAAAGCACTTGTTAGAACACAAGAAAAATTAAATAAAATGATTGATTGTAGTACTTTGTCTGTCGTCTTTAATGAAACACACACACACACACACACACACACACACACACACACATATATATATATATATATATATATATATATATATATATATATATATATATATATTATTTGTATTTCCAATAGGATAGAATCCAGGTAGAGCGCAATGTCCAGGACAGAGCAAGAA
>OZ010611.1:11607258-11609758 GCA_963932145.1 Acanthosepion lycidas
TTTGCACGGACCTATTAGGTGGGTGCAAACATAATGACGTAACAATGTCGTTTTTGGATGTATTTTGTAACGTCACAAAACGACATTATTACGTCATTATTTTTGCACCGACCAATTAGTTTGGTGCAAACATAATGACGTAATAATGTCGTTTTTTGATGTATTTTGTAACGTCACAAAACGACATCATTACGTCATTATTTTAGCACGGACCTATTAGGTGGGTGCAAACATAATGCCGTAACAATGTCGTTTTTTGA
This sequence comes from Acanthosepion lycidas, assembly GCA_963932145.1. Taxonomy (NCBI): domain Eukaryota; kingdom Metazoa; phylum Mollusca; class Cephalopoda; order Sepiida; family Sepiidae; genus Acanthosepion; species Acanthosepion lycidas. The sequence goes on from OZ010611.1 coordinate 11,607,519, forward strand.
TGTATTTTGTAACGTCACAAAACGACATTATTATGTCATTATTTTTGCACCGACCAATTAGGTGGGTGCAAACATAATGACGTAACAATGTCGTTTTTTGATGTATTTTGTAATACCTGTTGATACTTTCACTTATGTGCTATAGGTGATACACGCTTGGACGATCATGTCTCTCCACATCTTCCTCACCTCAATACCTGTTGATACTTTCACTTAAGTGCTATAGGTGATACACGCTTGGACGATCATGTCTCTCCACATCTTCCTCACCTAAATACCTGTTGATACTTTCACTTAAGTGCTATAGGTGATACACGCTTGGACGATCATGTCTCTCCACATCTTCCTCGCCTAAATACCTGTTGTTACTTTCACTTAAGTGCTATAGGTGATACACGCTTGGACGATCATGTCTCTCCACATCTTCCTCACCTAAATACCTGTTGATACTTTCACTTAAGTGCCATAGGTGATACACGCTTGGACGATCATGTCTCTCCACATCTTCCTCACCTAAATACCTGTTGATACTTTCACTTAAGTGCTATAGGTGATACACGCTTGGACGATCATGTCTCTCCACAACTTCCTCGCCTAAATACCTGTTGATACTTTCACTTATGTGCTATAGGTGATACACGCTTGGACGATCATGTCTCTCCACAACTTCCTCGCCTAAATACCTGTTGATACTTTCACTTATGTGCTATAGGTGATACACGCTTGGACGATCATGTCTCTCCACAACTTCCTCACCTAAATACCTGTTGATACTTTCACTTAAGTGCTATAGGTGATACACGCTTGGACGATCATGTCTCTCCACAACTTCCTCACCTAAATACCTGTTGATACTTTCACTTAAGTGCTATAGGTGATACACGCTTGGACGATCATGTCTCTCCACAACTTCCTCACCTAAATACCTGTTGATACATTCACTTAAGTGCTATAGGTGATACACGCTTGGACGATCATGTCTCTCCACAACTTCCTCACCTAAATACTTATTGATACTTTCACTTATGTGCTATAGGTGATACACGCTTGGACGATCATGTCTCTCCACAACTTCCTCACCTAAATACCTGTTGATACTTTCACTTAAGTGCTATAGGTGATACACGCTTGGACATTCATGTCTCTCCACAACTTCCTTGCCTAAATACCTGTTGATACTTTCACTTATGTGCTATAGGTGATACACGCTTGGACGATCATGTCTCTCCACATCTTCCTCGCCTATATACCTTTTGATACTTTCAGTTAAGGGCCATACGTGATAAACGCTTAGGTGATCATGTCTCTTTCGTTTCCTGACTGACTAAGCAGAAGCTTTTTTCCGCAGATGGTTGGCGTTTCTGTCTGCGGTAGATTGTTAGCAATCTAAGGCTATAATCCCTAGTCTCTCGCGCTATTCAACCCATAGCATGCGGAGTGAATAATAGATTCATGCCTTTCCCAATGGTATTTGTTCCTAAGTGAATATATGAACCCGACCGGAATTTGAAAACTGCTTTCCGATTTATCTGTTCGGGCCGATATCCAATACACATATCTATAGGCACAACAATGACTTTAATAACATCTCTTAGTTTGTGTCTGTCTGGCTGGCTGTGTGTGCGTCTGTCACTCTCCCTCCCCATCTCTCTCACTATATATATATATATATATATATATATATATATATATATATATATATATATATATATATACAAGTATATGCATAATATTTTAATAACAGTGACTATAGGTACATGACTTCATTGTCCAAGTACCTTTGGAATCTAAAAGAAAAGAACAAAACACCTACGGTTAAATGGACATTGATTAAGAAAGCCCGGACATGTAACTCCCTATATTCCCCGTGTTACCTGTGTCTTAACGAAAAATTTGAAATTATTAGATTTAAAAACAAGGCTGATCTCTTAAATCAAAGATATGAACTAACGGCCAATTGTAAACACCGTTATAAATTTAACTTATTATAGGGGTCGTATACTTTAAATGATAATGATGTGTAGCTGTAAGTTTAATAGATTATAACTTTTATTGCCTGATGGTCAATCTGACGATATGAATGTGTATGGTATAACTACATAATGTTATTCATTTTTCTGTATGTGTATGTATATATATATATATTTGTGTGTAGTTATGTGTGTTTGTACTGCGGAATGTGTATGTTTGTATATTAATGTATTAATATGTTGCTAAGTTTTGTATATATATATGTATAT
>OZ010611.1:11612258-11617258 GCA_963932145.1 Acanthosepion lycidas
TGTGTGTGTGTGTGTGTATAATTTATTCGAAAATGATAACATAAATATGTTATAAAATCACTGCAAAAATAGCCATTTTGTTTCAGCACATCTGGTGGCTTTATTCTACATTCAACACCATCGCTTGATAAAACACCAGAAGTGTTGAAACAAAATGGCTATTTTTGTAGTGATTTTATAATATATTTATGTTATCATTTTCGAATTTAATTCTATTTAGTCTACTCTATATTGAGCATTCTTTTAAGAATAGTATTTTTTGGTTATTCGAATTTATTCCGTATACACCAATCCTATACTTGGATATATATATATATATATATATATATATATATATATATATATATATATATATATAATAAAAAGGCTTAAACACTAATGTATGTATGTATATATATTTATATATTTTGCATATGTATGTGTATATTTACCACTAATATTATATATATATATATATATATATATATATATATATATAATTCGGAAAATTTAATATATATATTACCTTACGTCTTAGTCGCTTTATTGCTTAGCGTAGGGGGGAATTATATATATAATACGAGGAACAAAATGGACGCACCCATATAAAGTCAATTTTTGCATTTTTACCAAGACAAATGATTAATAGAATTCGTTTATTAATACAAGGTATTAATATGGGTGTATATATGTACATTATACCAATCAAAAAAGAATCTAATAACAATAACGATCCTAAGCATACTGCTTTAAAAAATAAACGCTATCTAGGAATGAAGCGCGTGGCGGGTAAATTGTGACTCTTCCAGTGGCTTAGTCAGAGTCCTAACCATAACCCAATTGAAAGCCTTTGAGCGATAATGGACAAGCGTGCCCATAATAGGAAAGTTAGCACAGAAGATCAGTTTTTTCGTGAATTAAAGAAATGCTGGAGAAATCTGTCGAAGGACGTTGACTTTACTAAAGAATTTAGTCAATAACATGGCACGAAGAATTAAGACTGTTGTTAAAGCAAAAGGTTACACAACAAAATACTAAATCATTCTTTGACTTATATTAGTGTACATAATAAGACCTGTATTAATATCCTGTTTTAATAAACGAATTCTATTACTCACTTGTCGGTCTGTCCAGTTTTTTGTTAACGCTTTCAAATTTCCGAATTATTTGTTTTATGTAATCGATAAAGTTTATATTTATTTTTATTTTATTTAATTTTTTCCAGAATACATTCGAACGTTCTTGTATTTGTTTACAAAGTACACACACACACACACACACACATATATATATATATATATATATATATATATATATAATTGCAGAATATTTTAATTCAGTCATCTTTGGTTAAATACTTCAGACGTATTATACCTATTAATTTTAGTTTTAATCCTTTTATATCCACGAAGTAATTTTTTCTCAGCTGCAGAAAATTGATTAAAAAAAAATACCAAAATATTGTTTCATATAATTTTTAATTTTCGAAGTAATTTCAGACTTGTTCGAGATTATCTTCAGGTGTTCAATATCTTTGGAAGTGAGTAAAAAGAACACCACAAAATTCAAAATATTTACCCATATTGCAATGGAGGTAACTTATGTGATATTTTTGGAAGTATATTTTCATGGGTCCAGAAGATGTTTTTAATTGTAGATTTTAACAATTATAATTTAGTATTTTAAAAAACAAATTGCTGCTGTCAACATTTGAAGAATTTGTTGCTATACTCATAGTTGATTTATTTAGTTTTGGTTGCTGTTCTCTTAAAGGCTTCCAGAACATTTACTTTTTTTGCTTATTATTATCTTGGAGTACCGTTGTATTTTCGACTAATATCTAACTTGGAAATGTTCCTTTATATGCTCTGAGATTGAACTGTGATCGTTCAATTAAAACTCATGGCTTCTCGTCGTGGTCTTTGTAGTAAAACCAATATACATATTATTAACACTTTTTTTTATCAGAGATGCAATCTCCCAATGGACATTTAAATTGATATGCAATGTTGCTTTTTTGCAGGATGCTAGTTAACGGAGAAGTGTTATGAATGACTAACTTGGTTATATTAAATTTAGTATACTATGTAATTCATTTTATTTTTACTGGGATTGTTAATGTTTGTGAGATTTTTTGAATTTTTTCATCCTGTTGAATAGTTAGAATGTATTTAGTTACGGTATATTAGTTTGATATGCTTTCTACTCATTTTTATTGACGTTAATATTCCTAATGGCTCGTCTAATTTGTTCATTAAAGATGTAATAAAAGGAGTCATTATTAACGAGGGTGTGTTTAATATTTTTTAATTCATTGTAGAAAATATTTTTGTTGAAGAATTTGCTTTTGCACGGTTTACCAAAGTTCATATTTATTTTTATTTTATTTAATTTTTTCCAAAATACATTCGAATGTTGTATTCGTTTACAAAGTACATATATACGAGGGTCATTCAATAAATAATGTGAATTTTTCGGTATAAGGACTTCTAATACAGATAGAAACTTACTTTTTTATTTTTTATTTTTTGTTTTGTTTTACTTCTTTTTCACATAGATTTAATTTCTTTTGCAGATTAAAAAAAAACAAAAAAAACTTTGAGAGTTTTGGCGATTAACAAAGATGGCCGACCAAGAAGCATGCTCCAGGATTGAACAGAGGTCAGTTATCAAGTTTTGGTTGCTGAAGGGTTCAAACCAGTTGAAATTCATAGGAGAATGTCAACTGTCTATGGTGCCACATGTTTCAGCCAAAAAAAATGTCTACAAGTGAGCTAAATTGTTTAAAGAAGGACGGAGCAGTGTTTAGGATGAAGACAGGCCTTGGAGGCCTACAGAAGTGAGGCCGCCTGAGGTGATCGAATCAATCAATGACCTCATTCAGTCTGACAGAAGAACTACTGTGAACTGCTGAGGCAGGTCAAGAAAGACATAAAGAACAAAAGCAGGGGTCATCAGTCAGAAGGAGTCATTTTGCATCATGACAACGCAAGGCTTCACACAGAAGCCCAAACGGTGCAGACCATCAACGAGCTGGGCTGGGAACTGCTCCTTCATCCTCCCTTACAGCCCCCTTCAGACTTTCACCTGTTTGGTCCCTCGAAAGCGTTCACGAGAGGCACGAAGTTTAAAAGTGACGATGAAGTCAAAAATGTTGTGTGCGACTGGCTGAGACATCAGTCCAAAGATTTTTATGCTGAGGGAATACGGAAGCTTGTGCACAGATGGGAAAAGTGTGTGACAGTGCGGGGAGACTACGTTGAAAAATAAAAAAAGAAGTAAGCTTCTATCTGTATTAGAAGTCCTTATACCGAAACATTCACCTTATTTATTGAATGACCCTCGTATATATATATATATATATATATATATATATATATATATATATATATACACACACATACAGACACACACACACATATATATATATATATATATATATATAGGCAGAATATTTTCGTTCACTCATATTTAGTTAAATAGTTTAGACGTAATATGCCTATTAATTTTGGTTTAAATCCTTTCATATCCACGAATTAATTTCTTGTCAGCTGCAGAAAATTGATAAAAATATACCAAAATTTTCTGTGAAATTTTCTGTTTTTTTTTTTTCATATAATAACTAGCTTTTTTATAGGGCATTCACTTTTATAGTTTAGAGTGCATGTGTTTATACTAGTTGTTTTTTTTTATGAGGAGAGGTAGTAAATGTATTATTATTTTTACTGTCTACCAATATATCGAGGAATGCGATATTTTAGTCATTATGTTCATATGTGAACATAAACACAGATTTTTGGAAAGTTTTCTTATAGTTCATTTCATTTACGTCTCTGACTGACTCATTCTCAGTTTTGCATATAGACATATCGAAACACCATTTGTTATTTCTGGAGGCCATTTGTCTTAAACTGCAGCAACCATCTCCCTGCAGGCAAAAGGATGCGGTCTTTAAACATATTTGGAGGTTAGTGAGCGATTCTTTACTTGTTTTATGCTCTGGTTGGTTCATTTACTTATTCTCTTAATTTTACATATTTATTTTAATCGTAAATCTTATTTAGACTTGTTCCAGGCTTAGAATCCAATAATTTTCCCGCATATTTGTAGTCTAATTCTCATTACTTCAGTTGTGCAAACGATCGGTCGCTGAAGAAACGTTGGCCGAAACGTTGCCTACACCCGGCAAAAAAATGGACCATAAATTGTGTTTATTCAAATACATACATACCTATATATATATATATATATATATATATATATATATATATATATATATATATATACTGGCAGTATTGCCCGGCGTTGCCCGTTCTTGATTCAAAAATCGTACGACTCATACAGCAATCGCTATCACTTGACTTAAAATATTTTTGCCCTTCCTTGTCTTTAAACGAGTACCCTTTGTCGTGCTGATGTTGCTACATGCCTTACTTCTTGCCTATCTCACACTGCGAATATTTTCTAAGCTCTATACTAAACATTAAATCTGTTACGAAAAAAGAACTAAACAAAATGAACACAAAACGATCAGCTTTAAAAAAGGACTCGTAACTGGAAAAACCGAATGAAAAAAGAATGTTAACAACAAATACTTTTTCTCACTCAACCCAGTTCTGCGGAATCAGAATCAACGTTGAGTTTAAGCAAGCGAATGAGCCAATTGAAGTAAAGTGCCATGCAGATTTAAATTTTTCCCACTTGTGACGAATGCAGCTATCGATTTTTTTGCACGCTAGCATGCTAGTTAACATTCTTGTCAGTCAGCTGTTGGCTCTCACTCTGGCCAATAGAATCTTCCTGCCTATTCGTGACAGCCAGCTATATTACAGTCTTAATCTCATAATCCTAATATACATGTGTGTGTGTGTGTGTGTGCGCGCGCGTGTGTGCGTGCGTGTCAAAGAAATAGAGATATATTGTGCGTAATTAGGTATGTATATATGCACATATATACTATAATTAATGTAACCTAGTATCATTTGCTGCATTATCAGTTTATCCCTAACTAAACCGGTCCC
>OZ010611.1:11622258-11657258 GCA_963932145.1 Acanthosepion lycidas
TATATATATATATATATAAAGAAATATAGTCTTAAGGTGTGCAATATTTATGGGATAAAGTGCTCAATATCAGAGATAGAGCGTGTGTAAATATAAATATAAAAGTGAACATAGAAATCAACATTTAGAGGCGACAGTCTGTTTCATGCTATATGCAATCGTCAGGTCACATATGCTGTTATTTTTCTCGGCTATTTATATATATACGGGTTAGTGGTGCATTGTGGGTATTCTATTATGGCGGTTATTTTACCGGAAGTCGTTTGTGTAAAACCAAGTTAGTGGTACAAACACTGTTTTCTCATTTTAATTTTCTGATGAATTTTAATTCTTTAAAGAATGATTAAGAATGTTCATGGCGAGTTTAACGACAACAAAATATCCTCAGACTTTCCCCGATCGCATCGTTAAGTATTTGTCCTTCACAAATTTAGCAAAATATTGCAATAATAATCATAAGGAAGTGGATAGAAATGTAAAGATTTGAGACTGACAATTTTTTCGATTTCACTGAAACAGACGTAAAAAGAAATTCTATCATTGCTTCTTTCTTTCTTTCCTTCTTTCTTTCTTTCTTTAAAATTACTTTTTTCTTACTTTCCTTCTTTCTTCACTTCTTTATTTCCTTCTTTCTTCACTTCTTTCTTTCTTTCTTTCTTTTATTTTTTCACTGAAACCAAGTCGTGTCTCTCCCCCTCTTTCCACGCGATCAAAACTGTATTATTCTGTTTTTATGACGTATTGGCAGATGTTAAACACATCCATTTTCCCTTCTTTCTTTCTTTCTTTCTTTCTTTCTTTCTTTTGTATTGTTTCTTTCTTTTTTCCCTTCTTCGTTTCTTCTCTTCTTTCTTTCTTTCTCTCTTTCTTTCTTTCTTTCTTTCTCTCTTTCTCTCTTTCTTTCTTTCTTTTTTATTGTTTCTTTGTTTTTCCCTTCTTCGCTTCTTCTCTTCTTTCTTTCTTTCTTTCTTATTGTTTCTTTCTTTTTTCCCTTCTTCGTTTCTTCTCTTCTCTTCTTTCTTTCTTTCTCTTTCTTTCTTTCTTTCTTTCTTTCGCTCTTTCTCTCTTTCTTTCTTTCTTTCTTTCTTTTTTATTGTTTCGTTCTTTTTCCCTTCTTCGCTTCTTCTCTTCTTTCTTTCTTTCTTTCTTTCTTATTGTTTCGTTCTTTTTCCCTTCTTCGCTTCTTCTCTTCTTTCTTTCTTTCTTTCTTTCTTTCTTTCTTATTGTTTCGTTCTTTTTCCCTTCTTCGCTTCTTCCCTTCTTTCTTTCTTTCTTTCTTTCTTTCTTATTGTTTCGTTCTTTTTCCCTTCTTCGCTTCTTCCCTTCTTTCTTTCTTTCTTTCTTTCTTTCTTTCTTATTGTTTCGTTCTTTTTCCCTTCTTCGCTTCTTCTCTTCTTTCTTTCTTTCTTTCTTATTGTTTCGTTCTTTTTCCCTTCTTCGCTTCTTCTCTTCTTTCTTTCTTTCTTTCTTTCTTTCTTTCTTTCTTTCTTATTGTTTCGTTCTTTTTCCCTTCTTCGCTTCTTCCCTTCTTTCTTTCTTTCTTTCTTTCTTATTGTTTCGTTCTTTTTCCCTTCTTCGCTTCTTCCCTTCTTTCTTTCTTTCTTTCTTTCTTTCTTATTGTTTCGTTCTTTTTCCCTTCTTCGCTTCTTCTCTTCTTTCTTTCTTTCTTTCTTTCTTATTGTTTCGTTCTTTTTCCCTTCTTCGCTTCTTCTCTTCTTTCTTTCTTTCTTTCTTATTGTTTCGTTCTTTTTCCCTTCTTCGCTTCTTCCCTTCTTTCTTTCTTTCTTTCTTTCTTTCTTATTGTTTCGTTCTTTTTCCCTTCTTCGCTTCTTCTCTTCTTTCTTTCTTTCTTTCTTTCTTTCTTTCTTATTGTTTCGTTCTTTTTCCCTTCTTCGCTTCTTCTCTTCTTTCTTTCTTTCTTTCTTTCTTATTGTTTCGTTCTTTTTCCCTTCTTCGCTTCTTCTCTTCTTTCTTTCTTTCTTTCTTTCTTATTGTTTCGTTCTTTTTCCCTTCTTCGCTTCTTCTCTTCTTTCTTTCTTTCTTTCTTTCTTTCTTTCTTTCTTATTGTTTCGTTCTTTTTCCCTTCTTCGCTTCTTTCTTTCTTTCTTTCTTTCTTATTGTTTCGTTCTTTTTCCCTTCTTCGCTTCTTCTCTTCTTTCTTTCTTTCTTTCTTTCTTATTGTTTCGTTCTTTTTCCCTTCTTCGCTTCTTCTCTTCTTTCTTTCTTTCTTTCTTATTGTTTCGTTCTTTTTCCCTTCTTCGCTTCTTCTCTTCTTTCTTTCTTTCTTTCTTTCTTTCTTATTGTTTCGTTCTTTTTCCCTTCTTCGCTTCTTCTCTTCTTTCTTTCTTTCTTTCTTTCTTTCTTTCTTATTGTTTCGTTCTTTTTCCCTTCTTCGCTTCTTCTCTTCTTTCTTTCTTTCTTTCTTTCTTATTGTTTCGTTCTTTTTCCCTTCTTCGCTTCTTCTCTTCTTTCTTTCTTTCTTTCTTTCTTTCTTTCTTATTGTTTCGTTCTTTTTCCCTTCTTCGCTTCTTCTCTTCTTTCTTTCTTTCTTTCTTTCTTATTGTTTCGTTCTTTTTCCCTTCTTCGCTTCTTCTCTTATTTTTTTCTTTCTTTCTTTCTTATTGTTTCGTTCTTTTTCCCTTCTTCGCTTCTTCTCTTCTTTCTTTCTTTCTTTCTTTCTTTCTTTCTTTCTTATTGTTTCGTTCTTTTTCCCTTCTTCGCTTCTTCTCTTCTTTCTTTCTTTCTTTCTTTCTTTGTTATTGTTTCGTTCTTTTTCCCTTCTTCGCTTCTTCACTTCTTTCTTTCTTTCTTTCTTTCTTTCTTTCTTTCTTTCTTTCTTATTGTTTCGTTCTTTTTCCCTTCTTCGCTTCTTCTCTTCTTTCTTTCTTTCTTTCTTTCTTATTGTTTCGTTCTTTTTCCGTTCTTCGCTTCTTCTCTTCTTTCTTTCTTTCTTTCTTTCTTTCTTATTGTTTCGTTCTTTTTCCCTTCTTCGCTTCTTCTCTTCTTTCTTTCTTTCTTTCTTTCTTATTGTTTCGTTCTTTTTCCCTTCTTCGCTTCTTCTCTTCTTTCTTTCTTTCTTTCTTTCTTTCTTATTGTTTCGTTCTTTTTCCCTTCTTCGCTTCTTCTCTTCTTTCTTTCTTTCTTTCTTTCTTTCTTATTGTTTCGTTCTTTTTCCCTTCTTCGCTTCTTCTCTTCTTTCTTTCTTTCTTTCTTATTGTTTCGTTCTTTTTCCCTTCTTCGCTTCTTCTCTTCTTTCTTTCTTTCTTTCTTTCTTTCTTACTTTCTTATTGTTTCGTTCTTTTTCCCTTCTTCGCTTCTTCCCTTCTTTCTTTCTTTCTTTCTTTCTTTCTTTCTTATTGTTTCGTTCTTTTTCCCTTCTTCGCTTCTTCCCTTCTTTCTTTCTTTCTTTCTTTCTTTCTTTCTTATTGTTTCGTTCTTTTTCCCTTCTTCGCTTCTTCTCTTCTTTCTTTCTTTCTTTCTTTCTTTCTTATTGTTTCGTTCTTTTTCCCTTCTTCGCTTCTTCTCTTCTTTCTTTCTTTCTTATTGTTTCGTTCTTTTTCCCTTCTTCGCTTCTTCTCTTCTTTCTTTCTTTCTTTCTTTCTTTCTTTCTTTCTTATTGTTTCGTTCTTTTTCCATTCTTCGCTCCTTCTCTTCTTTCTTTCTTTCTTTCTTTCTTTCTTATTGTTTCGTTCTTTTTCCCTTCTTCGCTTCTTCCCTTCTTTCTTTCTTTCTTTCTTTCTTTCTTTCTTTCTTATTGTTTCGTTCTTTTTCCCTTCTTCGCTTCTTCCCTTCTTTCTTTCTTTCTTTCTTTCTTTCTTATTGTTTCGTTCTTTTTCCCTTCTTCGATTCTTCCCTTCTTTCTTTCTTTCTTTCTTTCTTTCTTTCTTATTGTTTCGTTCTTTTTCCCTTCTTCGCTTCTTCTCTTCTTTCTTTCTTTCTTTCTTTCTTATTGTTTCGTTCTTTTTCCCTTCTTCGCTTCTTCTCTTCTTTCTTTCTTTCTTTCTTTCTTTCTTTCTTATTGTTTCGTTCTTTTTCCCTTCTTCGCTTCTTCACTTCTTTCTTTCTTTCTTTCTTTCTTATTGTTTCGTTCTTTTTCCCTTCTTCGCTTCTTCTCTTCTTTCTTTCTTTCTTTCTTTCTTTCTTATTGTGTCGTTCTTTTTCCCTTCTTCGCTTCTTCTCTTCTTTCTTTCTTTCTTTCTTTCTTTCTTTCTTTCTTTCTTTCTTATTGTTTCGTTCTTTTTCCCTTCTTCGCTTCTTCTCTTCTTTCTTTCTTTCTTTCTTTCTTTCTTTCTTTTTTATTGTTTCGTTCTTTTTCCCTTCTTCGCTTCTTCTCTTCTTTCTTTCTTTCTTTCTTTCTTTCTTTCTTTCTTTCTTATTGTTTCGTACTTTTTCCCTTCTTCGCTTCTTCTCTTCTTTCTTTCTTTCTTTCTTTCTTTCTTATTGTTTCGTTCTTTTTCCCTTCTTCGCTTCTTCCCTTCTTTCTTTCTTTCTTTCTTTCTTATTGTTTCGTTCTTTTTCCCTTCTTCGCTTCTTCTCTTCTTTCTTTCTTTCTTTCTTTCTTTCTTATTGTTTCGTTCTTTTTCCCTTCTTCGCTTCTTCCCTTCTTTCTTTCTTTCTTTCTTTCTTTCTTATTGTTTCGTTCTTTTTCCCTTCTTCGCTTCTTCTCTTCTTTCTTTCTTTCTTTCTTTCTTTCTTTCTTTCTTATTGTTTCGTTCTTTTTCCCTTCTTCGCTTCTTCTCTTCTTTCTTTCTTTCTTTCTTATTGTTTCGTTCTTTTTCCCTTCTTCGCTTCTTCTCTTCTTTCTTTCTTTCTTTCTTTCTTATTGTCTCGTTCTTTTTCCCTTCTTCGCTTCTTCTCTTCTTTCTTTCTTTCTTTCTTTCTTATTGTTTCGTTCCTTTTCCCTTCTTCGCTTCTTCTCTTATTTCTTTCTTTCTTTCTTTCTTATTGTTTCGTTCTTTTTCCCTTCTTCGCTTCTTCTCTTCTTTCTTTCTTTCTTTCTTTCTTTCTTTCTTATTGTTTCGTTCTTTTTCCCTTCTTCGCTTCTTCTCTTCTTTCTTTCTTTCTTTCTTTCTTTCTTATTGTTTCGTTCTTTTTCCCTTCTTCGCTTCTTCACTTCTATCTTTCTTTCTTTCTTTCTTTCTTTCTTATTGTTTCGTTCTTTTTCCCTTCTTCGCTTCTTCTCTTCTTTCTTTCTTTCTTTCTTTCTTATTGTTTCGTTCTTTTTCCCTTCTTCGCTTCTTCTCTTCTTTCTTTCTTTCTTTCTTTCTTTCTTTCTTTCTTATTGTTTCGTTCTTTTTCCCTTCTTCGCTTCTTCTCTTCTTTCTTTCCTTCTTTCTTTCTTATTGTTTCGTTCTTTTTCCCTTCTTCACTTCTTCCCTTCTTTCTTTCTTTCTTTCTTTCTTTCTTATTGTTTCGTTCTTTTTCCCTTCTTCGCTTCTTCTCTTCTTTCTTTCTTTCTTTCTTTCTTTCTTTCTTTCTTATTGTTTCGTTCTTTTTCCCTTCTTCGCTTCTTCTCTTCTTTCTTTCTTTCTTTCTTTCTTTCTTATTGTTTCGTTCTTTTTCCATTCTTCGCTTCTTCTCTTCTTTCTTTCTTTCTTTCTTTCTTTCTTTCTTATTGTTTCGTTCTTTTTCCCTTCTTCGCTTCTTCTCTTCTTTCTTTCTTTCTTTCTTTCTTTCTTATTGTTTCGTTCTTTTTCCCTTCTTCGCTTCTTCTCTTCTTTCTTTCTTTCTTTCTTTCTTTCTTATTGTTTCGTTCTTTTTCCCTTCTTCGCTTCTTCTCTTCTTTCTTTCTTTCTTTCTTATTGTTTCGTTCTTTTTCCCTTCTTCGCTTCTTCTCTTCTTTCTTTCTTTCTTTCTTTCTTATTGTTTCGTTCTTTTTCCCTTCTTCGCTTCTTCCCTTCTTTCTTTCTTTCTTTCTTTCTTATTGTTTCGTTCTTTTTCCCTTCTTCGCTTCTTCCCTTCTTTCTTTCTTTCTTTATTTCTTTCTTTCTTATTGTTTCGTTCTTTTTCCCTTCTTCGCTACTTCCCTTCTTTCTTTCTTTCTTTCTTTGTTATTGTTTCGTTCTTTTTCCCTTCTTCGCTTCTTCACTTCTTTCTTTCTTTCTTTCTTTCTTTCTTATTGTTTCGTTCTTTTTCCCTTCTTCGCTTCTTCTCTTCTTTCTTTCTTTCTTTCTTTCTTTCTTTCTTATTGTTTCGTTCTTTTTCCGTTCTTCGCTTCTTCTCTTCTTTCTTTCTTTCTTTCTTTCTTTCTTATTGTTTCGTTCTTTTTCCCTTCTTCGCTTCTTCTCTTCTTTCTTTCTTTCTTTCTTTCTTATTGTTTCGTTCTTTTTCCCTTCTTCGCTTCTTCTCTTCTTTCTTTCTTTCTTTCTTTCTTTCTTTCTTTCTTTCTTATTGTTTCGTTCTTTTTCCCTTCTTCGCTTCTTCTCTTCTTTCTTTCTTTCTTTCTTATTGTTTCGTTCTTTTTCCCTTCTTCGCTTCTTCTCTTCTTTCTTTCTTTCTTTCTTATTGTTTCGTTCTTTTTCCCTTCTTCGCTTCTTCTCTTCTTTCTTTCTTTCTTTCTTTCTTATTGTTTCGTTCTTTTTCCCTTCTTCGCTTCTTCCCTTCTTTCTTTCTTTCTTTCTTTCTTTCTTACTTTCTTTCTTTCTTTCTTATTGTTTCGTTCTTTTTCCCTTCTTCGCTTCTTCCCTTCTTTCTTTCTTTCTTTCTTTCTTTCTTATTGTTTCGTTCTTTTTCCCTTCTTCGCTTCTTCTCTTCTTTCTTTCTTTCTTTCTTTCTTTCTTTCTTTCTTATTGTTTCGTTCTTTTTCCCTTCTTCGCTTCTTCTCTTCTTTCTTTCTTTCTTATTGTTTCGTTCTTTTTCCCTTCTTCGCTTCTTCTCTTCTTTCTTTCTTTCTTTCTTTCTTATTGTTTCGTTCTTTTTCCCTTCTTCGCTTCTTCTCTTCTTTCTTTCTTTCTTTCTTTCTTTCTTATTGTTTCGTTCTTTTTCCCTTCTTCGCTTCTTCCCTTCTTTCTTTCTTTCTTTCTTTCTTTCTTATTGTTTCGTTCTTTTTCCCTTCTTCGCTTCTTCCCTTCTTTCTTTCTTTCTTTCTTTCTTATTGTTTCGTTCTTTTTCCCTTCTTCGCTTCTTCCCTTCTTTCTTTCTTTCTTTCTTTCTTTCTTTCTTATTGTTTCGTTCTTTTTCCCTTCTTCGCTTCTTCTCTTCTTTCTTTCTTTCTTTCTTTCTTTCTTATTGTTTCGTTCTTTTTCCCTTCTTCGCTTCTTCTCTTCTTTCTTTCTTTCTTTCTTTCTTTCTTATTGTTTCGTTCTTTTTCCCTTCTTCGCTTCTTCTCTTTTTCTTTCTTTCTTTCTTTCTTTCTTTCTTATTGTTTCGTTCTTTTTCCCTTCTTCGCTTCTTCTCTTCTTTCTTTCTTTCTTTCTTTCTTATTGTGTCGTTCTTTTTCCCTTCTTCGCTTCTTCTCTTCTTTCTTTCTTTCTTTCTTTCTTTCTTTCTTATTGTTTCGTTCTTTTTCCCTTCTTCGCTTCTTCTCTTCTTTCTTTCTTTCTTTCTTTCTTTCTTATTGTTTCGTTCTTTTTCCCTTCTTCGCTTCTTCTCTTCTTTCTTTCTTTCTTTCTTTCTTTCTTTCTTTCTTATTGTTTCGTTCTTTTTCCCTTCTTCGCTTCTTCTCTTCTTTCTTTCTTTCTTTCTTTCTTTCTTATTGTTTCGTTCTTTTTCCCTTCTTCGCTTCTTCCCTTCTTTCTTTCTTTCTTTCTTTCTTTCTTTATTGTTTCGTTCTTTTTCCCTTCTTCGCTTCTTCCCTTCTTTCTTTCTTTCTTTCTTATCGTTTCGTTCTTTTTCCCTTCTTCGCTTCTTCCCTTCTTTCTTTCTTTCTTTCTTTCTTATTGTTTCGTTCTTTTTCCCTTCTTCGCTTATTCTCTTCTTTCTTTCTTTCTTTCTTTCTTTCTTATTGTTTCGTTCTTTTTCCCTTCTTCGCTTCTTCTCTTCTTTCTTTCTTTCTTTCTTTCTTATTGTTTCGTTCTTTTTCCCTTCTTCGCTTCTTCTCTTCTTTCTTTCTTTCTTTCTTTCTTTCTTATTGTTTCGTTCTTTTTCCCTTCTTCGCTTCTTCTCTTCTTTCTTTCTTTCTTTCTTTCTTATTGTTTCGTTCTTTTTCCCTTCTTCGCTTCTTCTCTTCTTTCTTTCTTTCTTTCTTTCTTATTGTTTCGTTCTTTTTCCCTTCTTCGCTTCTTCTCTTCTTTCTTTCTTTCTTTCTTTCTTTCTTATTGTTTCGTTCTTTTTCCCTTCTTCGCTTCTTCTCTTCTCTTCTTTCTTTCTTTCTTTCTTTCTTTCTTTCTTATTGTTTCGTTCTTTTTCCCTTCTTCGCTTCTTCACTTCTATCTTTCTTTCTTTCTTTCTTTCTTATTGTTTCGTTCTTTTTCCCTTCTTCGCTTCTTCTCTTCTTTCTTTCTTTCTTTCTTTCTTTCTTATTTTTTCGTTCTTTTTCCCTTCTTCGCTTCTTCTCTTCTTTCTTTCTTTCTTTCTTTCTTATTGTTTCGTTCTTTTTCCCTTCTTCGCTTCTTCTCTTCTTTCTTTCTTTCTTTCTTTCTTATTGTTTCGTTCTTTTTCCCTTCTTCGCTTCTTCCCTTCTTTCTTTCTTTCTTTCTTTCTTTCTTATTGTTTCGTTCTTTTTCCCTTCTTCGCTTCTTCTCTTCTTTCTTTCTTTCTTTCTTTCTTTCTTATTGTTTCGTTCTTTTTCCCTTCTTCGCTTCTTCTCTTCTTTCTTTCTTTCTTTCTTTCTTTCTTATTGTTTCGTTCTTTTTCCATTCTTCGCTTCTTCTCTTCTTTCTTTCTTTCTTTCTTTCTTTCTTATTGTTTCGTTCTTTTTCCCTTCTTCGCTTCTTCTCTTCTTTCTTTCTTTCTTTCTTTCTTATTGTTTCGTTCTTTTTCCCTTCTTCGCTTCTTCTCTTCTTTCTTTCTTTCTTTCTTTCTTTCTTATTGTTTCGTTCTTTTTCCCTTCTTCGCTTCTTCTCTTCTTTCTTTCTTTCTTTCTTATTGTTTCGTACTTTTTCCCTTCTTCGCTTCTTCTCTTCTTTCTTTCTTTCTTTCTTTCTTTCTTATTGTTTCGTTCTTTTTCCCTTCTTCGCTTCTTCCCTTCTTTCTTTCTTTCTTTCTTTCTTATTGTTTCGTTCTTTTTCCCTTCTTCGCTTCTTCCCTTCTTTCTTTCTTTCTTTCTTTCTTTCTTTCTTATTGTTTCGTTCTTTTTCCCTTCTTCGCTTCTTCTCTTCTTTCTTTCTTTCTTTCTTTCTTTCTTTCTTATTGTTTCGTTCTTTTTCCCTTCTTCGCTTCTTCTCTTCTTTCTTTCTTTCTTTCTTTCTTTCTTATTGTTTCGTTCTTTTTCCCTTCTTCGCTTCTTCTCTTCTTTCTTTCTTTCTTTCTTTCTTATTGTTTCGTTCTTTTTCCCTTCTTCGCTTCTTCTCTTCTTTCTTTCTTTCTTTCTTTCTTTCTTTCTTATTGTTTCGTTCTTTTTCCCTTCTTCGCTTCTTCCCTTCTTTCTTTCTTTCTTTCTTTCTTTCTTTCTTATTGTTTCGTTCTTTTTCCCTTCTTCGCTTCTTCTCTTCTTTCTTTCTTTCTTTCTTTCTTTCTTTCTTTCTTATTGTTTCGTTCTTTTTCCCTTCTTCGCTTCTTCTCTTCTTTCTTTCTTTCTTTCTTTCTTTCTTATTGTTTCGTTCTTTTTCCCTTCTTCGCTTCTTCTCTTCTTTCTTTCTTTCTTTCTTTCTTTCTTTCTTTCTTATTGTTTCGTTCTTTTTCCCTTCTTCGCTTCTTCTCTCCTTTCTTTCTTTCTTTCTTTCTTATTGTTTCGTTCTTTTTCCCTTCTTCGCTTCTTCTCTTCTTTCTTTCTTTCTTTCTTTCTTTCTTATTGTTTCGTTCTTTTTCCCTTCTTCGCTTCTTCTCTTCTTTCTTTCTTTCTTTCTTTCTTTCTTATTGTTTCGTTCTTTTTCCCTTCTTCGCTTCTTCTCTTGTTTCTTTCTTTCTTTCTTTCTTTCTTTCTTATTGTTTCGTTCTTTTTCCCTTCTTCGCTTCTTCTCTTCTTTCTTTCTTTCTTTCTTTCTTATTGTTTCGTTCTTTTTCCCTTCTTCGCGTCTTCTCTTCTTTCTTTCTTTCTTTCTTTCTTATTGTTTCGTTCTTTTTCCCTTATTCGCTTCTTCTCTTCTTTCGTTCTTTCTTTCTTTCTTTCTTTCTTATTGTTTCGTTCTTTTTCCCTTCTTCGCTTCTTCTCTTCTTTCTTTCTTTCTTTCTTTCTTATTGTTTCGTTCTTTTTCCCTTCTTCGCTTCTTCTCTTCTTTCTTTCTTTCTTTCTTTCTTTCTTTCTTTCTTATTGTTTCGTTCTTTTTCCCTTCTTCGCTTCTTCTCTTCTTTCTTTCTTTCTTTCTTTCTTATTGTTTCGTTCTTTTTCCCTTCTTCGCTTCTTCTCTTCTTTCTTTCTTTCTTTCTTTCTTATTGTTTCGTTCTTTTTCCCTTCTTCGCTTCTTCTCTTCTTTCTTTCTTTCTTTCTTATTGTTTCGTTTTTTTTCCCTTCTTCGCTTCTTCTCTTCTTTCTTTCTTTCTTTCTTTCTTATTGTTTCGTTCTTTTTCCCTTCTTCGCTTCTTCCCTTCTTTCTTTCTTTCTTTCTTTCTTTCTTTCTTATTGTTTCGTTCTTTTTCCCTTCTTCGCTTCTTCTCTTCTTTCTTTCTTTCTTTCTTTCTTATTGTTTCGTTCTTTTTCCCTTCTTCGCTTCTTCTCTTCTTTCTTTCTTTCTTTCTTTCTTTCTTTCTTTCTTTCTTTCTTATTGTTTCGTTCTTTTTCCCTTCTTCGCTTCTTCTCTTCTTTCTTTCTTTCTTTCTTTCTTTCTTATTGTTTCGTTCTTTTTCCCTTCTTCGCTTCTTCTCTTCTTTCTTTCTTTCTTTCTTTCTTTCTTATTGTTTCGTTCTTTTTCCCTTCTTCGCTTCTTCTCTTCTTTCTTTCTTTCTTTCTTTCTTTCTTATTGTTTCGTTCTTTTTCCCTTCTTCGCTTCTTCTCTTCTTTCTTTCTTTCTTTCTTTCTTTCTTATTGTTTCGTTCTTTTTCCCTTCTTCGCTTCTTCTCTTCTTTCTTTCTTTCTTTCTTATTGTTTCGTTTTTTTCCCTTCTTCGCTTCTTCTCTTCTTTCTTTCTTTCTTTCTTTCTTATTGTTTCGTTCTTTTTCCCTTCTTCGCTTCTTCCCTTCTTTCGTTCTTTCTTTCTTATTGTTTCGTTCTTTTTCCCTTCTTCGCTTCTTCCCTTCTTTCTTTCTTTCTTTCTTTCTTTCTTTCTTATTGTTTCCTTCTTTTTCCCTTCTTCGCTTCTTCTCTTCTTTCTTTCTTTCTTTCTTTCTTATTGTTTCGTTCTTTTTCCCTTCTTCGCTTCTTCTCTTCTTTCTTTCTTTCTTTCTTTCTTTCTTTCTTATTGTTTCGTTCTTTTTCCCTTCTTCGCTTCTTCTCTTCTTTCTTTCTTTCTTTCTTTCTTTCTTTCTTATTGTTTCGTTCTTTTTCCCTTCTTCGCTTCTTCTCTTCTTTCTTTCTTTCTTTCTTTCTTTCTTTCTTTCTTATTGTTTCGTTCTTTTTCCCTTCTTCGCTTCTTCCCTTCTTTCTTTCTTTCTTTCTTTCTTTCTTTCTTATTGTTTCGTTCTTTTTCCCTTCTTCGCTTCTTCTCTTCTTTCTTTCTTTCTTTCTTTCTTTCTTATTGTTTCGTTCTTTTTCCCTTCTTCGCTTCTTCTCTTCTTTCTTTCTTTCTTTCTTTCTTTCTTATTGTTTCGTTCTTTTTCCCTTCTTCGCTTCTTCTCTTCTTTCTTTCTTTCTTTCTTTCTTTCTTTCTTATTGTTTCGTTCTTTTTCCCTTCTTCGCTTCTTCTCTCCTTTCTTTCTTTCTTTCTTTCTTATTGTTTCGTTCTTTTTCCCTTCTTCGCTTCTTCTCTTCTTTCTTTCTTTCTTTCTTTCTTTCTTATTGTTTCGTTCTTTTTCCCTTCTTCGCTTCTTCTCTTCTTTCTTTCTTTCTTTCTTTCTTATTGTTTCGTTCTTTTTCCCTTCTTCGCTTCTTCTCTTGTTTCTTTCTTTCTTTCTTTCTTTCTTATTGTTTCGTTCTTTTTCCCTTCTTCGCTTCTTCTCTTCTTTCTTTCTTTCTTTCTTTCTTATTGTTTCGTTCTTTTTCCCTTCTTCGCTTCTTCTCTTCTTTCTTTCTTTCTTTCTTTCTTATTGTTTCGTTCTTTTTCCCTTATTCGCTTCTTCTCTTCTTTCTTTCTTTCTTTCTTTCTTTCTTATTGTTTCGTTCTTTTTCCCTTCTTCGCTTCTTCTCTCCTTTCTTTCTTTCTTTCTTTCTTATTGTTTCGTTCTTTTTCCCTTCTTCGCTTCTTCTCTTCTTTCTTTCTTTCTTTCTTTCTTTCTTTCTTATTGTTTCGTTCTTTTTCCCTTCTTCGCTTCTTCTCTTCTTTCTTTCTTTCTTTCTTTCTTATTGTTTCGTTCTTTTTCCCTTCTTCGCTTCTTCTCTTGTTTCTTTCTTTCTTTCTTTCTTTCTTTCTTATTGTTTCGTTCTTTTTCCCTTCTTCGCTTCTTCTCTTCTTTCTTTCTTTCTTTCTTTCTTATTGTTTCGTTCTTTTTCCCTTCTTCGCGTCTTCTCTTCTTTCTTTCTTTCTTTCTTTCTTATTGTTTCGTTCTTTTTCCCTTATTCGCTTCTTCTCTTCTTTCTTTCTTTCTTTCTTTCTTATTGTTTCGTTCTTTTTCCCTTCTTCGCTTCTTCTCTTCTTTCTTTCTTTCTTTCTTTCTTTCTTATTGTTTCGTTCTTTTTCCCTTCTTCGCTTCTTCTCTTCTTTCTTTCTTTCTTTCTTTCTTTCTTATTGTTTCGTTCTTTTTCCCTTCTTCGCTTCTTCTCTTCTTTCTTTCTTTCTTTCTTATTCTTTCGTTTTTTTTCCCTTCTTCGCTTCTTCTCTTCTTTCTTTCTTTCTTTCTTTCTTATTGTTTCGTTCTTTTTCCCTTCTTCGCTTCTTCCCTTCTTTCTTTCTTTCTTTCTTTCTTATTGTTTCGTTCTTTTTCCCTTCTTCGCTTCTTCCCTTCTTTCTTTCTTTCTTTCTTTCTTTCTTTCTTATTGTTTCGTTCTTTTTCCCTTCTTCGCTTCTTCTCTTCTTTCTTTCTTTCTTTCTTTCTTATTGTTTCGTTCTTTTTCCCTTCTTCGCTTCTTCTCTTCTTTCTTTCTTTCTTTCTTTCTTTCTTTCTTATTGTTTCGTTCTTTTTCCCTTCTTCGCTTCTTCTCTTCTTTCTTTCTTTCTTTCTTTCTTTCTTATTGTTTCGTTCTTTTTCCCTTCTTCGCTTCTTCTCTTCTTTCTTTCTTTCTTTCTTTCTTTCTTTCTTTCTTATTGTTTCGTTCTTTTTCCCTTCTTCGCTTCTTCTCTTCTTTCTTTCTTTCTTTCTTTCTTTCTTATTGTTTCGTTCTTTTTCCCTTCTTCGCTTCTTCTCTTCTTTCTTTCTTTCTTTCTTTCTTTCTTATTGTTTCGTTCTTTTTCCCTTCTTCGCTTCTTCTCTTCTTTCTTTCTTTCTTTCTTATTGTTTCGTTTTTTTCCCTTCTTCGCTTCTTCTCTTCTTTCTTTCTTTCTTTCTTTCTTATTGTTTCGTTCTTTTTCCCTTCTTCGCTTCTTCCCTTCTTTCTTTCTTTCTTTCTTATTGTTTCGTTCTTTTTCCCTTCTTCGCTTCTTCCCTTCTTTCTTTCTTTCTTTCTTTCTTTCTTATTGTTTCCTTCTTTTTCCCTTCTTCGCTTCTTCTCTTCTTTCTTTCTTTCTTTCTTTCTTATTGTTTCGTTCTTTTTCCCTTCTTCGCTTCTTCTCTTCTTTCTTTCTTTCTTTCTTTCTTTCTTTCTTTCTTATTGTTTCGTTCTTTTTCCCTTCTTCGCTTCTTCTCTTCTTTCTTTCTTTCTTTCTTTCTTATTGTTTCGTTCTTTTTCCCTTCTTCGCTTCTTCTCTTCTTTCTTTCTTTCTTTCTTTCTTTCTTTCTTATTGTTTCGTTCTTTTTCCCTTCTTCGCTTCTTCCCTTCTTTCTTTCTTTCTTTCTTTCTTTCTTTCTTATTGTTTCGTTCTTTTTCCCTTCTTCGCTTCTTCTCTTCTTTCTTTCTTTCTTTCTTTCTTTCTTATTGTTTCGTTCTTTTTCCCTTCTTCGCTTCTTCTCTTCTTTCTTTCTTTCTTTCTTATTGTTTCGTTCTTTTTCCCTTCTTCGCTTCTTCTCTTCTTTCTTTCTTTCTTTCTTTCTTTCTTTCTTTCTTATTGTTTCGTTCTTTTTCCCTTCTTCGCTTCTTCTCTCCTTTCTTTCTTTCTTTCTTTCTTATTGTTTCGTTCTTTTTCCCTTCTTCGCTTCTTCTCTTCTTTCTTTCTTTCTTTCTTTCTTTCTTTCTTATTGTTTCGTTCTTTTTCCCTTCTTCGCTTCTTCTCTTCTTTCTTTCTTTCTTTCTTTCTTATTGTTTCGTTCTTTTTCCCTTCTTCGCTTCTTCTCTTGTTTCTTTCTTTCTTTCTTTCTTTCTTATTGTTTCGTTCTTTTTCCCTTCTTCGCTTCTTCTCTTCTTTCTTTCTTTCTTTCTTTCTTATTGTTTCGTTCTTTTTCCCTTCTTCGCTTCTTCTCTTCTTTCTTTCTTTCTTTCTTTCTTATTGTTTCGTTCTTTTTCCCTTATTCGCTTCTTCTCTTCTTTCTTTCTTTCTTTCTTTCTTTCTTATTGTTTCGTTCTTTTTCCCTTCTTCGCTTCTTCTCTTCTTTCTTTCTTTCTTTCTTTCTTTCTTATTGTTTCGTTCTTTTTCCCTTCTTCGCTTCTTCTCTTCTTTCTTTCTTTCTTTCTTTCTTTCTTATTGTTTCGTTCTTTTTCCCTTCTTCGCTTCTTCTCTTCTTTCTTTCTTTCTTTCTTTCTTTCTTTCTTATTGTTTCGTTCTTTTTCCCTTCTTCGCTTCTTCTCTTCTTTCTTTCTTTCTTTCTTTCTTTCTTTCTTATTGTTTCGTTCTTTTTCCCTTATTCGCTTCTTCTCTTCTTTCTTTCTTTCTTTCTTTCTTTTTTATTGTTTCGTTCTTTTTCCCTTCTTCGCTTCTTCTCTTCTTTCTTTCTTTCTTTCTTATTGTTTCGTTCTTTTTCCCTTCTTCGCTTCTTCTCTTCTTTCTTTCTTTCTTTCTTTCTTTCTTATTGTTTCGTTCTTTTTCCCTTCTTCGCTTCTTCCCTTCTTTCTTTCTTTCTTTCTTTCTTATTGTTTCGTTCTTTTTCCCTTCCTCGCTTCTTCTCTTCTTTCTTTCTTTCTTTCTTTCTTTCTTATTGTTTCGTTCTTTTTCCCTTCTTCGCTTCTTCTCTTCTTTCTTTCTTTCTTTCTTTCTTATTGTTTCGTTCTTTTTCCCTTCTTCGCTTCTTCTCTTCTTTCTTTCTTTCTTTCTTTCTTATTGTTTCTTTCTTTTTCCCTTCTTCGCTTCTTCTCTTCTTTCTTTCTTTCTTTCTTTCTTTCTTATTGTTTCGTTCTTTTTCCCTTCTTCGCTTCTTCTCTTCTTTCTTTCTTTCTTTCTTTCTTTCTTTCTTATTGTTTCGTTCTTTTTCCCTTCTTCGCTTCTTCCCTTCTTTCTTTCTTTCTTTCTTTCTTATTGTTTCGTTCTTTTTCCCTTCTTCGCTTCTTCCCTTCTTTCTTTCTTTCTTTCTTTCTTTCTTTCTTATTGTTTCGTTCTTTTTCCCTTCTTCGTTTCTCCCTTTCTTTCTTTCTTTCTTTCTTTCTTATTGTTTCGTTCTTTTTCCCTTCTTCGCTTCTTCTCTTCTTTCTTTCTTTCTTTCTTTCTTTCTTTCTTATTGTTTCGTTCTTTTTCCCTTCTTCGCTTCTTCTCTTCTTTCTTTCTTTCTTTCTTTCTTATTGTTTCGTTCTTTTCCCTTCTTCGCTTCTTCTCTTCTTTCTTTCTTTCTTTCTTTCTTTCTTTTTTATTGTTTCGTTCTTTTTCCCTTCTTCGCTTCTTCTCTTCTTTCTTTCTTTCTTTCTTTCTTTCTTTCTTTCTTATTGTTTCGTTCTTTTTCCCTTCCTCGCTTCTTCTCTTCTTTCTTTCTTTCTTTCTTTCTTTCTTATTGTTTCGTTCTTTTTCCCTTCTTCGCTTCTTCTCTTCTTTCTTTCTTTCTTTCTTTCTTATTGTTTCGTTCTTTTTCCCTTCTTCGCTTCTTCTCTTCTTTCTTTCTTTCTTTCTTATTGTTTCTTTCTTTTTCCCTTCTTCGCTTCTTCTCTTCTTTCTTTCTTTCTTTCTTTCTTATTGTTTCGTTCTTTTTCCCTTCTTCGCTTCTTCTCTTCTTTCTTTCTTTCTTTCTTTCTTTCTTTCTTATTGTTTCGTTCTTTTTCCCTTCTTCGCTTCTTCCCTTCTTTCTTTCTTTCTTTCTTTCTTATTGTTTCGTTCTTTTTCCCTTCTTCGCTTCTTCCCTTCTTTCTTTCTTTCTTTCTTTCTTTCTTTCTTATTGTTTCGTTCTTTTTCCCTTCTTCGTTTCTCCCTTTCTTTCTTTCTTTCTTTCTTTCTTATTGTTTCGTTCTTTTTCCCTTCTTCGCTTCTTCTCTTCTTTCTTTCTTTCTTTCTTTCTTTCTTTCTTATTGTTTCGTTCTTTTTCCCTTCTTCGCTTCTTCTCTTCTTTCTTTCTTTCTTTCTTTCTTATTGTTTCGTTCTTTTCCCTTCTTCGCTTCTTCTCTTCTTTCTTTCTTTCTTTCTTTCTTTTTTATTGTTTCGTTCTTTTTCCCTTCTTCGCTTCTTCTCTTCTCTTCTTTCTTTCTTTCTTTCTTATTGTTTCGTTCTTTTTCCCTTCTTCGCTTCTTCCCTTCTTTCTTTCTTTCTTTCTTTCTTTCTTATTGTTTCGTTCTTTTTCCCTTCTTCGCTTTTTCCTTTCTTTCTTTCTTTCTTTCTTTCTTTCTTTCTTATTGTTTCGTTCTTTTTCCCTTCTTCGCTTCTTCTCTTCTTTCTTTCTTTCTTTCTTATTGTTTCGTTCTTTTTCCCTTCTTCGCGTCTTCTCTTCTTTCTTTCTTTCTTTCTTTCTTTCTCACGGAAACCAAGCAGATTCTTCTCCCCCACCCTCAAAATTGAATAGTCCATTATTTATGACGTGTTGGCAGGGGCGGGGGGTAACGGTCCGGCAAACTAACGAAAGGAGCGGCAACACAATTATAAGAGGATTTTTACAAAAGTTATTTTGAGTGTTTACACGTGTTTGAGTTGCTATTCCTGTAATTTTCCTCAAACTGTGAAATTAATTCCAATTGTGCCGCGGCCATGTTTGTAGCGGCACGTTTCGACAGTGGAAGCGGATTTACCGATGCCAACGAGATACAGGTTCGATTCCTGTTGGCGGCACAATATTTATTTCGTAGGACTTCTCAATGTAGTCAATTGTGATTAATTTCACGGTTTAAAAAAATAAAATTAAACCTGAATGAATAACCATTAAGAATAATGTTTAGAGTTATTACAAATAAGGATGCACGGTGTAGTAATGAAAAAGCGGCTCAGATTTAGGAATTGGAGAGCCGAGTTCGAATTCCAGTCAAATCCATTAAGTTAGCATACGTGCTAACATCGTTGGAAAAGGTATGAATCCTTTTCTCTTCCCCCAGCTACGGGTAAATAGCAGGACAGACCGGGTTCTATAGCATTGGATGGCAACCTACTGCGGGAAAAACTCTGCCTCGTCAGTCATGTATCGAAAGATGCATGATCGCCTAAGCGTGTATCATGCAGGACACGTACCATTTTTCTCTTTCTTACAAACACACACACATATAAATTTATTTTTATAGATATAATTGATAGTTATATATATATATATATAATGAAATGGACAAAGTACAACAATTATTTTTACGTAAATATATTTTTTTTTAAAAGTACAAAGATTTAAGTAAATGCTCTGTTTATTATAAACAGTATTAAAGAACATTTACCGGCCTGAATGCCCGAGAAATCTTCATAGAAAATATTCGTTCCCCGGCAGGATTGGAACCTGTATCCTATACGGAACAGTCATTTAACGTGACGTGCTCTTAACCGATCGTGCCACAGAGAATCGTTCAATTAGTAAGGTCGGATTTAGTGCCTTTAAACTTCAATCTTCCCTGAATCTCTCACATACATTCATATCTCCTCATGGCGTATCCTAATGTAAACAAATGACTTCACACATTACGAAATGGACAAAGACCGACAGTTATTTTAAGACATTTTAATGTTTATACATTCTTTTTATAGATACATATATTTAAATAAAAGCTATTTATACTGTTTATTATAAAACAGAGCATTTACTTAAATATTTGTATCTATAAAAAGAATGTATAAACATAAAAATGTCTTTAAAATATGACTATATATATATATATATATATATATATATATATATAATTATTCATTTTTAAAGAAAAAAAAAATTATAACATAAATATGTTATAAAATCACTACAAAAATAGCCATTTTGTTTCAACACCCTCGGTGTCTTATCAAGTGATGACGTTGAATTCAACGTCATCACTTGATAACACACCGAGGGTGTTGAAACAAAATGGCTATTTTTGTAGTGATTTTATAACATATTTATGTTATAAAGTTTTTAAATAAATAATTATATCTGCTCTACTTTGTATTGAGCACTCTTTTAAGAATAGTAATAGTTGGTTATTGGAATTCATTCCATATACACCAATCATATACTTGGGTATATATATATATATATATATATATATATATATATATATATATATATATATATATGGTTATATATATATATATATATATATATATATATATATATATATATATATATGTATATATATATTGCTCTACTTTTGTATTGAGTCCTGTTTTAAATTAATGTTTTGAACGCTATATTTGAGATAACGATATATATATATGCTTATATATATATATATATATATATATATATATATATATATATATATTGCTCTACTTTTGTATTGAGTCCTGTTTTAAATTAATGTTTTGAAAGCTATATTTGAGATAACGATATATATATATATATATATATATATATATGGTTATATATATATATATATATATATATATATATATATATATATGTATATATATATATATATTGCTCTACTTTTGTATTGAGTCCTGTTTTAAATTAATGTTTTGAACGCTATATTTGAGATAACGATATATATATATATATATATATATATATATATATGGTTATATATATATATATATATATATATATATATATATGTATAGATATATATTGCTCTACTTTTGTATTGAGTCCTGTTTTAAATTAATGTTTTGAACGCTATATTTGAGATAACGATATATATATATATATATATATATATATATATATATATATCAAGAACAACAATGGGAAATGATTATGATAAAGTGGAAAAAGTTTTGTGAGACGATTCATCCTTCAGAACTTCATCAGACTCAAGGTAGTAAGACGAAAAATGATCGCTATTTTAGAATAAATGAATTTTTTTTTTCCTTTTTTTTTTAGAATTCTATTTTTTGAGAATTATATTATCTAGCCGAATTCATTTAGATTTTTTTCGTTAAATTTCCATCAATTCTGTTAGAATATATCCCGCACTGCGATAACAAAATATCAGCCAGGAATGGTGAAATGTTGCACAAACACGTTTGACGTATTGTTTTATAAAATGTCTCTTTTGTGTTCACATAATCTTTTATTTAGATTCTTTGAGGTTTCTTCCATGTATTTTTGTGACAGTTATGACAGGTAATGGAGTAAACGCTTCCTTCAGGTTTTAGATCATTGTTTTGTTTAGTATTGACTAAGACTTTAATTCATTTGGGTGTAGAAACAACAAATACACACACACACACACACACACGCACATACGTGTGTGTCTGTGAGTGTGTAGAAACTAAGAGAGAGAGAGAGAGAGAAAACACACAGACACGAATTTCTATGTCTATAGATACGAAAAAACGGTGATAGATAAGAACAGATTGTCATATATATATATATATATATATATATATATATATATATATATATATATATATATATATATATATAAGAACATACTAGATAAATAGATAGATGTGAACAGATTGCCATAGATATTTAGATAGAAAGAAACAAATTGAAAATGATAGATAGATGTGAACAGACTGAGATAGATAGATAGATAGATATGAGTAGACTGAGATAGATAGATAGATAGATAGATAGATAGATATGAACAGATCGACATAGATAGATAGATAGATAGCTGTGAACAGACGGAGATAGATAGATAGATAGATAGTTAGAAAGAAAGAAAGAAAGACGGAATGAATTATACAGCTAAATCTTTATTCCCTTATTCTTTGTTTTTTTTTTTCGCACTTGAAAACTTCAACTAAATAACTTGGCTAAAATTTCAAAATCTATTGACTATTCATTTTTAAAAACCTTTTTAAACACTTTCTCCCCTCACCACAATCGCAGTTTTTCTCTGAAAGTGTGTCAGTGCGTTTCACACACCCCACCCATCCCTTCGCTTACTCTACTCCTGCATTTTAGGTGTGCACCCTGCACTTTATTTGTCTGTAAATGCAGTGCCAAGTTCCACAAGAAATATGATAGCCTCTTTTTCCCCTTCACGCGATACCAAATCAGACGACCTCCCTTTTCTATAAACGCGCAAAATTTACTGCATTGCTCCTGCTTAAAAATAAATATCACAAATAATTTCCATCAAGAACGCAATTCAACGTTCTTGGCCGATGTCTACATACATTAGAACATACATTAGACATGACGATTCACGCATCTTATACCAATTATATATATATATATATATATATATATATATATATTGTGTATATTTAGACAGCAATTTTCATTAATGTATCTTTCATTAAATAATATAGACAAGTTTTGTCTATTTATTTTAGGTAAGTTCCTTTCATATTATCTGAAACGGCTTTCCATACTTAATACTTCTCGTTTTTCACTCTCGCGTGGTCATGTGTGACGTCACGAGGTGCGACGCGATTTTAGCTTCCGCGTCTCGTATATATGAGTCTGTCGTTACCTTTAAATTTTTTTAAGCAGCAAGGGCGGACTATCATTGTTGTTTCGTCTGTGTGTTGTTTGATTTATTGAAATTGTCATCTTCGATAATGGCTTACGTAAGCCGAAAGCTTAGATTGGATTTTAAAATGTATCAATATGGTGATTTCCTTTCGTCTTTCAACGATAATGTGATTAAGCTTATCCTTATTGAAAGGAACTTTACATAAATAGACAAAACTTGTCTATATTATTCCATGAAACATGCATTAATGAATAATATAAATAATATATATATATATATATATATATATATACATAGTCCGCAGACAGACTGTTTTGTTGTATCACAGCTCCTCAGTGTGGCTAGACGTCCGATTGCTTCAAGCCGGGATCGAACCCCGACTGACATGTCATCAGTCAGATATCTTACCCCTAGGCATGCTTAATAGCAGTAGGAGCCGCTGTTTTTAAAACCGCAATGACCTAGAGAGCTCAACCGGATTTCCGGAAGCATATATAGTCATCCACAGACAGACTTATATTTATATATATATATATATATATATATATATATATATATATATATATGTGTGTGTGTGTGTGTGTGTGTGTGTGTGTAATAAAAAGGCTTAAACACTAATATTCCATGGTCATAATCTATTCCATTGGAATTGGATCGTATTCTGATTCCAATGGAATAAATTATGACCATGGAATATTAGTGTTTAAGCCTTTTTATTATATCCTTACTCTGTCCTGGACATTGAGTTCTACCTGGATTCTATCCTCTCGGAAATTTTTTATTCTAAAATATACATGTGTGTATATGCACCTGTGGAATTTGCATATATATGTATATTTACCACTAATATTATCTATATATGTATGTATGTATTTAGGCAGCAGATCTTCATTGAAACATGTTTGATTGCATAATATAGACATATTGTGTCTAC
Organism: Acanthosepion lycidas; assembly: GCA_963932145.1. Lineage (NCBI taxonomy): Eukaryota > Metazoa > Mollusca > Cephalopoda > Sepiida > Sepiidae > Acanthosepion > Acanthosepion lycidas. Next base: position 11,644,236 of record OZ010611.1, read on the forward strand.
TTATTTTGATACTTAGCCTCGTTAAGACTGGACATTACATTATATAAATTTTAGTAACTATATCTGGTTGTTTTAATAATGGGATAGTCACTATTTTATAAGGGTATTGTGTTTTTTATGAGTTTTTTCCTCTTCTTCTTTTCCTTTCAATTTTCCCTTTAATTTTCTATTTAAAACTAGCAGCATGACCCGGCGTTGCCCGTGCTTGATTAAAAATATTGTACGACTCATACAGCAATTGCTATCACTTGAATTAAAATATTTTTGCCCTTCTTTGCATTTATATAGGTGCCCTTTGCCGTGCTGATGTTGTTAAATGCCTTACTTTTTGCCTATCTCACACTGCGAATTTTTTCTAAGCTCTATACTAAACATTAAATCTGTTACGAAAAAAGAACTAAACAAAATGAACACAAAACGATCACCTTTAAAAAGGACTTGTAAACTGGAAAAACCGAATGAAAAAAAGAATGTTACAAACAAATACTTTTTCACACCCAACCCAGTTCTGCGGAATCAGAATCAACGTTGAGTTTAAGCAAGCGAATGAGCCAATTGGAGTAAAATGGCAGATTTAAATTTCTCCCACTTGTGAAGAATGCAGCTATCGATTTTCTTTTGTATGCTAGCATGCTAGTTAACATTCGTGTCAGTCAGCTGTTGCCTCTCACACTGGCCAATAGGATCTTCTTACTTATTCGTGGCAGCCAGCTTATGGCTCTCACTCTGGCCAGTAGAAAATGGCCGCAAACTACACGAAAACTGCCGTAGAAGCATGAAAAAATCGATTTTGGTGCATATCCGTCGAAAATTGCGGCCGTGCATTCGTTAAACACACACACACACACACACACACACACACACACACACATCCTGCCTTTTATAGATTGAGAAAAACTCAACAAAACGGAAAAAATACGAAAATAATAAATAAAATAAAAACAAAACAAAACCCAAGCATATAAATAAATTATTTCCAGTTATAAAGTGTGAGTCAATATATATATATATATATATATATATATATGTGTGTGTGTGTGTGTGTGTGTGTGTATGTGTGTGTGTGTTTGTGTGTGTATAGGCCTGACGATTGCGTCATGCACAAAACAGTCTGTCGCCTCTGAGTCTTGACTGCAGTTTTCACTTCTATATTTATATTTACATACGTAATATTTCTGATATGGAGCACTATATCCCATAAATATAACACACCTTAGGAAGATATATATATATATATATATATATATATATATATATATATATATATATATATATATATATATATATTGACTTTATATATATATATTTTCCTCTACTTTGAATCCTGCAGGAGAGCTCAAGTTTTTCTTTAATGAGATTTCTGGAACATTCAGGCCGGTGGGCGAAAATAAATAAATATCCTGCTTAATAAGTAAACTGAGCCTCCACTCAAATATATCCAGTAAAAATAACCTTTAAACTGACAAAGAAATCTAAGAGATTGATAAGTAAAAATCCGTTACTTTGGAAATTATTTTATATAACTTTGCATACGAATCTGAGCAGGTATCAAAATATTCGAGGAATTTTTGGCGAAAAGTATTTTGCTTAAAGTCATATGTCTAAATTTGTTTAATCGGCAAGGATGCTCCGTGGCCGATTCATTTATGGTACGTTGGATTAAACGACTGTTTCTCTCTGCCCAGAGGGACTTAGATTCGTCTCCTGACGGAGAACGCATATTTTCCTTAGATAAGATTTCTCGAATATTATAGTAGCAAATAAATGAATATAATGTTTAATAAATAAATGAGATTACGTCTCCAGTTAAAATCTGTCTGACTGATAAAAAACATCCATTACTTCTTCATATAATTACTTTGTTTACGTTTGGATACGAAACTGAGCTGACAGGAAAATTTCGAAGAATTTAATATGAGAAAGATTTCGCTTAAATTTATACTTTAGAAAATGCTTCGTGCACGTCATTGTTTTCATCTGCCAGAGATATTTAATAAGATTTATTGAATATTCAAGACGATAAGTGAAAATAAATAACTATGACGTTTAATAAATAACGGAGCGTCTAATCAGATATGAGTATGTAGTAAAAATAACGGTTAAAATATATATATATATATATATATATATATATATATATATATATATATATATATAACCTTTGAAAGTAAAGTCTGATGATCCGCAGTTCTTTAAAAGGGGTGTGGTGAAATAATTTATTACATGGAACCTTAAAGTGGTCTGTTTTTATTTGAATTATTTGCTCTGGATTTACATTGAGCTCTCTGGATTTTATCCTCCTTGGGTCTACCCATAAGGAGAACCTAGTTTTTCATAAAGTATATATATATATATATATATATATATATATATGTAGATTTAACAAACAACACACACCAACCTTATAGAAAACCAAATACTAACCCCTTATATATACACCCGAAGTCAAACCACCCTCCATACATAATTAAACATATATCCTCATCAATAGAAAATAGAATCAGCATTAACTCCGCTAACAAAGCAATATTCCAACAACACAGTAGCTTTTATACCGCTGCCCTAAAAAATAGTGGAGACAAGAATGCAAACATTAATTATAGAAACAATTGTACTAACCATAAGAAAAAAATCAGGAAAAGAAAAATCATTTGGTATACCCCATCCGTTCAACCAAATGGTCAGTATTAAACTAGGACAGAAATTCCGAGCTTTAATTGAAAAACACTTCCCTACCAATAGTAGGCTTAGTAATATATTTAATAAAAAAACCCTAAAATTGAGTTACAGATGCACTGAAAATCTAGAACGTATAATATAAAAACACAATAATAAAATCCTAAAAAAAAAACATGCCTGAATAGTATTAATAAAACCCCTACACTTAAATTAGACAAAAACAGTGAATAATTATGTGATTGTAGTAACCCAGAAGACTGCCCATTGGAAAATAAATGCTGCATTAAATCTGTGGTATACCAATGTACTATCTCATCGATTGAGAGTCCTAATACTAATATGATATATATTGGGTCCACGAAGAATGAATTTAAAGCCAGATGAAGGCAGCATATGTGCAACAATATAAATAAAAGAAATCAGACATCTCTATCTAAATATTTTTGGCATTTAAAGAAAATGAATAAAACACCAAAAGTAAAATGGAAAATTATAAACAAAACTAGAACTTGTAAAACTTGGGATGACCCATGCCCTTTATGCCTACATGAGAAACTACACATTATTAAGTTTCTAAATAATAAAAATCTATTAAACAATAGACATGAATTAACGGTTTCCCGACATCACCAAATCTTTGCATTGAATAATTAGCATATAATTTTTTTTAAATCCATAGTTCTAATAAATAGCTTAAATACCCTACAAAAAAGATAACCCTTTATGAAGTCGTCAAAAAACAAATCTTACGGCAATTTGTTTTTTTTATATACACAAAACCCTTTCAGAAAAAATAAAATAAAAAATAAATAAATCTCCATAGACACGTAAACCAGACTAGACGAAATCATCTTCCGTTTTAAATTTAGACACCCCAACCTTACCCTGACTTGACATCTATGAATGTAACTTTATACTGATACAAATTATTAACATCCTGCGCCCCTCTCTATATGAAGAATCGCGTTCAATAATGAATCTGCTATTAAAACACATAAATTTCAGAAATAAGTTATTCCAAAAAAAAATTTCGCTTTAAGATGGAACAGAGCTTACTTTAATTCAATTTAATTCAAATAATTATATTGAGGTTTTCGGCTATTGTTTTGAAACATGAGAACTCTTATGTAGCGTGTTGGAATCATATTTTTAAATAAATAATTATATATATATATATATATATATATATATATATATATAACCTTTGGAAGTAAAGTCTGATGATCCGCAGTCCTTTTAAGTCCTGTGGTGAAATAATTTATTACATGGAACCTTAAAGTGGTCTGTTTTTATTTAAATTATTTGCTTTGGATTTACATTGAGTCCTCTGGATTTTATCCTCCTTGGGTCAACCCATAAGGATTACCTTGTTTTTCATAAACTATATATATATATATATATATATATATATATATATATGTGTGTGTGTGTGTGTGTGTGTGTGTGTGTGTGTATGTGTGTGTGTATTTATATATATGTATGTATGTATGTATATTATTTATATATATATGTATGTATGTATATATATTTATATATACATGTATATATATTTATATATATATATATATATATATATATATATATATGTATGTATGTATGTATATAAATTTATATATATATATATATATATATATATATATATATATAAAGAAAGAACAGTTAGATATTTCTGGCAATTAAAAGTATCCAATAAAACACCTACAGTAAAATGGAAATTAATAAGAAAAGCTAGAATTTGTAGGTCATTAAATGACCCATGTCCTTTGTGCATACATGAGAAACTATATATTACTAAGTTTATAAAAAATAAAAAAAATACTGAATCAGAGAAATGAAATAGCTATTTTATGCTGTCATTGACAAAATGTTTCCTTAAATAATATTTAAAAATAAAATTAAAAAATGAGAGGTGGTAATATACATACTTATCTGAAAAAAGTAATTTTAAATAATTTAAGTAATTCTTTTACATTTACTTGTTTTAAAAAGATATATAGTCTATTAGTAATTAAGAATAAAGATGTTTTAAAATCGTAGTTAAATAAAACGTATTCTAACCCAAACACCCCAGATGTCAGAATTCGTTGAAAAATACATCCGTAGCCTATCTAAACTTAACCTCTTTTACGAATGTAACTCATAATTGATAAAACAATAATTAATAAAAATGAACACACTATCGCCCCTCGTCTGAATGATTGGATTTGTCTGTATCCTTGTAAATAGGAAATTATGAATTTGTGTGTGCGTTTAAATCTCAGTAAATTTAAAAATAAGTTATTCCAATATTGCCTTGAAAATGAAACGAAACTAATGCTTTTAATTTAATTATATAATTACATTTGAACATTTTAACTTCAGGTTTTGAAACATCGTTATTACTGTGTAGCGAAAAACATATTTTAAATCAGTTATATATATATATATATATATATATATATATATATATATATATATATATATATATATATATATATTAGCCTTGGAGTGGGCAGAATGGAGATCAATGTGTTTTAGTGGACTCAGCAATTTTCAATCTGCTTGTCTGAATCATCATCAAGAAGTGAGAGCAAGATCTAAAATGTCAGGCAATCTAACAGTGATCTCATCTCACAATCCTCACTCTTGCTCCATATGTGGCCTCCTTTGTAAATCACTAGCGGGTCTTAGATGCCACTTAAGATTATCGCACAACATTTCATAACTGAATCAATTAAGCTGTCAGATCCTCATACGTCGAAACCGACGGGAGAGTCCATTATTATTATTATATATATATCTTGGGAGAATGTATCTCCGACAAAAGACAAATATATATGTAGAGTATACGAGAAATACACTAACAAGAAGGCTAACATTATACATATCTGAACATTCGTCCACTGTGAGAAATCCACAACATTCCTGGCCACATTCACAATATTAAAAAATTACTAATCGACAACACAACTAGCGTGCCTCTTGTAAACAACAAATTCAGATTAAAGATAATAGAAGCATTTTATATTAAATTTAAAGCCGGCACTGAACAGAATTAACTATGAATACTGCAGTAATGTTCTAAAATGCCTGTAAAGGAACATTTTTTTCACACATTAATGCGCGCCTGACCATGACATTAAAACTGATTCACAGAAGAAAGCTCAATTCAAAATATGTTATATTACTAGGATTCACTTGGATTGCTGACCACAGATTTTTACCCAGAAATAATTTTATCATTTTAAAATTGATATGAATTAAATTTAAAATTTAATGGTATAATTTAACATTTATCACTTAGAATGAATTCTATTTTATTCTAACCCTAACATTAAAACATTAAATAATTATTAAAACTTAAGTTCGTTGTGAAGTCTTTTGAATTCTCATATACTTGTATTTTGATTGGTCATTCAAGTTTATGTAACAGCGTTTCCCCTTGCGAGGGGGGTTTAATTGATTTGAACCTTTTAAAACCCTTTAGTCTACATTCACCACCATCACTTGATAAGACACCATTTTTATGTTATAATTTTCGAATAAACAATCATATATATATATATATATATATATATATATATATATATATATATATATATATATATGAAGAAATATAGTCTTGAGATGTGCTATATTTATGGTATAAAGTGCTCAATATCAGAGATAGATCGCGTGAAAAGTGAACATAGAAGTCAACACTTAGAGGCGATTGCGTCTAGCAAGAAACAGCCAGGCGGCAGAGAGTGTTGACTTCAATGTTCACTCATATATATATATATATATATATATATATATATATATATATATAAGTGTGTGTGTGTGTGATAATGTACTCGTGCCTTCAAAGTTGGCGAGAAGGAATATATTACAAGCAGTATGTATTATATTGTAAATAATTTTCGTTTTATCCAAGTACACTTTCGTAATTTAAAATAGTTTACTGTTAATGTTTATAACGGAACAGTGTACAATTTATAAAGACCTCAGGAAAAATATCTAGAGTTTTCTCATCATTGTGTGTGTAAGTGTATGTGCACACGCACACGCACGCATATCTATTTGTAAACATGCTTTTGTGACACATCTTGGGTGTTCGGGAGAGTAAAATTTGCTGAGAAATTAGAACATCATTGCTAGTGAAAGTCAATCCCATAATCCCAAGGCACTTTAAAGGAAATAACTTTATATATGGCGTTTTATTGAAACTGAAATAAAATATAAACCTCGGCCAAGTTTTGTCTGACATATATTAAACCTCCTCTCTTTATCTATTTCTATATCTCTCTTATCTTTCTTTCTTATCTTTCTTTCTTTCTTTCTTTCTTTCTTTCTTTCTTTCCTTCCTTCTCCTTTGCGGTTGTGTATCTGTTTCTTTTCGTGTCTACTTTCTGTCGCTCCTTTCGCTCTGATCGTAATTCACCGAGAGAGGGAAAAAAGGGGATTAATTTGAAGTGTGCCAGCTTTTTGCGTGAGGACGTGAATATAGTCGTGACGTGTTTGGCTCTGATGTCAAAATTTTGTACAAGGCCCCTTAATTTTTACAGACAAAAAACGTATACATATATGTGCGTGTGTGAATATCTTAAAATTAACTTTAAAATATATTTTATGATATATATATATATATATATATATATATATATATATATATATATATATATAATTATTTTTTAAAAACAATATGTCTCCATCGCTACACAGAAATTACTGTTTCGAAAGCCAAAACGTAAATCCTAAAATTTAACTTTAAGACAAATATCCTGATGGAGACATATTTTAAAAAAATAATTATATATATATATATATATATATATATATATATAATATAATATAATATTATGCTGTACTTTGTATGGTTTTTAAATTGGATTATAAGTCAGACTGTTATTTCCTATTATTTCCTATTATTTGAATACATATATATATATATATATATATATATATATATATATATATATATATATATATATATATATATATATATTAGGTTGGTGCAAAATAATGACGTAATAATGTTGTTTTTTGACGTTAAAAAATACGTCAAGGAAGGACATTATTACGTCATTATTTTTGCACCAACCTAATATATATATATATATATATATATAAATATTTATTTATTTATATATATATACACATACTTTTAACATATATATATATATATATACTCTTTTATTTCTCGCCACTCTCAACACTATCTCCCTCTTTTCTCTTTTCCCTTTGTCTTTTCTCGTCTTTTTCTCTCCCCTTGTTCTTCTTCTTTTTCTTCTTCTTCTAATAATAATAATTAATATAATAATAATTATATATATATATATACATATATATTTATATTTATATACACACACTTTTCACATTTATATATATATATGTGTGTGTGTGTGTGCGTGTGTGTGTGTGTGTGTGCAGTGATGCTTAAGAGACCGAAAACCTCTTCGGGGAGTGCCGAATAAGCTCACAGTTTGCTTATCTTCTAGTCAAGTTAATTCCGATGTTTCGTGATAAGAAGCGTAAAAATAGTTATTAGGTTGTTGCAAAATAATGTCGTTTTCTCACATATGTTATTATGTGAGAAAACGACATTATTTTTGCACCAAGCTAATATCATGGCGAGAAAGCGACGCATCTTTTTGCAGCGTCCTTCATTTACACCCTCCGCGAATCTCTATATATGTCGTTTCTTTCTCTTCTCTCTCTCTCTTTCTCACTCTCTCTCTCTCTCTCTCTCTACCCCTTTTCTTGATTTACGACTCCCTCCATTTCTCTTTACTATCTCGTCTCTCTCCTTTTCTTCTTCTCAAATTTATCTCATATCTCTCTCTCTCTCTCTCTCTTCGCTTTCTTACGTGGCCTCACCTCACTTTTATATTTCGTTTTTTTTCCCCTCCTCTTTTTTTACCCTTTTTAACTCACGTCCTTCTCTTTAGTTTCTCCCCCTTCTCTCTCTCTCTCTTTCTCGCTTTCTGTTTTGCCCTCCTTCTCTTTCTCGTTTCACAGTCCTTTTTCTTTCACGTCTCCCTCTTTGTCACTTCTTCTCATTCTCCTCTACCCCACTCCTCTCTCCCTCACTTTTTAACATCTTTTTCTCTCCGTTTTTTTTCCTTCTTTTCTCTCCTCTGCCTCTCTTTTCTTTCTCGTCACTCTCTCACACTTTCTACTCTTTCTCTTCCCCACACTCTCTAATTTCTAATCTTTTTCTCACCTTTTCTTTCTCTTCGCTCCCTCTGACTGTCTTTTATTTATCGCCACTCGAGACACTGTCGCCCTCTTTTTCACTTTCTCTTTTCCTTCTTTCTTTTCTCGTCTTTTTCTCTCCCCTTCTTCTTCTTCTTCTTCTTTTATGACTCTGTTTACTTTGTCGTCCCTCACTCTCTTATCTCATTCAATCCTTTTGTTTTTTTCTCTTCTCCCCACTCTCTGTCTCTTTACCTTCTCGACACTACCTCCCACTTTCTTTTCTTTCTCTTCTCACCCTCTCCGTCTCTTTTCCTTCTCAACACACCCACCCACTTTCTTGTTTTTCTATTCTCCCCCCTCTCTCCTTCTCTTTTCCTTCTCGACACACTCCTCTCACGACACAACCTCCCACTTGTTATTTTCTTTCTCTTCTCCCCCTCTCTCCGTCTCTTCTCCTTCTCGACACACTCTCACATTTTTATTTCTTTCTCTTCTCCCAACTCTCTCCGTCTCTTTTCCTTCTCAACACACCCTCCCACTTTCTTTTCTTTCTCTTCTCCCCCCTCTCTCCTTCTCTTTTCCTTCTCGACACACTCCTCTCACGACACAACCTCCCACTTGTTATTTTCTTTCTCTTCTCCCCCTCTCTCCGTCTCTTTTCATTCTCGACACACCCTCCCACTTTCTTTTCTTTCTCTTCTCCCCCCCTCTCTCCGTCTCTTTTCCTTCTAGACACACCCTCCTACTTTCTTTTATTTTCTCTTCTCCTCCCCCTCTGTCTCTTTTCCTTCTCGACACACCCTCACACTTTTTTTTCTTTCTCTACTCCCGCCTCTCCTTCTCTTTTCCTTCTCGACACACCCTCCCACTTTCTTTTTTTCTCTTATCTCCCCTCTCTCCGTCTCTTTTCCTTTTCGACACACCCTCCCACTTTCTTTTCTTTCTCTTCTCCTCCCCCTCTGTCTCTTTACCTTCTCGACACACCCTCCCACTTTTTTTCTTTCTTTCTCTTCTCCCCACTCTCTCCGTCTCTTTTCCATCTCGACACACCCTCCTACTTTCTTTTCTTTCTCTCCCCCCTCTCTCCGTCTCTTTTCCTTCTCGACACACCCTCCCACTTTCTTTTCTTTCTCTTCTCCCCACTCCCCGTATTTTTTTTCCTTCTCGACACATGCTCCCCCTTTCTTCTCTTTCTCTTCTCCCCCCTCTCCGTCTCTTTACCTTCTCGACACCCCCTCCCACTTTCTTTTCTTTCTCTTCTCTCCTACTCTCTCTGTTTCTATCATTTTCTTTTCTTTTCTTTTTCTTTCTATTATCCCTCTCTTACTCTTTTCTTTTTCTCTTCTCCCTGTTTCTTTTCTCGTCTTTTTTCTCTCCTTCTTTTCTTCTCTTCTCCATCTCCGTCTCTCTCTTATTTCGAGACATTCTCTCTTTTTCTCTTCTCCCTCCTTTTTTCCTATACTGTCTCATTCTCTATAATGCTCGTCCTATTCTTTCCCCCTCATTCACTCTCTTCTTCTTCATGTTTCACTCTTTTTTGTTCTTTCTCGTCTCCCGCCCTTTCTCTTTTCTTTTTCTTTGGTCTCTTCATCTCTCCTCTTTCTTACATAACCTCTCCCTATATTTCGAGACATCGCTCTTCTTTCTTGTCTCACATCACCTTTTCTTTGTCTACTCCCATTCTACCTCTCTTTTCTTTCTCTACTCTCTATCTATTCTCACTCCCTAAGTTTTTCTTTCCCTTCTATTTCTCATCTGCCCCCAACCCTCGATCTCTTCTTCTGCTTGCCTCATATCTTTTTTTTTATCACTGCATCTTTTAATATCTCCCCACCTACAAAACTTTCCAACTGTATTTCTCTCTGGTAGAGCGTTGGAAACGAAACCCCATTTCATTTCATTCTACGATATCGAGTTTCTTAACATTTCGATGAAAACAATACAATATATCTTGATTCTAAGATGACAGAGTGCATTACGTTAGCGGGTCGCATGCGCGTAATAATTTGACAGAAAGTCAAGACAAATCTCTCGATATTTTTCGTTCACTCAGTTTTTATTTAACATTCATATTGGATCACTTGCTAGATCAGAGTTTTTAAGCATTTATATTTAACCCACAAGCATGGCAATAAAGCCACTAGGACGGAACGGACGCTACTGAATGTGAGAGTGTATGAGAAACAAAAACATTGTTAAATACAGAGAACAAAAACAAAAAAAAAAGACGGACGCTAACGATTGATATTGCATTTAAATTTTTGAAGATCAAATTGAGAATATGAGAAAAAGAAGACACCATTAAGGAGAGAGTTCAATAAAAAAACAAGATTTAAGAAGACAGAAGATAACGATTGACATTACATTTAAATTTTTGTAAATCAAATTGAGAATATGAGAAAAAGAAAAGACTATTAAGGAGAGGGGAGAATAAAAGAACAAGAATTAAGAAGACAGAAGATAACGATTGACATTGCATTTAAATTTTTGATGATCAAATTGAGAATATGAGAAAAAGAAAACACTATTAAGGAGAGAGGACAATAAAAGAAAAATAATTAAGAAGACAGAAGATAACGATTGACATTACATTTAAATTTTTGATGATCAAATTGAGAATATGAGAAAAAGAAAACACTATTAAGGAGAGAGGACAATAAAAGAAAAAGAATTAAAAAGACAGAAGATAACGATTGACATTACATTTAAATTTTTGTAAATCAAATTGAGAATATGAGAAAAAGAAGACATTATTAAGGAGAGAGGACAATAAGAGAACAAGAATTAAGAAGACAGAAGATAACGATTGACAGTGCATTTAAATTTTTGAATATCAAATTGAGAATATGAGAAAAAGAAAACACTATTAAGGAGAGAGGACAATAAAAGAACAAGTATTAAGAAGACAGAAGATAACGATTGACATTGCATTTAAATTTTTGAAGATCAAATTGAGAATATGAGAAAAAGAAAACACTATTAAGGAGAGAGGACAATAAAAGAACAAGAATTAAGAAGACAGAAGATAACGATTGACATTGCATTTAAATTTTTGAATATCAAATTGAGAATATGAGAAAAAGAAAACACTATTAAGGAGAGAGGACAATAAAAAAAAGAATTAAGAAGACAGAAGATAACGATTGACATTGCATTTAAATATTTGAAGATCAAATTGAGAATATGAGGAAAAGAAAACACTATTAAGGAGAGAGGACAATAAAAGAACAAGAATTAAGAAGACAGAAGATAACGATTGACATTGCCTTTAAATTTTTGAAACATATGTCGAACGTGGCAATTGTGCTAGAATATATATATATATATATATATATATATATATATATATATATATATAGATAGATAGATAGATAAATATATAATTATTTATTTAAAAAATATGATCCTATTTTTGAATAAATAATTATATTTAGGCTCTACTTTTGTATCGAGCACTGTTTTTTAAAAATAATAACAAAAATACTAAAGAACTTTGTATTATTTACCTAACAAGTTCTTTCGTATATTCTATATATTTTCACACACATATATATATATTATATAATATATATATTTTTTACATAATATATATATATATATATATATATATATATATATATATATATATATATATATTAAATAATATATATATATTATTATATAATATATATATATATATATATATATATATATATATAAGTATGGGTGCGTCTGTGTATATATATATATATATATATATATATATATATATATATATATATATATATATATAGTTAAACCTGTTAGAATTGTAGTATAACGGTGGCATATATATATATATATATATATATATATATATATATATATATATATATATATACGTTATGCATGTTTCATTAAAAACGATATGAAGATACTATGCTTAAACTCTTTATTTAATTTTTGGTGTTTGCACAAGAGCTTCCTGTTTTGGACACACAGTGTGTAGATACTGTCCAAATGGAAAAGGATACATCTCTATAACAAACTAAATGCATACAAATACCGCTCACACTCAGGTAACTTGTAAATATAAAATCCTTGACAATGTCTAAAAGTATAGACGAAAGCGCTAGGAACTATAGTACATTTGTGAAGTTTCTACATGATCTGTGTCCAAAAATGAAAGCTCATTTTCAAACATAAGAAAAATTAAATAAAATGCTT
>OZ010611.1:11662258-11692258 GCA_963932145.1 Acanthosepion lycidas
GATAAGAAAAAAACATATTTAAAACTTTCAACAAATTACATTCGTTTTGCTTCGTTGGTTGGTTGATTTTGTTTATCAGCATATCAACATCTATATGGGTTATTTAATCTCAAAATCTAAATATTTTGAACACAATTGCATGCCTTCAACTATCAATATTTTGTACATAATTTTATATTTTCAGAGTAAATGTATGTTTTATAGATATATATTTGGTAGTTGATCTATTACAAGCTTGGTTTTATTGATTTTGTTTAGCGGCATATCAAAACCTATATGGGTTATTTAATGCCTAATTCTAAATATATTTTACTTAATTTTATGCTTTCAACTACAAATATTTTGTACCATATTCTATACTTTCAGATAAAAGTATATTTTTTTTAGATATGTAGTTTGTAGATCATGAGATAAAATGACTTTAAAATACAAATTTCAATGTACTTAAATATCAACACAGCTTACAAAATTAAATTTAATTTACCGATCGAGGTGAACAGGTATGAAAAAGTTGAAGAAAGGAAGACTTCTCGAATTAAACAGATTAAAAAAATGCTAACATTCCTCCAGCTTTTGCTTTTTTTATTTGAAAGATAGGTTGTGAACTTTTGCTACTGGAATGAGGTATCCGGTCGCTTAAGCATCTTCGCTGATCCGTTGGCAAATAAGAATGGACATCATGAGGTACCATGGATTTGTGCAAATTACAAGCGCTTTAGTCGATGTCAACTTCATGTAAGCAAATATATCTATTAACAGATTTTTTTCTTTCTTTTATTTGGTAAAATTATTTATTTGTGATTATGTAGCGCCAGACTATAAATCCACATTCGAAATCCGGCAAAGAACCTCATTCGCTTCATAACATTTTTTTATTATTGATATGAGAAAACGGTTCTCAATAAGTGATAATTTAGACATTTCTGAACAAGTTAGGTGCCACACATGACGTCCATATAAGAGTCTAGATCTGAAGAGATTATGTGAAGAAAATCTTATTCGAAGAATAATCTTTGGTAGCATTGCTTGATTCTTAGTAATTCTGAACATCCTGTGAAATTGAAATTATTTTAAATTATTGATATATCTACAGCAATCTATCTATCTATCTATCTATCGATCTATCTATCAGAGGCATGTCTATCTATTTTTCTAAATAATTCTCTTCATTGTCTATCTATCTATCTATCTATCTACCTATCCATCTGTCTGTCTATCTATCTATCTATCTATCTATCTATCTATCAGACGCCTCTCTGTCTATCTACTTTTCTAAATCATTCTGTTCATTATCTATCTATCTATCTATCTATCTATCTATCTATCTATCTGTCAGAGGCCTGTCTGTCTATCTACTTTTCTAAATCATTCTGTTCATTATCTATCTATCTATTTATCTATCTATCTATCTATCAGACGCCTGTCTGTCTATCTACTTTTCTAAATCATTCCTTCATTATCTATCTATCTATCTATCTATCTATCTATCAGACGCCTGTCTGTCTATCTACTTTTCTAAATCATTCTGTTCATTATCTATCTATCTATCTATCTATCTATCTATCTATCTATCTATCAGACGCCTGTCTGTCTATCTACTTTTCTAAATCGTTCTGTTCATTATCTATCTATCTATCTATCTATCTATCTATCTATCAGACGCCTGTCTGTCTATCTACTTTTCTAAATCATTCTGTTCATTATCTATCTATCTATCTATCTATCTATCTATCTATCTATCTATCAGACGCCTGTCTGTCTATCTACTTTTCTAAATCATTCTGTTCATTATCTATCTATCTATCTATCTATCTATCTATCTATCAGACGCCTGTCTGTCTATCTACGTTTCTAAATCATTCCTTCATTATCTATCTATCTATCTATCTATCTATCTATCTATCAGACGCCTGTCTGTCTATCTACTTTTCTAAATCATTCTGTTCATTATCTATCTATCTATCTATCTATCTATCTATCTATCTATCAGACGCCTGTCTGTCTATCTACTTTTCTAAATCATTCTGTTCATTATCTATCTATCTATCTATCTATCTATCAGACGCCTGTCTGTCTATCTACTTTTCTAAATCATTCCTTCATTATCTATCTATCTATCTATCTATCTATCTATCAGACGCCTGTCTGTCTATCTACTTTTCTAAATCATTCTGTTCATTATCTATCTATCTATCTATCTATCTATCGATCTATCGATCTCAGTCTATTTTGTATCATTTTCTTTTGCTTTTTACTACATCAGGTCATCATCCTGTGAAATAGTTGTTAATGAAATTTAGCGCCATATTAGATGCTCCTTTGAGACTGAATGCAAAGTCAACAAGAATGCGCATATTCAACGTCTTCTTGTCTTTGCTTTTAATCAAGGTCACATCGCTGCTAAAACTGTTCAAGTTATTGGTGCTGTGTACGAAGATGGCTACGTTACCGACAGATCGGTGTAGACATTTTTTCCCTCTTTCTGGTAAGAGGATGTTCGTAACCACAAACGACTCTACGCGTTCTGGCCGACCTGTTCATTTGATGAGAACCAGTTACAGGCAGATGACTACAGAAGAACCTCCCCAGACCCCTAGGGAATTGGCTCAGAAGTTGGCAATGGTACCGTCGTTCTTAATCTTCACTAAAAAAAACAAATAGTCAATGCTAAACTCTATGCTGGCCAAATGAACAGAGACTGAAAAAGGCAATTCAGCTGAGAAGACCTGACGAGCGATACATTATAACTGGAAATGACTTTACTCGCCCCCATGTCCCTAAGATGATCAAACATACAATTAAAAGTTTCGGTTGCAGTTACCCATATTTTCCTAACTTAAGGTCTTCAGATTAGCCGCTTTTGAAACCGCTTTATAACAAACTTTCAGAGGTGTTTCCTTCAACAACGACGTGGAATTTAAAAGGCGGCTTAATGAATCTTACGAGAGAAAACCTTGAGATTTGTATATATCTTTTTTTCAGTATATTGATATCCATCTATCAAGTCAGTCTTCTCATATCTATCTATCTATCTATCTATCTATCTATCTATCTATCTATCCCAGTCTCTTCATTCTATCTATCTATCTATCTATCTATCTATCTATCTATCTATCTATCTATGTTCATAATTATCTCTCTCTCCATCTCTGTTCATATCTATATATCTACCTATCTATTATATCTATCTATATTTATCTATCTCTAAGTTTATTTAAGTCTATCTGTCTCATATATATATATATATATATATATATATATCTATATATATATATATATATGTATGTATTTTGCATGTATGTATATATATATGTGTATGTATGTATATGTATATATATGTGTATATATATATATATATATATATATATATATATATATATATGTATATATATATATATATATATATACATACATATATATATATATATATATATATATATATATATATATATATATATATATATATATATATATATATTCATTCTTAAACTTTCGAGTGAAAACCTAGTGATTTTTATCGTCGAGGTAGGAAACAGTGGATCATTGGCAGGTTGTCGTAAACAATGAAATTATATTTACGTATCTGTCGACCCAGCAATTGCTTGTTGTTCAACATCAGTTTCTTCCTAATATAGTAATACCTTTCCTTATCTATCTATCTATCTATCTATCTATCTATCTATCTATCTATATATATATATATCCGTCTATCTATCTATCTATCTATCTATCCCAGCCTCTTCATTCTATCTATCTATCTATCTATCTATCTATCTATCTATCTATCTATCTATCTATCCAAGTCTCTTCATTCTATCTATCTATCTATCTATCTATCTATCTATCTATCTATCTATCTATCTATCTATCTATCCAAGTCTCTTCATTCTATCTATCTATCTATCTATCTATCTATCTATCTATCTATCCAAGTCTCTTCATTCTATCTATCTATCTATCTATCTATCTATCTATCTATCTATCTATCTATCTATCCAAGTCTCTTCATTCTATCTATCTATCTATCTATCTATCTATCCAAGTCTCTTCATTCTATCTATCTATCTATCTATCTATCTATCTATCTATCTATCTATCCAAGTCTCTTCATTCTATCTATCTATCTATCTATCTATCTATCTATCTATCTATCTATCTATCTGTGTCTTTTCATATCTGTCTCGTTATCTATCTAATTATGTTAATATAATATCTCTCTCTTACGATTCAATATCAGTCCGTTTTCTTATATATCATATGTTTCACTATATATATCATTTCTCTTTATCTATCTATCTATCTATCTATCTATCTATCTATCTATCTATCTATCTAAAAATGCAACAAGCAAATACTGGCT
The DNA here is from genome assembly GCA_963932145.1 of Acanthosepion lycidas. Taxonomy (NCBI): domain Eukaryota; kingdom Metazoa; phylum Mollusca; class Cephalopoda; order Sepiida; family Sepiidae; genus Acanthosepion; species Acanthosepion lycidas. The sequence goes on from OZ010611.1 coordinate 11,666,619, forward strand.
ACCATAATGACATTAGTCATCCTTATTCACTCTAATGACAATTACCAGCCCACCTGCGACGTGATATGACTGGCAAAACGTCTATGTTCCAATTGATCATATGGAAATCTCTTAAATTCATTTTCCCCTTTACTGTACATTTTCTATGAACGCCATTAGTCTCCCTCTCTGAAACCCTCAGGGGTTCGAAAGCCGGTCTAATTTAATTGATAGACAGGCAGGATATTTGCTAAAAAAAAAGGATAAAGAAATAATGTACAAACTGTATATACATTACACACGCCGGCATAACTTCGGCCATGCATATCTCATAAGGATAAAAAAAAAAATGACTTGTGTGTATCGATATAGGAGCATCTGTTCCTTTCGGTATAGAAGTGTATGCAATTCCACCGGAAGTGACTACAGAGTCAAGACCGGAAGTCGAGGTAGATGAGAGAATCTAGGTTGGAAATAATGATATTATTAAGATTCTACATCCCACCCAAATTAACCTTACAACGTTTATAAATAAATAATTCCTTTTATTTCCTTCTCTATATTTGTTTTAATTTTACTTTGAACAATTTATTTGTATATATCGCTATCATTTCATATGAACAAACCGAATAAGATAGACAGGTAGCTATTAACGGTAGATAGATTGATAGATAGATAGATAGATAGATAGATAGATAGATAGAATGAAGAGACTGGGATAGATAGATAGATAGATAGATAGATAGATAGATAGATAGATAGATAGATAGATAGATAGATAGATAGAATGAAGAGACTGGGATAGATAGATAGATAGATAGATAGATAGATAGAATGAAGAAACTGGGATAGATAGATAGATAGATAGATAGATAGATAGATAGATAGATAGATAGATAGATAGATTGAAGAAACTGGAATAGATAGATAGATAGATAGATAGATAGATAGATAGATAGATTGATAGATAGATAGATAGATAGATAGATAGATAGATAGATAGAATGAAGAGACTGGGATAGATAGATAGATAGATAGATAGAATGAAGAGACTGGGATAGATAGATAGATAGATAGATAGATAGATAGATAGATAGATAGATAGATAGAATGAAGAGACTGGGATAGATAGATAGATAGATAGATAGATAGATAGATAGAATGAAGAGACTGGGATAGATAGATAGATAGATAGATAGATAGATAGATAGATAGATAGAATGAAGAGACTGGGATAGATAGATAGATAGATAGATAGATAGATAGATAGATAGATAGATAGATAGATAGAATGAAGAGACTGGGATAGATAGATAGATAGATAGATAGATAGATAGATAGATAGATAGATAGATAGATAGAATGAAGAGACTGGGATAGATAGATAGATAGATAGATAGATAGATAGATAGATAGATAGATAGATAGATAGATAGAATGAAGAGACTGGGATAGATAGATAGATAGATAGATAGATAGATAGATAGATAGATAGATAGATAGAATGAAGAGACTGGGATAGATAGATAGATAGATAGATAGATAGATAGATAGATAGATAGATAGATAGATAGATACATAGATAGATAGATAGATAGAATGAAGAGACTGGGATAGATAGATAGATAGATAGATAGATAGATAGATAGATAGATAGATAGATAGATAGAATGAAGAGACTGGGATAGATAGATAGATAGATAGATAGATAGATAGATAGATAGATAGATAGATAGATAGAATGAAGAGACTGGGATAGATAGATAGATAGATAGATAGATAGATAGATAGATAGATAGAATGAAGAGACTGGGATAGATAGATAGATAGATAGATAGATAGATAGATAGATAGATAGATAGATAGATAGATAGAATGAAGAGACTGGGATAGATAGATAGATAGATAGATAGATAGATAGATAGATAGATAGAATGAAGAGACTGGGATAGATAGATAGATAGATAGATAGATAGATAGATAGATAGATAGATAGATAGAATGAAGAGACTGGGATAGATAGATAGATAGATAGATAGATAGATAGATAGAATGAAGAGACTGGGATAGATAGATAGATAGATAGATAGATAGAATGAAGAAACTGGGATAGATAGATAGATAGATAGATAGATAGATAGATAGATAGAATGAAGAAACTGGGATAGATAGATAGATAGATAGATAGATAGATAGATAGATAGATAGAGATATCTAAATGGACTGAGACAGATAGGGAGAGAGAGAAAGATAAGGGGGGAGAGGAAGTCAGGGGGTTAGAGAGAAAATATAATCGTCAAGTGGTTTATGTTGGTAATGCCATTCTGGTCATTGACGTGGCAACTGGGTTTACTGTTTTTTCCAAGAGACAGACAGACAGACAGACAGACAGACAGAGAAAGAGAGACAGGGAGAGAGAGACAGAGAGAGAGAGCAGCTAAATATTAACGGTGCTATGGCCTGTTCACCTGCCGAACTCTACCTTGAGCAAAGAGTAATTCGGATGGAGCTTTGCCGAAGAGTAAAGTTTCGTCCCGGGAGGTAGACAAGGCCCTAAACCCGATTATGCGGGTTCTAAAGGGAAATTTTTGGCCGAGGCTACGTGCTCGCAGAACTCACGGTAAACTCGGCCTTGTGTCACACACATCCCTCGTTGTTGGGGATGTTAAATATAACAGTCGAATAGATTGTTCGCACTTTGCTTTCGTGCTCTCTGACTTGAGCAGAGAGGAACACGGACGAGGCTTTGTCGAAGGGTAAATTTCGTCCGGGAAGGTAGACAGGTACGCGTATATACGGGTTCTAAGGGAATATTTACCTCCTAGTGGGGCTGTTAAATATTAACGGTGATAAAGAATGTTCTACCGAGGCTATTACTATTCGCAGATCCTGTCGAACTCTCTGCCTTAAGCAGAGAGGGACCCGGATGAGTCTGTGCCGAAGGGCCGAGTCTCGTCCAGGAAAGTAGACAGACCCGAACCCGTTTATCCGGGTTCCACAGAGATTTTTTGGCCGAGCCTACGGGCTCGGATGGCCCACATTAAACTCGACCTTGTGCCATATGTGCCCTTGTGGAGGGGGTGGTCACTGAATATAACGGTGATATAAACTGAACGCTGGTCAACCGACACACACTCCCAAGTTGTGTAACTTGTGTTTTAATGACTGTTCAATATACTATTTATCTGCAACCTATTGTTTTCTTGTTTCTTAGCCAATAACATTCAAGGTGCACACATTGAACTTGTGCAATGGTCTTTCAGTTTTTAAAAAAAACGTCATTATTTTTGCACCAACCCAATAAATAGCAAATTTTGGAGCATTTTTTAAATGACAGACATTAATTTGGAAAATATTGTAAAAATTATTATATACTATCAGATGGCCCGGCGTTGCCCGTGCTTGATTCCAAAATCGTACATCTCATGCAGCAATCGCGATCACTTGACTTAAAATATTTTTGCCCTCCCTTGCCTTTAAAGGAGTGCCCTTTGCCGTGTTGATGTTGCCACATGCCTTACTTCTTGCCTATCTCACACTGCGAATTTTTTCTAAGCTCTATACTAAACATAAAATCTGTTACGAAAAAAGGACTAAACAAAATGAACACAAAACGATCAGCTTTAAAAAAAGGACTCGTAACTGGAAAAACCGAATGAAAAAAGAATGTTAACAACAAATACTTTTTCACACCCAACCCAGTTCTGCGGAATCAGAATCAACGTTGAGTTTAAGAAAGCGAATGAGCCAATTGGAGTAAAGTGCCATGCAGATTTAAATTTTTCCTACTTGTGACAAATCCAGCTATCGATTTTTTTTGCCTGCTAGCATGCTAGTTAACATTCGTGTCAGTCAGCTGTTGGCTCTCACGCTGGCCAATAGAATCTTCCTGCCTATTCGTGGCAGCCAGCTATAGGCTCTCACTCTGGCCTGTAGAAAATGGCCGCAAACTACATGAAAACTGCCCTAGAAGCATGAAAAAGTCGATTATTTCCACTATAGATGGGAGTTGGGAAATGCAAAGTCGGTGTTGGACTTCCCACTAACTTGGAGCATGTGCATGTAAATCCGTCGAAAATTGCGGCCGTGCATTCGTCACACACACACACACACACACACAGACACATACATACATCCTGCCTTTTATAGATATATTTTTTTTTTTTAAAGTCATGGCAAAAATATTTTTTTTATATTTATTACGAACCCCTAATTTTATGAAAACTCTAAAAATTCAATGCTGAACCATGTAGTGATTACCTCTGAACTTATGGATTCGTCAAGAAAGATGAAAGAAAAACAGGATCTCTCGTCAATAAATACTTGTATATTACTTTTTTATGCTATAAGTGATGTTTATTTCAAATCAGATTAATTTAACTTTAAATTTGCTAATTTTACTCAAATAATGTGTCACAAATATACATTTTATTCATGGGAGATTTTTAAATCCGATAATTTTGTTTTGTTTACAAATTTCTTAAAATTACGAAAATGGCCGCTTTTAAGAAAATTATCTGAACTCGGCCAAAAAGTTGAGATTTTGATGTCTATAATTTCTGCTTGAAATACTCCAGAATATTTTACTAACTAGAAATAGTAAACTTAATCATTTAGCTCTCAATTAAAGCTAAAATAAAATCTTTAGGAATCATTTTTCATCTTTAAAAATTCATTTTAAACGTTAGGTATATTTATACCGAATTATTGGAGGCATCTATGTTATTGATGCAAATTTAATCTACTTTTTTATGCTTAATATTTCTTGAATACACAGTCATTTTTACAGTTCATATCATTTTGTAATTTTGTCATATTGGAAAGGATTTCCCGGATCTCTGGTTGTTTTTTTTTCTGTAGTGTTGATTAGTGATTATGTGATTTTAGGGAACTTACGGATAATTTAAGGTTAAATAGAAAGTTAACCGACGCGATATTGTAGTGGTTGTATAGTTTGCAATTCACCGAATAATCGTCCAATCAAATCGCATATCATCGGCACAAAAAGAAACAAACACAAAAAACAAAATCCTTCACAAACAAGTTCCGTTGTATTTAAAACACACACACACGCACCGACACACACGCGCGCACACAAACACACATATACACACATGCAAACACACACAAACACACCCCAAAACAGACACACTCACAGACAACCCAAAAAAATGAACACACGCAAAAAACACACAGACACACACAAACAAAACACATATAGACGCACATATACACACACAAACTGACAAAAACGTGCACACACACACGCGCGCGCGGGCGCGCAAACACAAACGCACCCCAAAACACAGACACACACAGAAATGCACAACCCAAAAAACGAACACACACAATCACACAAAAAAATCAACACACTCACACATAGACGCAATACGCCCGTACGCAAGCACACACAAAAATACACGCAAAAGCACACACAGACAAACACAAACGCACCTCAAAATACAGCCACGCACACAAACAAATGCACACACCCCAAAACGAACACATATACACAAAAAGAACACAAGCACCAACAAACACAACGCAGTTACACATAGACGTAATACACACACACACACACAGACACACACAGACACACACACACACAAACACTCAAAGAAACAGAAATAAAACAGATACACACATACGCAAGAACGCATATACACATACTAACACACACAAACGCAAACAAAAACACACATACACATATACAATCCCCTCAAACGAACACACACAAAAACACACAAAAGAACACACGAACAAGCACACAAAAAACACAGGCACGTGCGCACAAACACGCACACACATTTACACAGACACATACACAAAAGCACACACACGCACACACATAAACACACACAAAGACACAGAAAGACCCGCAAAAATACAGAAACGGACACAAACACACAATACACATGCATACACAGACACGCACACACACAGACAAGCATGCACACAAGCATGGACAGAAAAAAAACAATATATATATATATATATATATGTGTGTGTGTGTGTGTGCGCGCGCGTATGTGTGTGCGTGAATAAAGGTTACAGTTCGAGAATAAGTATTCCTTCAAACTTTTTATTTGTTTGTTTTTTTAATTTCGAAAACCTGATGACATTTTTCCTTTTCTTCATAAATACTCGTGGCAAAATGAAATCCTTACATTTGCCGACTTGATAAGGTCCATCAGAGGACGACACGCCACGGTAAAGATAAGTTTTAGTCTTGTCTCTAGCTGCATTCTGCTTTTATAGAAATATATTTAGTTATTTCTGAGGTATACACAAACAAACACACACAAATATAGACAGAGAAAGAGAGAGAGAGTGAAGGAGACAAAGAGAAAGTGACACACACAGACACACACACACACACACACACATATATATAGATATATAGATATATATATATAGATAGATAGATAGCTAGATATGAACAGAATAAGAAGGATAGATATGAACAGATTAGGATATGCATATATATATATGTGTATATATATATATATATATATATATATATATATATTATATATATATATATATATATAATATATATAATATATATAAACACAATGAGATAGATGTAAACAGACTGAGATCGATAGATATGAACAGATTAGGATATATATATATATATATATATGTGTATACATATATATATATATATATATATATATATATATATATATATATATGAACAATGAAATAGGTAGATAAATCTGAACAGACTTGGATAGTTTGATATATACGCAGATGGACAGATAGATATGAACAGTTTAGGACATATATATATATATATATATATATATATGTGTGTGTGTGTGTGTGTGTGTGTGTGTGTGTGTGTGTGTGAACACAATGAGATAGGTAGATAGAGAGATTGATATGAACAAACTGAATTAGATATGAACAGATCACGATATATATATATATATATATATATATATATATATATATATAGAGAGAGAGAGAGAGAGAGAGAGATAGATAGATAGATAGATAGATAGATATGAAGCTGGTGAGAGAGATGGATACGTAGATAATGAATATCTATCTATCTATCTATCATTCGGTTCATATGTAACTGTTCTAGCATGTATCGATCTATATCCAACTGTTTATATATATATCAGCGGAATCATAGCTTTCATCTTACTCACCTGCACGCCCTCTCACATACACATACGCGCACCCACTCACACACATAGAGAATATATATATATATATATATATATATATATATATATATATATATATATATATATATATATTATGATATCATACATATTTATAGTGCAAATGTATTTCTCATCAAATATTCCCACCCTCAAAATACATCACCCTGTACCCCCATTGCCGCCCTCATCCTATAAATTGTCTATTCCAAGGCATTGATGACGTTGGTTACGCATCCATAGCTTCACCAAACAAGTATTAATCATCTTCAGCCTGCGTAACTACAATCAGAATTTTCAGGCCAAGGTTAAAGGCAACAACCTTCTCCTTAAATTTCTTTCAAGAAAAAAAAGAATAAAATAAAAAAAGAAAGAAAAAAATCAAGATTAATTTTCATGACGTCTCGCTCTTGCTTAGGAGTTCAGCCGGCTGATGTTAGCAATCTTACATATTTACGTCATATTCTGACGTTAAAATTTCAAACTTTAATCTTTTTTTATTTATTTTTTTTTTTTTGTCATTATTTAATCTCGGTTAATCTCCCTAAGTGTTGTGGCATACCTACGAACAATAATAGATATCCCCTCATTCACATAAATACAGTAGTAAATACTGTATGTTGGTCTGCAGTTAGAGATCCGTCTCCAGTTGTGCTGGTCAAATTCTCTGCCTCCGGACAGAGAGGATACCCAGACAAGGCTATGTCGAAGAGCAGAATCTGGTCTCGGGAAACAGCTACCCGACCTCGTTTTATACGGAGTCTACGGGGAAATTTTGGATACTCGGCATTAAATTCGGCCTTGTGCCACATCTGACCGCGTGGGGCGGTTGGTAAATATCCTCCAGTTGGAGATTCATTGTAGAATTCACTTGACTCACTTTTAGCACTTGACTACTTCTTCTACGCGCCGCTGGCGAATCATATATGTATTGTTCTTGTCCCAAGTATTATCGTTTATTACCAACGTACGTTTGATTATTCTATTCAGTAACCTTCCCTAGGTTACAACACTAAGTTAGTTTCGAAAATTTTGTGTTTTTATAATGGTCAGAGTTTCCTTGAATTGGATTCGACAAAGAGGATTCAAAACCTGGCTCTGTTAATTTTGTGCTCATTTCGCACGAATACTCGTGGGAAGGGCTATAATCTGCTTCTCGACAATTCCAGGACACGCTGGTCTTTAGAGGCGTGCAGTCAAATACAAATTAATTAAGAGTATTTGAACTAGTATTAGTCGGTTTATAGATCGCACCTAATTTTACGCTGTATACACACATAATATATCATGAAATGCAACAATTATTTTAATATATTTTTTGTTTATACGTTATTCATATAGACACAAATATTGAAGTCAATGCTCTGTTTATAATAAACAGTATTAACTGTGAACTTCTTGACCCAAGGAATTACTACTTGCTCAAGGCACTTGATGCAGGGCTCCTTGTTGTGTCAGTAGCTCCATGGAATGATGAATGAAGGCATGAGGTTGGCATCACTCCTGATTAGTCCCCAAAACTTCGTAATCACCATTAGACTCAGCCACCTCTTTCGGAACCCTCTGCACTGCCCACAGATTGACACTTTGAAATGTACGTTTTGGAGTATTGGGCGCGAATGCCAAGCAGTACAGCATGCCGTTTCAAAATTTCTGGCGGAGTGAATTGCATCAGAGTGATCGTTTTCTCACAGACGGTGCCCAACTGACCCCACTATACTGTGCAATCGATGAAAACAAACAATGCGCATGCGCGAAATTAAAAATATAAAATGGTGACAATTTATCCATCGCACCTTATATATATATATATATATATATATATATATATATATATTGAACAATAAAAACTATTAAAAAATTAAAATCTTCAGATACACTGGGTTGTATATTAATATTCTTTCGTTTTTATTATTTCATTTAGATTCTTCAACTAGTTTCGGCCAACATGGCCATCATCAGGAGAAAAAAATCTGCTTGTTAGTAGCAGTGAACTACAGAAATGAATGTTTTGATGTAGAAAATGAAGTTTTGTTTGTAATTTTCATTTATTATATATATATATATATATATATATATATATATATATATATATATATATATATATATTTAAGTTATAAGGAACTTGGTAAACCGAATTGGTAAATCCAAAGAGGATGAAATCCTGAGAGCTCAATGTAAGGACAGAGCTAATATGTAATGAAAAACAAACCACTTTAAGGTACCATTGCCAGGTAGGAAAATGGGATTAGAAATTGGTGGGTAGTGTCCCACCAATTTCTAATCCCATTTTTCCTCTCAATTCGTTGTTGGAAGTTTTACCTGATGATCCTGAATCCTTAAAAAAGGATTTAGGTGAAATAAATTATCGTAATGGTACCTTAAAGTGGTTTGTTTTTCATTACATTTATATATATATATATATATATATATATATATATATATATATATATATATATATATATAAAGACCACACACATTGTAACGAACCACCCTCATCTTCCTTTGTACACCACTGGTGAGATGTAAGTTCCAGTCGAGCAGTTTTTTCCCACGAACCGCTGCTTTTTCAAAGAGACTCCCAAGAGGATGCTTTCCCGACAATTATAATCTTAACATGTTCAAGTATAGCGTTATCTTCTATGCCCACATATTCCCGTAAACCGTGCCTCTTACTTTGTAACCTTCTACCTTGAGTGGCTCTTTTGCCTTGCAGAGTGTGAACATCGTCGTAAAAAATATATATTCCATTCAGAATTTGGATAGAGTTATGTTTCTTTTCACTTCAAAAAATCAGCAAAACGAAATCTTGTTCGTCCATCGCTTGAATAAGAATTTTTTTTTCTTTGAAGACTTTAAACTAGTGTCAAAATAAATTTTCGTTACACCCGAACGTCACTCCCAGACCCCCAGGGGATTGGACCCGCATTTCCTTTAAGTTATATTTGCCTCTTCCAGCTGGTAAGTACATCTCAAAAACCTATTACTCATGTCCCAAAACGAAAAACCATCTTTTTCGCCGATTTGCACAATAGCAGTATTAGATTCCACGATCGTCAAATATATTTTCCTTTCCTATATTTTTGTATCAATTAGATGAGGTACGCGAATTCGCCTGTTTGCACTTATTCGTCTAAGCAATAAAACACGCTTCTTTATACCGTCTCACAAATCGTGCAATGGTATTTGCAGACGCCTTCTGATATAACATGTATGTTAAAAGAAAAATTCCTATTGGCCAGGTATATAAATAAATAAATAGAAATATTCTTACAAATAACCAAGAGTAGTCTCCCCTTGTTTTCTTACTCTCCTCTTTGAGAGAGCTATTTCTGTTTACTGGGACTATAAAAGGACACTATACGCGAACCTTGTATTCTAGTTGAATAAAGGTTTCTTAAAGCCTACACTTCGTACTTTTGCCATTACAGATGTATCAACAAGGCTAGTTCGACAAAACAAAACTACAGAGAGATTGAAAATTAACTCCCTATTTATGTATGTCCTGACGTAACACGCTGTGATTTTTTTCTTTGGAGTTGGTTAAACGAACAAGTCTACTATACCAAACCAGAGTCTTTGGAAGAACTTGACGGGCGAATACAAGAAGTTATGTCTTCCATACCACTAAAGTTCCTGGTGAAATCAGTTGACGCTCGGTCCATGATATCCTCAGCAACCTTCTGTAGAACAACATCTCTGCCGGCTCGAGTCTCTTCTTCTTTGAGGAAATCGTCCAACATTCGCTACTGTAAAGAAGGACCGGTTCTATTTCTTTTTCTTTCTTTTTATGTGCCATATCCTTTCAGGACGTAGGCGATCATGGCTCTATACTTTGTATCAATAAAAAGAATGTATAAACATGAAAATATCTTAAAATAATTATCGGACTTTGTCCATTTCATAATGTGTGACGTCATTTGTTTACATTTGGATACGCTTTGAGCAGATATGGATGTACGTGAGAGATACATGGAAGACTGAAGTTTAAAGACAGTAAATTCGACCTTGCTAACCGAACGCTCCTCTGTGGCCTAATCGGTAAAGACACATCAAGCTAAATGACAGTTCCGTGTGGGATACAGGTTTGATTCCTGTCGGAGGAGGAATATTTTCTGTAAAAATTTCTCGGACATTCAGGCCGGTAAATGTTGTTTAATACTGTTTATTATAAACAGAGCATTTACTTAAATATGTGTATCTCTAAAAAGAATATATAAACATAAAAATGTCTTAAATGAACTGTCGGACTTTGTCCATTTCATAATATATATATATATATATATATATATATATATATATATATATATATAAATGTGATTGAAAAGTTGCTCCCTATTATTTTAAGTATGAGTGGCCAGCAAGAAGTTCTGACTTGACACCCTGTAACTTTTTTCTTTGGGGTTGATTAAAGAAACAAATCTACTATACCAAACCAAAGACTTTGGGAGAACTTGACGGGCGAATACAAGAAGTTATGTCTTCCATGCCACTAAAGTTTCTGGTGAGATCAGTTGACGCCCTTCCTGGGCGCCTCGAGAAGCTGGTAGCGAAATCTGGTCCCCATATCGAATTTTAAATAAGACCTCATCGTAAACGTTTTCCTCTCATATCCATTTCTTGTAAAAATTGTAGTTAATAAAAAAATTATTATAAGTATTTTAAAATGGTGGGGAGTATTTTTCAATCACCTTGTATACTCCAGATTCTCCATCTTTGATTTCATCTAAAGCAAGGTAATGAAGCCCCTAACACGCAAGGGATTACTGGGGGTGAAGAAAATGAAATTTTTTTTTAGAAAGAACCGAAAACCCTAAACAGAAAACAAGGGGTAAATCTCTATTCTTCTTCAAACGATGGGAAGGAGTGTTAACCGGGCCTTAGGCGAACCTATCTACGCCCACTGAAAAGATATAAAATAAAATAAAAATAATAAATAAATAAAATAAATAAATAATATATAAAACTCAAGTCATTATACATCCATTTCCAAAAGCTCGCGTCCTGGGTATGACGATAAACTACATCCGGCAGCAAGGCGTCTGATCGGGAGGTTTTGAGGAACGTGGACCCACCTCTTAATCGCTGTCGTTCCCGGGTTCACTCTGCCCTGGGGTCGTAGTATCTGTTAAGTTTTCAGCTAGAGGCAAATATTTAACCCCTAAACTTCGGTCAAAACACTATAAAAATAGAGTTTTATAGTAAAATAATAGCAATACATTATGGAAAAAGAAAGAAATATTATCAGCAATACATTATTTGAAAAAAAATTTAATACATTAAAAAAAATTAAAATATTAGCAGCAATACATTGACTCTCAAAAAACAAACCTCTTTACAAAAAATGTCAATGAAACCTGATCTGCAAACTGATTTCTTACAAAAAAAACACATATTCTAGTCATATGAACCTATCCTAAAAATCTTTCGGCATTAAATAACCCATTGAGGTGTTGATATGCCGTAAAATAAAATAAACCAAATCAGACTCTCGACAAAAAACCTCTTTACAAGAACACATTCAATGAAGATTGATCTACAATCTGATTTCTTATAGAGAATACATATTCTATTCATACGAACCTATCCTAAAAATCTTGGCATTAAATAACCCATTGAGGTATAGATATGGCGTAAAACAAAATAAACCAAACCAAACAGAAGCTTGCCAATAATTGATTCCCTGTTTCCTTCTATGCTTCTTGTATTCAGTATATCCTGTGAGTGTCAAATTTTCCAATCCTACTCTTCTCATTATGTGCCCTAGAAATTTCAAATATCTTTTCCTGATATGAAGTTTCCTTTATGTCTCTATTTTCTCGAAAACTTCCACTTTGGTCACATGTTCAATTCATAATATCCTCAGCATCCTTCTGTAGAGCAACATTTCTTTTGCTTGAAGTTTCCTCTTCATCTGTGAGAAGATTGTCAAAAACTCACTGCTGTTATTTACCCTATTTACATTGTTCAGACTGTTGTCCTCATCTTTGTTGTTATATTCACGACATTTCGGTTTTGTACGCTCCGGCCTTCTTCAGGATCTGTCTATATTTTTGAGTTTAGGTATTTTAACTATTTCGACTATTTACAAAGTTCGGATTGCTGTGCTCATCGTTGTTGACATATTCACATCATTTCGACCGTTGTAAGCTCCAGTCTTCTTCGGGTTCTGTATGTATTTCTAAGTTCTGGCAATTAATTACATTATTTACATAGTTCGGACTGTTGTCCTCATCTTTGTTGTCATATTCACCGAATTTCGGCTGTTGTACGCTCCGGCCTTCTTTTTCGAACTGAACCTTTTCTTTTGTCCACCGGGGTAGATTGTTCTAGTTCCACGTGCCATGCCTCTTCCGGATGTCTCACTTATCTCCCTTTAATTCTCCAAGCTTTTGATCCCAACTGCAGTAGCCATGTATTGAACTCATAACGCTTTGGGTGCACATAGAGGGAGATAACTGAGACACCCGGAAGAGGCATGGCACGTGGAACTAGTAACTCGCGTGTTGCGCTTTTCTTTCTTTTCTTTTTTTTTTTTTTTTTTGCTGTCTTTTTGTAGTTGATGTTTAGTCCTTTCTTCTCGCTTTCCTTCACTACCTCACGTCGGAGTTCCTGTGGTTGCCATTTTGTCTGCTATCAACACTTCGTCATCTTATATTGTTAAGATTGTGGTTGCCTATAATGAATCCTAATTTTCCCAGGATGGTTACCTTAGTTTAAATATGTCCGGCGAGAATGCACAACCTTGTCTTACGCACCTTTCGATTTTTGTGCATTTAAGGATGGAGCGGCTTGGGGACAGAAGTCGTAACGGTCCGAGTTCGATTCTCGGTAGTGGATGCGCACTGCTGATGCGTCCAAAAAATAGGACTAAACGGTCGTCTAGTGCTTTCTGCATTCTATTGAGGATTCTTCTAGACTCGATGAATTAATTAACGAATTATTGAAACCTACCTTAATATATATATATATATATATATATATATATATATATATATATATATATATATATATATATATATATATATCACTGCTAAAACCGGCTTGTAATGCTCAGGAAGAGGCAGCTGAAATTTTTGAGAAAATTAATGAGAAAGGAGGGCTTGGAGAATCTGATACTCACAGGATGACAGAACGTAGTCTGGCGGAGGTGGCAGTGGGGATGAAACTTATTGAGAGATACAGAGGATAAGGAGAAGTGGAGAGCCATGATCGCCTAAGTCTTGAAAGAAAAAGCCATATAAAAAGAAAAAAGAATACTTGTTACAAAATAAAATGAGTTTCCTACTATCTCTCTCTCTCTCTCTCTCTCTCTATCTATCTATCTATCTATATATATATATATATATTAGGTTAATGCAAAAATAATGACGTATAATGTCGTTTTCTGACGTAAAAAAATGTCTCAAAAAACGACATTATTACGTCATTATTTTTGCACCAACCTAATATATATATATATATATAGAGAGAGAGAGAGAGAAAGAGAGATGGGTATGATAAAAATATATGTATATTCACATATAAGTGCCCAATGCTATAAAACAGATGTTTTAAGTATATATTATTGAAAATGCATAATACATCCTTCGACAGGATTCGAACCTGTATCCTATAGGTTGACGTGCCTTTACCGATTTGCCCACAGAGGAGCCTTTCGGTTAGGAAGGTCGAATTTACTGTATTTAAACTTCAATCTTCCATCAATCTTCCATCAATCTCTCACGTACATTCATTTCTGGTCAAAGCGTATCCAAATTTAAACAAATGACGTCACACATAATATATATATATATATATATATATATATATATATATATATATATATATATATATATATGTGTGTGTGTGGGGAGACAGAGACAGAGAGAGAGTGAGTGAGATGGGTATGATAAAAATATACGTATGTTCACATATAATTGCACTTATATATATATATATATATATATATATATATATATATATATATACATACATACATATAAGGTTTAATAAATAGAGTGCTCAATGTTATAAAACAGAGTTATTAAGTATATATTATTGAAAATACATAATATCCAACGTCAATATCCCGACTCAGAGTTTCATGCAAATCTGCAATCTTCAGGTTCCAAATACGAAAATCTAAAAGAAATAGAACAGGAATCCCATTTCTCCAAATTATATGGGATAATAAAGAAAGAGTCCTGAGCTGCTACGTAACATCTGTTCTCCTCTACGGCAGCGAATGTTGGACAGTCTCTCCAAACATTCTCCGAGTCAACGGAGGTATGGTTCTACAGAAGTATGCTAATCATATCATGGAACGAGCGTGTGAGCAACGATGAGGTTTTTGAGAGGATGCAGACAAAGCAGACGATAATATTTGACATCAAGAAGAAGCAGCTGAAATTTCTGGGACACGTAATGAGAAAGGACGGCTTAGAGAATCTGACACACACAAGCCGTATAGAGGGAACGAGAGACAAAGAAAAACAACGTATGACATACCTAAGGTGCTTAAGCAAGTGGAAGACAGAGCATGGCCTAGGGGAGATAACAAAGGGACAATTCTTATTGAGAGCTACAAGAGATAGGTTGAAGTGGAGAGCCATGATCGCCTACGTCCTGAAGGGATATGACACATAAAAGAAGAATATTTCATTTATCGCTACTGTAAAGATGGAAGACTGCAGGAGGAGTCAAATACTTACTGGAGCGATACTGAGCTTTTGCATAATCTATAAAACATAGGTAACCCCACCCTTTTTGCATTTTTTATTGTTTTTTTTATATCATTCTGAGTATTGTGTTTTTAACGAAACATTTCTAAAATAAACCGAAAATGTTCGAGAAAATTCGATGAAAGGATGTCATGGGTAGATTATTCAGTTCTTAGCGAAACCCTTTCGTAAATCCGACATGCAGCAAAGCGAACCAAAAAGAATTCATCTTCGCAATAACGCATTCGTTTTATGGACCCTCCTTCCCCATACCAATGTATACAATTACAACAACTTATATATAAATGATAATGGAAGGAGAAAATCCAAAAATAAAAATAAAAGAATGTGTTGGGTTTAATAGTGAATAGTTCGTTCCCGTCTATTTATGGTGAGAACACCCGCTGGTTTCTGAGAGACAAAGCTCTATATGCGTTTGCTTATATCAATCCCCCAACCCGCAAAAAAAAAAAAAAAAAAAAAAAAAGGAAATAAAAAAAAGAATATCTAGCAAAGAGTTCTAGGGTATTTCATGAAATGGTTTCATGGCAAAAAAAAAAAAAGATCCACCAGTGCAACCAAATGATATAACTAATATATATATATATATATATATATATATATATATCAGTCGCGATTTAACTTTGCCGAGATATTCCGAAATGTTCCGATATATTACAAAATATTCCGACATATTCCGAGATATCACGAAATATTTTGAAATATTACAATACATTACAAAGTATTCGAACATATTACGACATATTCCGATATATTTACGAGATATTACGAAATATTCCGAGATATTACGAAATATTCCGAGATATTACGAAATTTTCCGAGATATTACTGTAGCGACTGGCATGTTTCCACGCCCACAATTTTTTCGTCTGTGATTGGCTAGTAAATCAATGCTGCTTTTCTATAAGGTAATTTTGCAATCGCAGTCATCACTTTGAATTTTTCGGTCGTGAACTTGCTCACATGTTTCTTTGATACAAAATCAGTAATTGGTCAAATTTTAACCAATCAAACATTTTGATACTAAATCAATTTTCCCCGCGTTTTCGCTCGGAGCCTACCGGTACCTTTAAAAGAAGCAATTTTTGCACAAGCTGCCAGTAGAGTCCAGCTATTTCTCCTGTCCACACAAATCTACGACTTTACTCACAGCATTTCAAACGCACACACAGACAGATTTTTGTAACACATTATACATATTTCTCTCCGTGACTCAGCCAAGTCCATCAACCAGAACTCTATTAATTTCTCTAAACAGCACATTTCTTAATTAACTGTATTCTATTCTAACAGCAAAATCAATCCTGAACATTCTTATTCAAGAGAAATTCTTTTGAACATTCAATCATAATCAGAGTACAGTTGAAGGGGAACAACTTTTTCACCCGTAATCATTAAACTTCATTGCATGATTGTTTTATATGCTATATTTTCAATATATATTTATTTTTTGATCAACAATTGGAGTCTCGTTTTTTTTCTTGAATCGTTAAATGTACAATAGATATATGCGCTAAAAACACGCATCACATCAGTACGTATTTCGAGATATCACGAAATATTACGAAATATTAGAATATACAGTGCAACCTCGGTTTTCGAATGCCTCACATGTCGAATAAATTGGTTTTCGAGCAGAAAATTCGAGATGAAAATGCCTCAGTTATGGAAAAAAATTTCGGTTCTCGAAAAACATTTCCGAACCGAGCCGATACGAGCCGATCCGAGCCGAACGGAGTCGAACCGAGACGATCCAAGCCGAACCGAGCCGACCCGAGTTAACCCGAACGGAATCATTTCTTAGTCGAGCGCCATGTCGTATACATTCGTGTGTTGTGTTGTGCTTTTCTTTTCCAAATTTATTGTTCTGTGACTTTTTTTCTCTTTATTGATTCCTATTGAAAAAATAGTTTCAGTTTACGAACATTTCGGGTTACGAACAGCATTCACGAACGAATTAAATTAGTGAACCGAGGTCCCACTGTAATACGAAATATCCCGAGATATTACGATATATCCAGAGATATTAAGATCTATTACAAAATACTCCGAGTTATTACGATATATTTACGAGATATTACGAAATATTCCGAGATGTTGCGAAATATTCCGAGATATTACGATATATCCAGAGATATTAAGATCTATTACAAAATGCTCCGAGTTATTACGATATATTTACGAGATATTACGAAATATTCCGAGATGTTGCGAAATATTCCGAGATATTACGAAATATTCCGAGATATTACGATATATTCCGAAATATTATAATATCTTACAAAACATTTTGAGATATTACTACATATTTCGAGATATGGCAAAATATTCCGGAATATTACGATATATTTACAAAATATTACGAAATATTCCGAGATATCACGAAAGAAATATTCCGAGACATAACGAAATATTCCGAGACATAACGAAATATTCCGAGACATAACGAAATATTCCGAGATATTCAGATATCCTACAAAATATTTTGAGATATTACTACATATTCGCGATATGGCAAAATATTCCGCAATATTATGATATATTTACGAGATATTACGAAATATTCCGAGATATTACGAAATATTCCGAGACATTACGAAATATTCCGAGATATTACGAAATATTCCGTGACATTACGAAATATTCCGAGATATTACGATATATTCCTAGATATTAAAATATATTGCAAATTGTTTATGAGATATTACCAAATATTCCGAGATATAAGGAAATATTTCGAAATATGATATATTCTGAGATATTGTGAAATACTTCTTCTTATCGGGAGGATCATGGCTCTCCACAATATTCCAGTCCTTTGTAACTCTTAATAAATTTTGCTTTTTACTATTTCTCTTAAACCCCGTTCCGTCAACCATATAAATAAATCCCTGTTTCCTTTTTTCCCCTCTTACCTTTAATATGTCCTGTGAGTATCAAATTTTCTAAGTCTTCTTTCTTCATTATGTAAATTATAAATTTCAATTGCCTCTTCTCATATAAAATACACGTGTTCTTTATGCTTCCATTTTTTTTCTAAAATTTACGTTGTTCATATGTTTTGTCCATGGTATTCTCAGTATCCTTCTGTAGAGACACACTTCTGCTACATCAAGTCCCTTCTTTATTTGCGAGGAAATTGTTGAGCATTCACTGCCATGTAGAATGACC
Source organism: Acanthosepion lycidas (assembly GCA_963932145.1). Classification (NCBI taxonomy): domain Eukaryota; kingdom Metazoa; phylum Mollusca; class Cephalopoda; order Sepiida; family Sepiidae; genus Acanthosepion; species Acanthosepion lycidas. The sequence goes on from OZ010611.1 coordinate 11,685,670, forward strand.
GATATTACACAGTAGTTCTGTATTCTTTGTTTCTAACGAAATTTTTCTGTTTCTTGTTACTTTGCTTAGGTTTTGCAAAGCATCTTTCGTTATCCCAGTGTAGCTTCGGATCATAGTTTTGCACTTTCTGTTCTCTGTTAAAACATTTCAGAGATATTTAAATTTTTGCACATTTTGGGGATATCCTTTGTAATTCCCGCATATCGCGTTGTTCATTTTACTGACAACCATAAATTATTTCAAGTGATGTCTATTTCCAAATTAGTTCCAGATATTACAAAATAGTTATGAGGAAATATTCCGTTATATCCATTCATACGAAGAACAGTATGATATACAGTGATCCCCCGCCTATCCGCGTTTCCGCATTCGCGGCTTCACACATTCGCGGATTATTCTTTAGAACAGATGTACTTGTTATTCCCAGAAAGCCCAAATATTCGCGTCTTTTTCACAACATATATATTAGGTTGGTGCAAAAGTAATGACGTCATAATGTCGTTTTTTGAGGTATTTTTAACGTCAAAAAAACGACATTATGACGTCATTACTTTTGCACCAACCTAATGCAAATTATTCGCGTATATTTCATTTGAATATATTTAAAATATTCTTGTATTACTTTCCTGTTATTTAAGTGACTTAAAACATATAACTGTCCAATTTTATGGTAAAAATTGGCAGAATTGTACATTGTAAAAAAAAAAAAAAACCGCCGCAAAATCATGCGTAGTGCTTGGACTTTCTTCTTTGTTAGGGGCTGGGGCTTAAAAGTGTCTTATGTTACGTCTGGGGGCATCAGCACATTTCTGTTTTTAGAAAATGTTTTAAACTTTATATTCTATGTTTTGTTACAAATATTTTATCCAGTATTTTCAATGGTTGTATCGATCTATGCGGAATTAAAAACGGTTATTGTACGTATGAAAGAAAATTTACGCTAAGTGTATGGTCAGCAATATTACCTTTCAAAAATATTTTAAAAAGGGTCTGAAATGTTTCTAAAGAGTTTAGAATGAAAGTTTAAGGCATATGGCGTTTTAACAATCAAAATAGGTACTTATAAGCACTTTTAGTGGGGGCTGCATGTATTCGCGGATTCTAACTATTCGCGGCCGGTTTAGGTCTCAAGGCTTCAGGCATTCATATATCTAGTTGCACTGATGAGCTGCGAATGCCATAATTTACTCTTGAAAATATATTTCAGTTGAGCACTGTTGAAAGTTAGGCTAATTCTATAAACAACAGCCCCATGCGTTAATGCAAAGCTCTTCAGTAAAATGAATAGACCACTCCGGTTGATTGGCATTTGTTTACTTCCATAAAAGCAATACGCTAGATTTAGCTATTTCGGTCCGTCGAATGAAGATAGCTCAGTGTTAGAAACTCTGACTGGCACTAAATCGGTTAGGTTTCGATCCGTGTTTGAGGCATCCGGATGTCTATTCGCACTGAGGCACTGTGATACAGCGAATCAGTACTATCTGCGAATGATATATATATATATATATATATATATGCACATTTCATTGAATACTACAGACAAGGTGCTTTTATTTAGTTTTTTAAACAATTTCTCATGCGATCAAATAATTTTTTTCTTATCGGGTGATAAATTATATTTTTATATAATTTATCATTTGAAAAGAAAAAATTATTAGATCGCATGAAAGAATGTCTAAAAAACTAAATTAAAGCACCTTGTCTGTCGTATTCAATGAAATATGCATGAAAGAAGGATTGCTGCTTAAATACACACACACATATATATATATATATATATATATGTATTTGTGTGTGTGTGTGTGTGTATGTATGTCCGTGTCTGTTGAAAATACCCGAAAAGCAGCCATAAGGCGCAACTGGAATGTTGGTATGAAGCCCCTGTTATCTTAACAGTTAAAAGGTAACTTTCTTGCCGCGGGTGGATTACTAATGAAAATTTCTGCAACACCCGGGTGGTTCATCGTCAATCCATACGAATCCGATTTGGCAAATAAAAATATTTGGCAAACAACATGGGGAACCAATTACAGCAGACACCTCGAGCACGACCGGCACAAATTTATATCTGTTGAACGTACAAATATTTTAGCATCTTTCAGTCCTCCGTTTGTTTGTCTTCGGAACTAGATGAATTGGCCAATAGATTTATAGAAGTTAAAATAGGCTTGGCCTCTGTTTTTTGTGTAAAAGACGAACCTTGAAAAGGCACCAAAGATTTCTAAACGTTGAACATCTTTTCAAGGTTATGAAAATAAAATACAACGTACAAATTTTTAGACACGGACGTAATAGAGAGCACACGTTGTGTGTTTTAAAAAACATCAGGAACAAAAGCAAGATAAAAAAATCTGTCTTTGAGATAAGGTATTGTAAGTATTTACACTATTTATATTGTTGTCCTAATCTTTATTGCCATATTCACGACGTTTCGGTCGTTGTACGTTCCAGCCTTCTTCAGGATGTGTCTGTATTTCTGATGAGATATTGTAATTATTTACACTATTTAGATTGTTCGGGCTGTTGTCCTCATCTTTGTCGCCATATTCACAACGTTTAGGCCGTTGTACAATGCGGCCTTCTTCACAAGGCCCAGTGGATAAAATCCAGTAAATTGACCCAAAGATTTTTTTACTTCAGTACCTGGTTACAACAGAGGTTAACAAAAAAGCGTGCAGAATTGAGTTCTTAAAGGGAGATAACTGAAACTGATACACCCGGAAGAGGTATGGCACGTGGAAGTAGAACAATCAACTCCGGTGGGCGAAGTAAACGATTCAGTTCGAAATTCCAATCAGCTGAAGAAGGACGGGGGGTACAATGATCAAAACGTCGTGAATATGGCAACAAAGATGAGGACGGTAGTCCAAACAATGTAAATAATGCGAGATAAAAAAAAAAATATTTTTGTAAAGCATTTGCAGCCTTCCAAAAAGAAAAACATGTCGAATTTTACTCACGGATGTTAAACGTTCAACCTGATACAAACTCCTATTGACCAGCCTGTCAACAAAACCTTTTACAGTCTTATTTTATTTTTATATAGATAACCCTTAGACACACAAGCATACAAATTAAGTTTTCTCGTCATATATTCAATACATACTGGGCAATTCCCAAATGACATCTATATTAATAAATGCGAAATTAGAGCTCAATTCTCCCACGAATCCTGGAGTTAAAAGGCTCCAATTGTGAAGCTAAATATCTGCTTTATATATTATTTACTTCTAGGGGATATCAATTTTTAAGTTTAACTAATTTGCATATAGATTTTTTTTTAAATAGTATATTTTGTTAATTAACTGCCCTTCATTCAGTTGTGTCATGTGTGATAAACGCTTAGGCGAACATGTATCTTTCGATACATGACTGACGAGACAGGTTTCTTCCCGCAGTAGGTTGCCATTTCATTTTGCTGGAGACCAGTTACCATCCAAGGCTATAGAACCCGGTCTGTACTGTTATTTACCCATAGCTGAGGGGAGGAGAAGAGGATTCATACCTTTCCCAACGGTATTAGCACGTAAGTGGGTGTAAAGGATTCGACTGGAAAGTCAGTCATGTGTCATGCGTGATACAAGCTTAGGCGATCATGTATCTTTCGATACAATACATGACTTACGAGACAGATATTTGCCTACAGTAGGTTGTCATTTCTTTCTGCGGTAGACCATTTGGCATCCAAGGCTATAGAACCCAGTCTGTTCTGCTATTTACCCATAGCTGGGGGGAGAAGAGGATTTATACCTTTCCCAAGGTATTAGTACGTAAGTGAACGTAATAGATTCGATTGGAAAGCCAGTCAGTCAATTATATGCCATGTGATATATACGCTTAGGCGATCATGTATCTTTCGATACATGACTGACGAGGCAGATTTTTTCCGGCAGTAAGTTGCTATTTCTTTTTACCACTTGCCATCCAAGGCTATAGAACCTTGTCCATTCTGCTATTTACACATATCAAGGGGAGAAGAAGAGGATTCATACCTTTCCCAAAGGTATTAGCACGTAAGTGAATGTAATGAACTCGACTGGAATTCGAACTCGGCTCACCGATTTCTCAATCCGAGTCGCTATCCATTACTGTTCTTTTATTCGAGGATTGTTTTGACTTTTATATAAAAAAAATAGTTCTGTTTATGAATATTGTTTTATATAGTGCAGCATAGTGTTTGAAATTTGCATTTTACTTGACCTTCAACAAGTTGGCATCTATTTGTAAAACTTTCCTTAACTATAACAAGCCTGCCCCGACACCCTACCAATTAATTACTTCCGTCTTTACAATCATATTCTTTGGACAGATATATTGAACGTCCACAACCCCTTCAAAATTTCATAAATAGTGAACATTATAAAATCTACAACAGTGAGGAGGTACCGCAGGATCTGATCAGATCTATTTTCATGGCACTGCTTAAGAAACCTGGCGCAAACGAATGCGAGCTCCACCGAACAATCAGCCTAATGAGTCACGTCACAAAACTCATCATCCGTATTCTGATAAATAGAGCGCGCGGCAGAATCAGGCCAGAGATAGGACAAGAACAGTACGGGTTCGTCAAAGACACCGGAACAAGGAACGCGATATTCATGCTCAGGATGTTATCAGAAAGAGCAGTACAGATGCAGAAGGACGTGTATCTAAGGCGTTCGACAAAGCACGCTACAAGGACCTGCTAGAACTTCTCAGCAACCTTGTTATATCCTGGAAAGATAGAATAATCAAGAACCTATACTGGCAGTAAACGGCATGCATTCACATCAAGAATAAGCTCAGCGAATATACAAAAATAGAAAGAGGCGTAAGGCAAGGATGCGTCTTCTCACCGGACTTATTCCACCATATACAGCGAAGCAATTCTGAGGGAAATGAAGATCCTACCAGGATTCATCATTGGCGGCTACAACCTTGTCAACATAAGCTTGCTAGTGATTTATAAAAGATATAAATAAATTGGTTTGTTGTCTATCTCACATATACCTTGACGAAGTTTAATCCGAAAATTTTACGTGGTAAAACGCCGTGACGTCACAGCGTAGCGAGGTTTCGATAATGACATTAGAATCTACTACACCTGACCATTGACGCAGGTGATGCGTATCAACCGAATTTGCTGAATAGGATCGTCTAGTTTTTGTTGTGGAGAGCCTTTGCGCCGGTTGCAAAGCCAAGGAAATCATTGGATGATTTAAATGTCCTAAAATAGTAGTCTATATCCTTGCGACAATTTCAAACCAGAATGCAAGACACACAGGAAGCGTTCTGGCGCTACCAGGACGCCCGTATTAGTTGCCGAGGTTGTCAAAGAGAACACCAGAAAAAGCATGAGGAAAATCGTCAAGGACATGAGTATCAGCAGGCGAACAAGCGGGCGTATTGTCAAGGAAGATTTGAATTCTAAATCGTATGAGCTCAAGAAGCGCCACTTGCTTACCGTTCTCCTGGTCTCCCGATTTATACCCCTATTCTCAAGGCCAGACTACAATCCTCTCGAATATTCTGTGCGGTGTAACATGGAGAGGGAAGCGAACAGCAGACACTACAACACCAAGAAGGGTCTCCAGACAGCCATCAAGGAGGCCTTGGCAAACATGGACGAGGACATCATCTCCAAGACCTGATCCAGCTTCTGGTTCCATCTGGGGTAAGTGGTGGCAGTAGATGGATTCCCACGTCGAATGAACCTTTCTAACTCATTGAAGGTGTTCCCATAACTTGGAGCGATTTTAAATGTGTATTAAGTTTAAGCGTTTAATGATTTCTTTCTTTTTCTTTCAGAATCGGTCCGAACACGTGAGCGACGACGAAGTTTTGGAGTAAATGGGAACAAAAAGAAAAATACTTCAGATCAGGAAGAAGCAGTTAAAATGTCTGCATCACATAATGAGGAAAGATGGCTTGGAAAATCTGATACTCACAGGGCATTTTGAGGGAAAGAGGGACATAGAGGAATCAGCGCGTAACATACTTGATGGGTTTGAGTAAATGGATGGTCAAACAGGGTTTGGGAGAAATAAAGGCTGTTTCCATAACTTGGACCGATTTTAAATGTGAATTAAGTTTAAGTCTTTGGCAGTTTCAACCATGGAAAGATTAACAATCAAAAAACGTGTTAAAATTATCGAAGCCTATTACGAAAATGGACGTTCAAACAGAATTTGAATGAGAAGTTCCCAGGTTGCATCATCTCTCGAATCAGCGAAGTCAATTGGCCACCACGATCGCGCGATTTTACGCATTTAGATTTCTTCCTTTGGGGTCATCTCAAAAGGAAGGTCTATGCCAACAAGCCAACAACAATTCAACAGCTGGAGGATGAGATAATAAGGCATATTGGTGAGATCGAGGAGCAACTATGCAGAGACGACATCACAAATTTTGACCATCAAGTGGTGGTGTGCGGCCGAAGCCTTGGAGGACATTTGGGCGATATTATTTTTCACACATAATCGCCATGACTTAAATAGCATGATCCAATAGAGAAATAAATAAATTTTCACCAATAACACTGATTTATTTACTGCTGACTTTCATCCACCTTAATGAAATACCCTTATAGATAATCACAAAAATATTT
>OZ010611.1:11694758-11714758 GCA_963932145.1 Acanthosepion lycidas
TAAAGCCGTAGCATCAGCAAGGACAACGTGAAGCCGTAAAACTCAAAGGGACGCAAAAAAGCCGTGTCACGAACAGGAATATAGTAAAGCCGTAGCATGAGCAAGGACAACGTGAAGCCGTAAAACGCGAAGGGACGCCAAGAAGCCGCGTCACGAACAGGAATATAGTAAAGCCGTAGCATGAGAAAGGACAACGGGAAGCCGTAAAACTCGAAGGGACGCCAAAAAGTCGTGTCACGAACAGGAATATAATAAAGCCGTAGCATGAGCAAGGACAACGTGAAGCCTTAAAACACGAAGGGACGCAAAAGCCGTGTCACGAACATGAATATAGTAAAGCCGTAGCATTAGCAAGGACAACGTGAAGTCGTAAAACTCGAAGGGACGCCAAAAAGTCGTGTCACGAAGAGGAATATAATAAAGCCGTAGCATGAGCAAGGACAACGTGAAGCCGGAAAACTCGAAGGGACGCCAAAAAGCCGTGTCACGAACAGGAATATAGTAAAGCCGTAGCATGACAAAGGACAACGTGAAGCCGTAAAACACGAAGGGACGCAAAAAGCCGTGTCAGGAACATGAATATAATAAAGCCGTAGCATGAGCAAGGACAACGTGAAGCCGTAAAACTCAAAGGGACGCCAAAAAGTCGTGTCACGAAGAGGAATATAATAAAGCCGTAGCATGAGCAAGGACAACGTGAAGCCGTAAAACTCGATGGGACGCCAAAAAGCGGTGTCACGAACATGAATATAGTAAAGCCGTAGTATGAGCAAGGAAAACGTGAAGCCGTAAAACTCGAAGGGACGCCAAAAAGTCGTGTCACGAAGAGGAATATAGTAAAGCCGTAGCATGAGCAAGGACAACGTGAAGCCGTAAAACTCGATGGGACGCCAAAAAGCGGTGTCACGAACAGGAATATAGTAAAGCCGTAGCATGAGCAAGGACAACGTGAAGCCGTAAAACTCGAAGGGACGCCAAAAAGCCGTGTAGCGAAGAGGAATATAGTAAAGCCGTAGCATGAGCAAGGATAACGTGAAGCCGTAAAACTCGCAGGGAAGACAAAAAGCCGTGTAGTGAACAGGAAAATAGTAAAGCCGTAGCATGAGCAAGCACTACGTGAGGCCGTAAAACACGAAGGGACGCCAAAAAGCCGTGTAACGAACAGGAATATATTTAAGCCGTAGCATGAGCAAGGACAACGTGAAGCCGTAAAACTCGAAGAGACGCCAAAAAGCCGTGTCACGAACAGGAATATAGTAAAGCCGGAGCATGAGCAAAGACAACGTGAAGCCGTAAAACTCAAAGGGACGCAAAAAGACGTGTCACAAACAGGAATATAATAAAGCCGTAGCATGAGCAAGGATAACGTGAAGCCGTAAAACGCGAAGGGTCGCCAAAAAGCCGTGTCATAAACAGGAATATAGTAAAGCCGTAGCATGTGCAAGGACAACGTGAAGCCGTAAAACTCGAAGGGACGCCAAAAAGTCGTGTCACGAACAGGAATATAGTAAAGCCATAGCATGAGCAAGGACAACGTGAAGACGTAAAACTCGAAGGGACGCCAAAAAGTCGTGTCACGAACAAGAATATAATAAAGCCGTAGCATGAGCAAGGACAACGTGAAGCCGGAAAACGCAAAGGGACGCCAAAAAGCCGCGTCACGAACAGGAATATAGTAAAGCCGGAGCATGAGCAAGGACAACGTGAAGCCGTAAAACGCGAAGGGACACCAAAAAGCCGTGTAACGAACAGGAATATAGTAAAGCCGTAGCATGAGCAAGGACAACGTGAAGCCGTAAAACTCAAAGGGACGCCAAAAAGTCGTGTCACGAAAAGGAATATAATAAAGCCGTAGCATGAGCAAGGATAACGTGAAGCCGTAAAACGCGAAGGGACGCCATAAAGCCGTGTCACGAACAGGAAAATAGTAAAGCCGTAGCATGAGCAAGGACAACGTGAAGCCGTAAAACTCGAAGGGACACCAAAAAGCCGTGTAACGAACAGGAATATAGTAAAGCCGTAGCATGAGCAAGGACAACGTGAAGCCGTAAAACGCGTAGGGACGCCAAAAAGCCGTGTCACGAACAGGAATATAGTAAAGCCGTAGCATGAGCAAGGACAACGTGAAGCCGTAAAATTCGAAGGGACGCCAAAAAGTCGAGTCACGAACAGGAATATAATAAAGCCGTAGCATGAGCAAGGACAAAGTGAAACCGTAAAACTCGAAAGGGACGCCAAAAAGCCGTGTCACGAACAGGAATATAGTAAAGCCGTAGCATGAGCAAGGACAACGTGAAGCCGTAAAACTCGATGGGACGCCAAAAAGCCGTGTAGCGAACAGGAATATAGTAAAGCCGTAGCATGAGCAAGGACAACGTGAAGCCGTAAAACTCGATGGGACGCCAAAAAGCCGTGTCACGAACAAGAATATAGTAAAGCCGTAGCATGAGCAAGGACAACGTGAAGCCGTAAAACTCGATGGGACGCCAAAAAGCCGTGTAGTGAACAGGAATATAGTAAAGCCGTAGCATGAGCAAGGACTACGTGAAGCCGTAAAACGCGAAGGGACGCCAAAAAGCCGCGTCACGAACAGGAATATAGTAAAGCCGTAGCATGAGCAAGGACAACGTGAAGCCGCAAAACTCGAAGGGACGCCAAAAAGTCGTGTCACGAACAGGAATATAATAAAGCCGTAGCATGAGCAAGGACAACGTGAAGCCATAAAACTCGAAGAGACGCCAAAAAGCCGTGTCACGAACAGGAATATAGTAAAGCCGGAGCATGAGCAAGGACAACGTGAAGCCGTCAAACTCAAAGGGACGCCAAAAAGTCGTGTCACGAACAGGAATATAATAAAGCCGTAGCATGAGCAAGGATAACGTGAAGCCGTAAAACGCGAAGGGTCGCCAAAAAGCCGTGTCACGAACAGGAATATAGTAAAGCCGTAGCATGTGCAAGGACAACGTGAAGCCGTAAAACTCGAAGGGACGCCAAAAAGTCGTGTAGCGAAAAGGAATATAGTAAAGCCGTATCATGAGGAAGGACAACGTGAAGCCGTAAAACGCGAAGGGACTCCAAAAAGCCGCGTCACGAACAGGAATATAGTAAAGCCGTAGCATGAGCAAGGACAACGTGAAGCCGTAAAACTCGAAGGGACGCCAAAAAGTCGTGTCACGAACAGGAATATAATAAAGCCGTAGCATGAGCAAGGACAACGTGAAGCCATAAAACTCGAAGAGACGCCAAAAAGCCGAGTCACGAACAGGAATATAGTAAAGCCGTAGCATAAGCAAGGACAATGTGAAGCCGTAAAACTCAAAGGGACGCCAAAAAGCCGTGTCACAAACAGGAATATAATAAAGCCGTAGCATGAGCAAGGATAACGTGAAGACGTAAAACGCGAAGGGGCGCCAAAAAGCCGCGTCACGAACAGGAATATAGTAAAGCCGTAGCATGTGCAAGGACAACGTGAAGCCGTAAAACTCGAAGGGACGCCAAAAAGTCGTGTCACGAACAGGAATATAGTAAAGCCATAGCATGAGCAAGGACAACGTGAAGACGTAAAACTCGAAGGGACGCCAAAAAGTCGTGTCACGAACAAGAATATAATAAAGCCGTAGCATGAGCAAGGACAACGTGAAGCCTGAAAACGGGAAGGGGCGCCAAAAAGCCGTGTCACGAACAGGAATATAATAAAGCCGTAGCATGAGCAAGGATAACGTGAAGCCGTAAAACGCGAAGGGGCGCCAAAAAGCCGTGTCACGAACAGGAATATAGTAAAGCCGTAGCATGTGCAAGGACAACGTGAAGCCGTAAAACTCGAAGGGACGCCAAAAAGTCGTGTCACGAAGAGGAATATAGTAAAGCCGTAGCATGAGCAAGGACAACGTGAAGACGTAAAACTCGAAGGGACCCCAAAAAGTCATGTCACGAACAAGAATATAATAAAGCCGTAGCATGAGCAAGGACAACGTGAAGCCTGAAAACGCGAAGGGACGCCAAAAAGCCGTGTAGCGAAAAGGAATATAGTAAAGCCGTATCATGAGGAAGGACAACGTGAAGCCGTAAAACGCGAAGGGACGCCATAAAGCCGTGTCACAAACAGGAATATAGTAAAGCCGTAGCATGAGCAAGGACAACGTGAAGCCGGAAAACGCGAAGGGACGTCAAAAAGCCGTGTCATGAACAGGAATAATGTAAAGCCGTAGCATGAGCAAGGACAACGTGAAGCCGTAAAACGCGAAGGGGCGACAAAAAGCCGTGTCATGAACAGGAATATAGTAAAGCCGTAGCATGTGCAAGGACAACGTGAAGCCGTAAAACTCGAAGGGACGCCAATAAGTCGTGTCACAAACAGGAATATAGTAAAGCCGTAGCATGAGCAAGGACAACGTGAAGACGTAAAACTCGAATGGACGCCAAAAAGTCGTGTCACGAACAAGAATATAATAAAGCCGTAGCATGAGCAAGGACAACGTCAAGCCGGAAAACGCGAAGGGACGCCAAAAAGCCGTGTAGCGAAAAGGAATATAGTAAAGCCGTAGCATGAGCAAGGACAACGTGAAGCCGTAAAACACGAAGGGAGGCCAAAAAGTCGTGTCACGAACAGGAAAATAATAAAGCCGTAGCATGAGCAAGGACAACGTGAAGCCGTGAAACGCGAAGGGACGCCAAAAAGTCGTGTCACGAACAAGAATATAGTAAAGCCGTAGCATGAGCAAGGACAACGTGAAGCCGTAAAACGCGAAATGACGCCATAAAGCCGTGTCACGAAGAGGAAAATAGTAAAGCCGTAGCATGAGCAAGGACAACGTGAAGCCGTAAAACGCGAAGGGACGCCAAAAAGTCGTGTCATGAACAGGAATATAATAAAGCCGTAGCATGAACAAGGACAACGTGAAGCCGTAAAACGCGAAGGGACGCCAAAAAGCCGTGTCACGAACAGGAATATAGTAAAGCCGTAGCATGAGCAAGGACAATGTGAAGCCGTAAAACTCGAAGGGACGCCAAAAAGTCGAGTCACGAACAGGAATATAATAAAGCCGTACCATGAGCAAGGACAAAGTGAAGCCGTAAAACTCGAAGGGACGCCAAAAAGCCGTGTCACGAACAGGAATATAGTAAAGCCGTAGCATGAGCAAGGACAACGTGAAGCCGTAAAACTCGATGGGACGCCAAAAAGCCGTGTAGCGAACAGGAATATAGTAAAGCCGTAGCATGCGCAAGGACAACGTGAAGCCGTAAAACTCGAAAGGAAGTAAAAAAGCCGTGTAGTGAACAGGAAAATAGTAATGCCGTAGCATGAGCAAGGACAACGTGAAGCCGTAAAACGCGAAGGGACGACATAAAGCCGTGTCACGAAGAGGAAAATAGTAAAGCCTTACCATGAGCAAGGACAACGTGAAGCCGTAAAACGCGAAGGGACGCCAAAAAGTCGTGTCATGAACAGGAATAATGTAAAGCTGTAGCATGAGCAAGGACAACGTGAAGCCGTAAAACGCGAAGGGACGCCAAAAAGTCGTGTCACGAACAGGAATATAGTAAAACCGTAGCATGAGCAAGGACAACGTGAAGCCGTCAAACTCAAAAGGACGCCAAAAAGTCGTGTCACGAACAGGAATATAATAAGTCGTAGCATGAGCAAGGATAACGTGAAGCCGTAAAACGCGAAGGGACGCCATCAAGCCGTGTCACGAACAGGAAAATAGTAAAGCCGTAGCATGAGCAAGGACAACGTGAAGCCGTAAAACTCGAAGGGACACCAAAAAGCCGTGTAACGAACAGGAATATAGTAAAGCCGTAGCATGAGCAAGGACAACGTGAAGCCTGAAAACGGGTAGGGGCGCCAAAAAGCCGTGTCACGAACAGGAATATAATAAAGCCGTAGCATGAGCAAGGATAACGTGAAGCCGTAAAACGCGAAGGGGCGCCAAAAAGCCGTGTCACGAACAGGAATATAGTAAAGCCGTAGCATGTGCAAGGACAACGTGAAGCCGTAAAACTCGAAGGGACGCCAAAAAGTCGTGTCACGAAGAGGAATATAGTAAAGCCGTAGCATGAGCAAGGACAACGTGAAGACGTAAAACTCGAAGGGACCCCAAAAAGTCATGTCACGAACAAGAATATAATAAAGCCGTAGCATGAGCAAGGACAACGTGAAGCCTGAAAACGCGAAGGGACGCCAAAAAGCCGTGTAGCGAAAAGGAATATAGTAAAGCCGTATCATGAGGAAGGAGAAGGTGAAGCCGTAAAACGCGAAGGGACGCCATAAAGCCGTGTCACAAACAGGAATATAGTAAAGCCGTAGCATGAGCAAGGACAACGTGAAGCCGGAAAACGCGAAGGGACGTCAAAAAGCCGTGTCATGAACAGGAATAATGTAAAGCCGTAGCATGAGCAAGGACAACGTGAAGCCGTAAAACGCGAAGGGGCGCCAAAAAGCCGTGTCATGAACAGGAATATAGTAAAGCCGTAGCATGTGCAAGGACAACGTGAAGCCGTAAAACTCGAAGGGACGCCAATAAGTCGTGTCACAAACAGGAATATAGTAAAGCCGTAGCATGAGCAAGGACAACGTGAAGACGTAAAACTCGAATGGACGCCAAAAAGTCGTGTCACGAACAAGAATATAATAAAGCCGTAGCATGAGCAAGGACAACGTCAAGCCGGAAAACGCGAAGGGACGCCAAAAAGCCGTGTAGCGAAAAGGAATATAGTAAAGCCGTAGCATGAGCAAGGACAACGTGAAGCCGTAAAACTCGAAGGGAGGCCAAAAAGTGGTGTCACGAACAGGAAAATAATAAAGCCGTAGCATGAGCAAGGACAACGTGAAGCCGTGAAACGCGAAGGGACGCCAAAAAGTCGTGTCACGAACAGGAATATAGTAAAGCCGTAGCATGAGCAAGGACAACGTGAAGCCGTAAAACGCGAAATGACGCCATAAAGCCGTGTCACGAAGAGGAAAATAGTAAAGCCGTAGCATGAGCAAGGACAACGTGAAGCCGTAAAACGCGAAGGGACGCCAAAAAGTCGTGTCATGAACAGGAATATTATAAAGCCGTAGCATGAACAAGGACAACGTGAAGCCGTAAAACGCGAAGGGACGCCAAAAAGCCGTGTCACGAACAGGAATATAGTAAAGCCGTAGCATGAGCAAGGACAATGTGAAGCCGTAAAACTCGAAGGGACGCCAAAAAGTCGAGTCACGAACAGGAATATAATAAAGCCGTACCATGAGCAAGGACAAAGTGAAGCCGTAAAACTCGAAGGGACGCCAAAAAGCCGTGTCACGAACAGGAATATAGTAAAGCCGTAGCATGAGCAAGGACAACGTGAAGCCGTAATACTCGATGGGACGCCAAAAAGCCGTGTAGCGAACAGGAATATAGTAAAGCCGTAGCATGCGCAAGGACAACGTGAAGCCGTAAAACTCGAAAGGAAGTAAAAAAGCCGTGTAGTGAACAGGAAAATAGTAAAGCCGTAGCATGAGCATGGATTACGTGAAGCCGTAAAACGCGAAGGGACGGCAAAAGGCCGTATAACGAACACGAATATAGTAATGCCGTAGCATGAGCAAGGACAACGTGAAGCCGTAAAACGCGAAGGGACGACATAAAGCCGTGTCACGAAGAGGAAAATAGTAAAGCCTTACCATGAGCAAGGACAACGTGAAGCCGTAAAACGCGAAGGGACGTCAAAAAGCCGTGTCATGAACAGGAATAATGTAAAGCTGTAGCATGAGCAAGGACAACGTGAAGCCGTAAAACGCGAAGGGACGCCAAAAAGTCGTGTCACGAACAGGAATATAGTAAAACCGTAGCATGAGCAAGGACAACGTGAAGCCGTCAAACTCAAAAGGACGCCAAAAAGTCGTGTCACGAACAGGAATATAATAAGTCGTAGCATGAGCAAGGATAACGTGAAGCCGTAAAACGCGAAGGGACGCCATCAAGCCGTGTCACGAACAGGAAAATAGTAAAGCCGTAGCATGAACAAGGACAACGTGAAGCCGTAAAACTCGAAGGGACACCAAAAAGCCGTGTAACGAACAGGAATATAGTAAAGCCGTAGCATGAGCAAGGACAACGTGAAGCCGTAAAACGCGAAGGGACGCCAAAAAGCCGCGTCACGAACAGGAATATAGTAAAGCCGTAGCATGAGCAAGGACAACGTGAACCCGTAAAACTCGAAGGGACGCCAAAAAGTCGTGTCACGAACAGGAATATAATAAAGACGTAGCATAAGCAAGGACAAGGTGAAGCCGTAAAACTCGAAGAGACGCCAAAAAGCCGTGTCACGAACAGGAATATAGTAAAGCCGTAGCATAAGCAAGGACAACGTGAAGCCGTAAAACTCAAAGGGACGCCAAAAAGTCGTGTCACAAACAGGAATATAATAAAGCCGTAGCATGAGCAAGGATAACGTGAAGCCGTAAAACGCGAAGAGGCGCCAAAAAGCCGTGTCACGAACAAAAATATAGTAAAGCGGTAGCATGTGCAAGGACAACGTGAAGACGTAAAACTCGAAGGGACGCCAAAAAGTCGTGTCACAAACAGGAATATAGTAAAGCCGTAGCATGAGCAAGGACAACGTGAAGACGTAAAACTCGAAGGGACGCCAAAAAGTCGTGTCACGAACAAGAATATAATAAAGCCGTAGCATGAGCAAGGACAACGTGAAGCCGGAAAACGCGAAGGGACGCCAAAAAGCCGTGTAGCGAAAAGGAATATAGTAAAGCCGTAGCATGAGCAAGGACAACGTGAAGCCGTAAAACGCGAAGGGACGCCAAAAAGCCGCGTCACGAACAGGAATATAGTAAAGCCGTAGCATGAGCAAGGACAACGTGAAGCCGTAAAACTCGAAGGGAGGCCAAAAAGTAGTGTCAAGAACAAGAAAATAATAAAGCCGTAGCATGAGGAAGGACAACGTGAAGCCGTGAAACGCGAAGGGACGCCAAAAAGTCGTGTCACGAACAGGAATATAGTAAAGCCGTAGCATGAGCAAGGACAACGTGAAGCCGTAAAACTCAAAGGGACGCCAAAAAGTCGTGTCACGAACAGGAATATAATAAAGTCGTAGCATGAGCACGGATAACGTGAAGCCGTAAAACGCGAAAGGACGCCATTAAGCCGTGTCACGAACAGGAAAATAGTAAAGCCGTAGCATGAGCACGGACAACGTGAAGCCGTAAAACTCGAAGGGACACCAAAAAGCCGTGTAACGAACAGGAATATAGTAAAGCCGTAGCATGAGCAAGGACAACGTGAAGACGTAAAACCCGAAGGGTCGCCAAAAAGCCGCGTCACGAACAGGAATATAGTAAAGCCGTAGCATGAGCAAGGACAACGTGAACCCGTAAAACTCGAAGGGACGCCAAAAAGTCGTGTCACGAACAGGAATATAATAAAGACGTAGCATAAGCAAGGAAAAGGTGAAGCCGTAAAACTCGAAGAGACGCCAAAAAGCCGTGTCACGAACAGGAATATAGTAAAGCCGTAGCATAAGCAAGGACAACGTGAAGCCGTAAAACTCAAAGGGACGCCAAAAAGTCGTGTCACAAACAGGAATATAATAAAGCCGTAGCATGAGCAAGGATAACGTGAAGCCGTAAAACGCGAAGAGGCGCCAAAAAGCCGTGTCACGAACAGGAATATAGTAATGCCGTAGCATGTGCAAGGACAACGTGAAGACGTAAAACTCGAAGGGACGCCAAAAATTCGTGTCACAAACAGGAATATAGTAAAGCCGTAGCATGAGCAAGGACAACGTGAAGACGTAAAACTCGAAGGGACGCCAAAAAGTCGTGTCACGAACAAGAATATAATAAAGCCGTAGCATGAGCAAAGAAACGTGAAGCCGGAAAACGCGAAGGGACGCCAAAAAGCCGTGTAGCGAAAAGGAATATAGTAAAGCCGTAGCATGAGCAAGGACAACGTGAAGCCGTAAAACGCGAAGGGACGCCAAAAAGCCGCGTCACGAACAGGAATATAGTAAAGCCGTAGCATGAGCAAGGACAACGTGAAGCCGTAAAACTCGAAGGGAGGCCAAAAAGTAGTGTCAAGAACAAGAAAATAATAAAGCCGTAGCATGAGCAAGGACAACGTGAAGCCGTGAAACGCGAAGGGACGCCAAAAAGTCGTGTCACGAACAGGAATATAGTAAAGCCGTAGCATGAGCAAGGACAACGTGAAGCCGTAAAACTCAAAGGGACGCCAAAAAGTCGTGTCACGAACAGGAATATAATAAAGTCGTAGCATGAGCAAGGATAACGTGAAGCCGTGAAACGCGAAAGGACGCCATAAAGCCGTGTCACGAACAGGAAAATAGTAAAGCCGTAGCATGAGCAAGGACAACGTGAAGCCGTAAAACTCGAAGGGACACCAAAAAGCCGTGTAACGAACAGGAATATAGTAAAGCCGTAGCATGAGCAAGGACAACGTGAAGACGTAAAACCCGAAGGGACGCCAAAAAGCCGCGTCACGAACAGGAATATAGTAAAGCCGTAGCATGAGCAAGGACAACGTGAACCCGTAAAACTCGAAGGGACGCGAAAAAGTCGTGTCACGAACAGGAATATAATAAAGACGTAGCATAAGCAAGGACAAGGTGAAGCCGTAAAACTCGAAGAGACGCCAAAAAGCCGTGTCACGAACAGGAATATAGTAAAGCCGTAGCATAAGCAAGGACAACGTGAAGCCGTAAAACTCAAAGGGACGCCAAAAAGTCGTGTCACAAACAGGAATATAATAAAGCCGTAGCATGAGCAAGGACAACGTGAAGCCGTAAAACGCGAAGGGGCGCCAAAAAGCCGTGTCACGAACAGGAATATAGTAAAGCCGTAGCATGTGCAAGGACAACGTGAAGCCGTAAAACTCGAAGGGACGGCAAAAAGTCGTGTCACAAACAGGAATATAGTAAAGCCGTAGCATGAGCAAGGACAACGTGAAGACGTAAAACTCGAAGGGACGCCAAAAAGTCGTGTCAGGAACAAGAATATAATAAAGCCGTAGCATGAGCAAGGACAACGTGTAGCCGTAAAACGCGAATGGACGCCAAAAAGCCGCGTCACGAACAGGAATATAGTAAAGCCGTAGCATGAGCAAAGAAACGTGAAGCCGTAAAACTCGAAGGGAGGCCAAAAAGTCGTGTCACGAACAGGAAAATAATAAAGCCGTAGCATGAGGAAGGACAACGTGAAGCCGTAAAACGCGAAGGGACGCCTAAAAGCCGTGTCATGAACAGGAATAATGTAACGCTGTAGCATGTGCAAGGACAACGTAAAGCCGTAAAACGCGAGGGTACGCCAAAAAGCCGTGTCACGAACAGGAATATAATAAAGCCGTAGCATCAGCAAGGACAACGTGAAGCCGTAAAACGCGAAGGGACGCCAAAAAAGCCGTGTCACGAACAGGAATATAGTAAAGCCGTAGCATGAACAAGGACAACGTGAAGCCGTAAAAGTCGAAGGGACGCCAAAAAGTCGTGTCACGAACAGGAATATAATAAAGCCGTAGCATGAGCAAGGATAACGTGAAGCCGTAAAACACGAAGGGACGCCAAAAAGCCGTGTCACGAATAGGTATATAATAAAGCCGTAGCATGAGCAAGGACAACGTGAAACCGTAAAACTCGAAGAGACGCCAAAAAGCCGTGTCTCAAACAGGAATACAATAAAGCCGTAGCATGAGCAAGGACACCGTGAAACCGTAAAACGCGAAGGGACGCCAAAAAGCCGTGTCACTAACAGGAATATAGTAAAGCCGTAGCATGAGCAAGCACAACGTGAAGCCGTAAAACTCGAAGGGACGCCAAAAGCCGTGTCACAAACAGGAATATAGTCAAGCCGTAGCATCAGCAAGGACACCGTGAAGCCGTAAAACACCAAGGGACGCCAAAAAGCCGTGACACGAACAGGAATATAGTAAACCGTAACATGAGCAGGGACGCCATGAAGCCGTTATGTACAGGAACACCATATATCTGTAAAACGAGGGAAAATAGAAAAATCAGGCATGGCTGACCCTATATGAACGGAAAATGATCACAGCCATCTATGGGAGATGGTTGAAATAATATTCAGAAAATATTACTGGAAAATATGACATCTTAAAGAATCAGTATAATTGCTAGTCTACAATATCTTCTAAGGTGTCCAAGTATAGAAATTAATACAATAGGGGAAATGTGTAATGCAGAGTGCTAGAGAAAAACAACAATAACAACAAATTATATTATGAGACCTGTTAAAAAATGAATATGTGATATTAGGCTTATGTTCTAGTGGATAAATCTTGAAGTGTTGAGTTGCGAAAGAGAAGTAACTGAAAGTGAGATATCCTGAAAAGGCATGGAACGTGGAACTAGAACACTTTACACTCGTGGACTAAATAAAGGGTTCATTTCCAAATTCCAACGTAGAAAGCCGGATCGTACAACGGCCGAAACGCGATGAATCTGACAAAAAACACGAGGACAACAGTTTCTTTTTCCTCCCATAATCTCCAAATGGTAATCATCTATAGAGTCGCATCTGAACCTCTTCAAGACTCTTCTTCATCTGAAAAGAGATTGTCCGGCATTCATGATCATATAAAGAAATAAGATATCATAAAACACTTCAGTATTTTTATCTTTGTTTCCAACAAAAGCACTGTCCGTGGAATTAGAATATAAATATATATATAAATAAAGTGTTCGATTCGAAATTCCAACAAAATTCACCTGAGGAAGGCAGGAGCGTACCACGGCCGAAACGTCGTAAATAAAGATAAGGACAACAGTCCGAAAGATGTAAATAGAGTAAAGAAATTTAATTACACTTCTAAGTTTCTTCAAAGATGGCAACGACCTAATGGCACTACTATTTTTGTTTCTTTTTATTGTCTTCTTGAAGTGAGCACCTTCTGCTGTCTATCAATTTCCCTCGAGCGAAAAGAAGGAGACATTATGACGTTCGTTTGATTTATAGGTAACGTCTGCTTTCTGAAATGACACCATAACGGGGGAGGGGTGGTTTAGACGCTTGCTGATTGAGTAAATGAGAAGGCCAGAAGGAATCTAATCTAATCTATCTATCTATATATCTATATATCTATATATTAGGTTGGTGCAAAAATAATGTCGTTTTCTCACATATTGACATATCTCGTTCTGTTCCCATCTATCTATCTATCTATCTATCTATCTATCTATCTATCTTTCCAAGTCTCTTCACTATATCTATCTATCTATCTATGTAAGGCAATGTCTATCTATCTACCTACCTAAGTCATTTGCATATCTATCTATCTATCTATCTATCTATCTATCCCAGTCTCTTCTATCTATCTATCTATCTATCTATCCCAGTCTCTTCATTCTATCTATCTATCTATCTATCTATCTATCTATCTATCTATCTATCTATCTATCTATCTCAGTTCTTTTAATATCTATCTATCTATCTATCTATCTATCTATCTATCTATCCAAGTCTCTTCATTCTATCTATCTATCTATCTATCTATCTATCTATCTAAGTCTCTTCATTCTATCTATCTATCTATCTATGAATGTGAACCGAATGGTAGGCCAACCTATCTACTCCGATTGAGAAAGAAAATAACAATTAAGAAAAAAAAAATCAGTGTATAGGCGGAGAAGTTCGAAGTTTAGAAAGGAAGCGATCAGTAAATAAGAAATTAAATTCTTGGATACAAGATGAAGCTGGCATCGATATATATATATATATATATATATATATATATATATATATATATATATGACGTCACACATTATGACATGAACAAAGTCCGACAATTATTTTAAGACATTTTTATGTTTATACATTCTTTCTATAGATACAAATAATTAAGTAAATGCTCTGTTTATAATAAATTTAATTACATTTGATACGCCATGAGCAGATATGAATGTACGTGAGAGATTCACAGAAGATTGAAGTTTAAATACAGTAAATTCGACCTTGCTAAACGAACACTCCTCTGTGGCCAAATCGGTTAAAGGCACGTCAAGCTAAATGACGGTTCCGTATAGGATACAGGTACGAATCCTGTCGGAGGGCGAAATATTTTCTGTGCACATTTCTTGGACACTCAGGCCGGTAAATGTTGTTTAATACTGTTTATTATAAACAGAGCATTTGCCTTAAATATTTGTATCTATAAAAATAATGTATAAACATAAAAATGTCTTAATATATATATATATATATATGTTATTCAGCGTATGAATAGATATATTGGAGTATTTCTTATACCGGAATCAGTATAAATATAAGAAGACACAATATGCCTATATAATTCAATGAAGTATATATATATTGAATATATATATAAACATACATACATACATAAATTGATATATATATATATATATATATATATATATATATATATATATATATATATTGCAGCACATTTCATTGAATTATACAGGCATATTCTTTGTAATTATTCATACTGTTCTTCGTATGAAAACATCAATTGTAATAATGTCTGGTTGTGAATAAAAGGAACAACACCATATGAGTCAATTACAAAATAGTTTGCCAAAATCAAGCAGGAAGAAACATTTAAGTAACTGGGAAATATTTTAACAGAAGACATAAAGTGCCACACTGAAATCCGAAGGCGCATTGGGATATCGAAAGTTGCCTTCCAAAATCTAAGCTACGTATTAAGAAATGAGAAACTTTCTTTATAAACAAAGAATATATTAGAGAAACCTCAAGCAATCTAAATAAAAGATTATATGAACACAAAAGGAACATTTTACAAAACAATACATTAAATGTAACATCCAACTGCTCACCGTAACGAGCCTGACCAATATATATATATATATATATATATATATATATATATATACACACACACACACACTCCGTGCCAAATTATTATCGAGATAACTTTTTTCTACTATTTCAAAAACCGTCCAATCAATTCACACAAAATCTTCACCCAATGTTGGCAACACTGAGCTGCGCAAACTTTGAAAAATTTTGTACTGATCTGCGCAATGTAAACAAACTGGCGCCATATTTGTTTTCAGCACGGTGATTTGCGCGTGCCAAATTATTAGAAAAGTCTAAGAATTTAGTGGGTCGTAAAAGCAGTTTAAGTGAAGAAAAGAAGATTATCACCTCAGAACTCTCAAAAGGTAAATCTACCCTAGAAATTTCTAAAATGATAGGGAGGTGTCATCAAGCAGCGAAAAAGTTCACCGCCCATCCTACACAAGTACGCAAAAGGGCAGATAAAAGCAAGCCGAGGGTTATTTCACGTCGTCTCATGTCACGACTTAAATGAGAGGCCACGAATAACCCTGGACTTACCAATCAAGAGCTTTTCAGTCGCACTGTGTCTAAAAGTACTCGGTGTTGGTATCTGAGGGAAATAGCAACAACATTCAAACCTGTATCGAAGCCTCCGTTGACGAGAAATCACATTCAAAATCGATGGAAATGGGCCGAGGACAATATGAAGATTGACTTCTCTAAAGTTTTGTTCACAGACAAAACTCGAGCAACACTTGATGGGCCAGATAGATGATGCAAAGGCTGGGTAATGAACGGACAGAATCGCCATCAGAGTTTGAGACGCCAACAAGGCGGTGGAGGCGTCATGATCTGGGGTGGTATTATTGGAAACACATTAGTGGGCCCATGGAGAGTACCAGATGGCGTCAAAATGACTGCTGATGCATACATAGCATTTATGAAGAAGCATCTTGAACCATGGATGAAAAGGCAAAGAGTTGCCTTCAGAAGGGCCATTGTTTTTTATGCAAAAGATAATGCTCCCTCACACGCTGCTCACAATACAACTGAATATTTGAAACAGGCTTCGATGGACCTCGAAAAATGAAGTGGCCAGCAAATTCTCCGACTTGAACCCAATCGAAAACCTTTGGAGCATCATGAAGTGAAGACTGTAGGCCAACGGGCGACAATTCAGGAGCAACGCTGGGTTATGGGAAGCAATTCTTGACATATCTCGCGGCATTACAGCAGATGACATCCTACAATTAAGAAATTCTATGGATCGTCGACTTCTTCAAGTAATTTCAAAACAGGGAAAGCACATTCCCTATTAATTTGTTTAAAACTGTGCCTTTGTTTGTATCTGTTATTATTTGCTTGATTATCTTATTTATTAGCTTCTATTGATCATAAACATTCACGTGCAACATTAATAAACATTTTGTTTGCTCAATTCTGGGAATTTTACTAAACCTTCCTAATAATTTGGCACGCTCAAATCACCGTGCTGGTAACAAATATGGCGCCAGTTTGTTTACATTGCGCAGATCAGTACAAAAATTTCAGTGCTTAAGCAGGTTAATGTTGCCAACATTGTGTAAAAATTTTCTGTGAATTGATTGGACGGTTTTTTAAATATTGGAAAAAAAATTATCTCGATAATAATTTGGCACGCAGTGTTTATATATATACATATATATATATATATATATATATATATATATATATATATATATATATATATATATATGTGTGTGTGTGTGTGTGTGTGTCTGTGTGTGTGTCTGTGTGTGTTTCTGTGTGTGTGTGGTGCAGTGTTTGTCCGTAATAATTATAGTCCCAAATTTATATCCATCTTCAAGGGTTTTTGTGTGCTAATCGTATATATTTTTTTATCTCTCTCTCTCTTTCTACATACATACATATATATATATATATATATATATATATATATATATATATATATATATATATATATATAGACATATTTATATAGAAAGTTAATGATTTAAATGGCGAGAATACATCTTCGCAAACAAATTTTATAAAGTACATTAAGTTCGGGGTTAATGAATGTACTTTGTTAAATTTGTCTGCAAAGATGTATTCTCGCCATTTAAATCATTAACTTCAATATCTGTTTTTTGTATGAATGATTCATGTAATGTAAATTGAACTGCACCGCATATTTGATATTAAAATAACTGATCCGACGTGCAACTTTCGGATAATAACTGACATTCCTCTATTTATTGAATAATTTAGTTCATACCACATTGACTGAAAAACCTACCAGTAAAAAAGTATTCTCCTATTACCATATTAGTACAAAAACGCACAATCTTAAAATTTAAAAATTCAACCTCAGCGTTGCGACCGCACGCTCCAAAAAATTTCTTACAATAACACATTTCTAAAAACATTTTTCGGATTACATCTATATTTTTGTTGTCCTGTTATTACCGAGGAGTAGAAACCAAAAACAAATCTATTTCCATACCTGATGATGTCTGTAGGAACAGACGAAATCTTGTAAAAAAAACTAAAAAAAGACCTTATGTAATTAGAATTTATAAACAGGGATCATATCATTCATATACAGGTTCGGGGTTAATGTACTTTATTAAATTTGTTTGCGAAGATGTATTCTCGCCATTTATATCATTAACTTCTATATCTGTTTTTTGTATGAATGATTCATGTAATGTAAATTGAACTGAACCACATACTTGATATATATATATATATATATATATATATATATATATATATATATATATATATATATATGCCGGGTGTAACAACTAAATTGTCCAAATCGTGTAATAGCAAAATTATCCAATTCTTAGATTAAATTTGATCCGTTGTACTTTTAAAATGATTATATCTTCCGGGATATTATATAAAACTATTGGTCTCTACTTTGAACAATAAGAATGTGTTTAACTCTAAGTTAAAATGATGATCCCTCTTGCTGTTGTGACTTCCTGATCCAGTTTTCCTCGCTACTGTTCCATCTTCTTTAAACTTATTCACCGTTCTTTTGATGATTCTTGAATGGACTTTGAAGATGGAAGCCAGAGTATGAATGCTGATACTCTGGTGAACACGAAATAAAAAAAAAACTCTCTTTTCTCCACTGTTTTCAAATTCGCGAGCGTATGTGAAAATTTATTTTGTGACCACTAGAAACAGGGATTTGCTTCGGGCTGAAGAAATGACCAAAGCAAATTTTAACTAACCTATGTATAAATTTTGACCAATACAACAGAGAGCGATTTACAATGTGAGAAAAATTCACGAACCGATGTGAAATCGCTTTCTGATATAAACAGGCAGAGAGAAAGAGAGAGAAAGAAAGCAAGCAGAAAGATGCAGGAGGCAGAAAGCCAGAGTTGCACGCGTCTGAATACACTATGATACATTATCTGAAAGCAGGGCAATTTCAAAGAACTATATTCAACTCCAAACCTAAGTATCTTAAAATACAACCGTATAACTTATGTGTAAAACGAACTCTCAATTCATTTTAAACGTTTTGGGATATTGCTTTGTGCCTGATGATTTAATCTGAACATTTTCTCTTCTTCACAATTCATCGGAACTACGAACTTTAAATATTTGATTCCTTTTCCTGAAACTAGCTACTGACAACTTCAAATGTATAAGTTTGTAAATAAATTCCTTATCTTGTTTTGTTAAATACAACACGTGTGTTTCCTCGTCATTATCCCTCAATACTTCACTACCATTACTGAAGGCCTGAATGATCTTTTTCCTCTCACCATTGCTCAGTAGAGAAAACGTAGTGGGACTGACACAAAACGATTTTAACCTGTTCTCTTTCTAGCTGAATAACACAAAAGGTTTTTCAGTTATTCTAACGACAAATGGTGTCAAGATGGCTAAACATCTTATCGGAAAACCTGGTGAAAAGAAACTTAATTAGCTTTTGTTGTTGTTTTTGTTTTTTTAGATATTAAACAATTTGTGGAAATAGAAAAAATATCCCATGCTGTTGCACAATTTTGGATAATGTTGTTATTACATCCGGGATATATAGGATTAATACAGATATAAAATTTGTCACTTACTTGTTTGATGTTATATTCAGTATCTTTACTCCAGAGTTTTTTCGACGGATTTGTGTAATTTTTTGGCCTTACCCGCTGGCCAACTCAATTGTAAATTGATGGGACCTTATCGCCAATCTAGTACTGCGCTGAAAGTTATAGAGTCGAGTTACTATGGTGGAAAGTAATATTGATTTTGTGTAAACGTATTGGGGCCGACACAAAACCATTTTAACCTGTTCTCTTTCTAGCTGAAGAACTCAAAGAGTTTTTCAGTGATTCTTACGACAAATGGTATCAAGATGGCTAAAAGTCTTAACTGAGAACTCAATTATTTTAGGGTTTTTTTTTCTAAATAATAAACATTTTCTGTGATGGACAATTATCCCATGTTGTTACACGATTTAGATAATTTTGCTATTACACCGGGTAATATATATATATATATATATATATATATATATATATATATATATATATATATATATATATATTCAGACAATGAAATAGAAGCCAATTTCACTCAAAGCCAATCATTCCTTAACGGAAATATATATATATATATATATATATATATATATATATATATATATATATATATATATTTTTATTTACCAAAATGTGAAACATAATATTCTTCCGAAAGATTTCATTATTTCATAATGACTTTTTTAATAACATTTACCAACACATTTTATTTCATTTATTTTTTTTTCTATTGAGCTCAGTTGCTAAGCCTTAATCTAGCTTAAAAGATTTTTTTCCCTCCTTTGACTCAATACCATAGCCTTTTTCTGATACAGTCGCCGCAAGAGAATAAAAAATTGGGGTAATGTCTGATACAGCGTTTCTTTAAATTTAACCGGCTGTGAAACGACTTTTGAGCTTATCGCAATTATATATATATATATATATATATATATATATATATAAAGAAAGGAATGGTACATTTTTATTTATTAATCTGACAGATTTTATCATTTAAACGTAATTTTTAGTGGATACTCGTATTTGAATAGACGCTCCATTTATTTATTAAACAGTGTATTTATTTATTTTCATCTACCGGCCTGAATATTTGAGAAATCTTTTACACTCAATGTCGATTAGCGCTTATTCCTTGTACAGGGTGAATCTCACCATAAAAAATATAGAGGCTTAAAGAT
>OZ010611.1:11722258-11894758 GCA_963932145.1 Acanthosepion lycidas
GTCTCCCGTATATTGATTACGTCGATCAATATTTTTTTGATCTCATATCTCAGGTTAACTGTCTAAAAGAAATCCTGACTTTTGACAGCATCAACCCAGACATTTGTTTCAAAGTCAGGAACAAAAAAAAAAAAAAAATCCCAGAAAAATCTTCAGAACTGCATCTGTTTTCTTGTGTCTAGGATACATTTTAACTGAAGAGAATTTTTAAATACATGAGACAGGACAAGCGTCGTGCGAAAAACATTTTAAGCGACAACGAATTACAAAGAGACTGTTGCTCTCAAGTTGAAAGTTTCAGGACACGTAATGAGAAAAAAAAGAATGCTTGGAAAATTTAACACACACAGGACACATAGAAGCAAGACAAAGAAAAAGGCAGAGAAAATTAATTTACTGACGTGAAAGCGTTTTGAAAGGAAGCAGCAAACACCACAAAAAGGAACTGCAACAAAAAGAAAAAAAACTGTGGTGAGCTATGAACCCGCACATCCTGAGGGATATAGCACTGAAGAAAGATTATATTTGTTTCCAAGAATGTGAAAATTATTTATGACTAACTCAAAAGGTTTTTTTAAAGTAGCTTCTGCGGAGGGCTAATTGAACGTCTGACCCCAAATTAAAGGGATTTAATATCCAGCTTAGATTATAGCAATAATAACTTTGAACTCCTCAATTCGCTTCATGGAATTTCAAAACCTTACTTTAACTCTGATTCAGGCTATAAATCCAAAAGACTGATTTCGGCCAAAACTTGGATTTGGGGCGAAATTCCAATTCAAGCCGAAAATTGAGTTCTTCAAATCACAAACTCTGTGGAACTTTAATTGAGTTGAGATCTTCAAATCACAAACTCTGTGGAACTTCAAATCTCATGTCATGAAACCATTCACTTGAACTCCGATTTCCAGGAATTTTGAAGAAATAAAATTGAATTACTCACGTCACAATGTCTTGGAGATATTTTAAACTGAATTTAAAACAAAATATTTTAAATTCACAAATTTTTTTATGTTACTCAATATAAATTAAAAACTTTTGAAATCATTAACTTTTTGTTATAAACCCAACTTCCTCATCCGAACACAAATTCCAAATGAAGGACAGATTTTTAATCCCAGGATAATCCTGATTCCCAAAAGGTATAATAAGTTTCTGTAGAGTAAGTGTGGCCCGTTTTTAAGGTCAGAAGGACGGACTGAGAGAATTTGCCGTTTATTTATTTATATATATAAAAAGATTTGAAATTTTAGCCGTTTCCTCCTCATCAGGACACAAATCTCAATGGTGGATGTTCAAGCAGCAGATGAAGGACTGATGTATGGACACACAGAATTATTAAGATTTTCGTTTTTAATATCTTTACTTTTTTAATTATTAAATATTTATATTCTAACTAGCAGCATGGTCCGGCGTTGTCTGTGCTTGATTCCAAAATCGTACGACTCATACAGCAATCGCTATCACTTGACTTAAAATATTTTTGCCCTTCCTTGCCTTTAAAGGAGTGCCCTTTGCCATGCTGATGTTGCTACATGCCTTACGTCTTGCCTATCTCACACTGGGAATTTTTCTAAGCTCTATACTAAGCATTAAATCTGTTACGAAAAAAGAACTAAACAAAATGAACACAAAACGATCAGATTTAAAAAAGGACTCGTAACTGGAAAAACCGAATGAAAAAAAAATGTTAAATACTTTTTCACACCAAACCCAGTTCTGCGGAATCAGAATCAACGTTGAGTTTAAGCAAGCGAATGAGCCAATTGGAGTAAAGTGCCATGCAGATTTAAATTTTTCCCACTTGTGACGAATGCAGCTATCAATTTTTTTTGCCTGCTAGCATGCTAGTTAACATTCGTGTCAGTCAGCTGTTGGCTCTCACGCTGGCCAATAGAATCTTCCTGCCTATTCGTGGCAGCCAGCTGTTGGCTCTCACTCTGGTCAGTAGAAAAGGGCCGCAAACTACATGAAAACTTCCTTAGAAGCATGAAAAAATCGATTATCGATTATTTCCACTATCGATGGGAGTTGGAAAATGCAAAGTCGGACTTCCCACTAACTTGCAGCATGTGCATGTAAATTTTGGTGCAAATCGGTCGAAAATTGCGGCCGTGCATTCGTTACACACACACACACACACACACACACTTCCTGCCTTTTATAGATAGAGATAGTCATTCGTTTATCTGGCTAGATAATGGCACAACACTTTGTTGTCAAAATTCATTCTTTTGTTGATGAGACTAAAGTGTCCTCTTCAGACCTGGGCGATGGTACATAGAGGCCATGCGCTGCGCAGATCACATGCCCACCACTCTTGGTTGTAGCGACAATACCCAAAAGAATACAAACTCAATTTAGAGCTGATTTGGCTGCAGGAGTTGCCGGAAGTTTGTCAGTGATGACACCAAAGTGCCTATGGTGCTCCAACCCGTATTTTCAGTCTGGATTTACTTCCATAGCCTTTCCCAGTTTTGGATATGACCAGTAGAGGATTAAAATCAGGGTTATCCTTCTCTTAGATGGACTAACTTCCTGGGCTGGTAGGCTCCATCTGTTCACTAATTAATAAAAACTTTTATTGATAAATTCTGATATGTATTTTTTTCTTTTTGTGTATCGATCACGAGAGGGCTCCCTGGATCTACGCCCAAAGAGTTATGCCTCAGCTGTTGACGGCGGTGCAGCATCTGTCAGGGCTGCAGAGACACACACGGAAATGGCAGTCTTGATTGCAATGATTGCATGTGAAGACGGCTCTCCTCATTATATCGCCTTGTTGTTTCTTTTCTGGTGAGCTCGCTTCTCGCCGACCGTAACACTCTGTCCTCTCTTCGCTCCAACCCTCAGTGTAAATCGCGTCTGCACTGTGAGCAATGTTTGGCGACACCTTCCCACATCCTTATTGATGTCTATCACCCCCCTCCTGTCCCTTTTCCTGTCGCCCTTGAAGCGAAGATGAGGTCGGTAATAACAATTCTCTTCTTTAATGAATAAAATAATTTTTTTAATCAGTATCGCCCCTATCACGCAAAGGGTTATATTTGAAGTTTAAAGTTGGCTGGAAAGCATGGAGCCAGAAGGGAGTTCCATAAGCAAGGCAGTAAAGCCACTAAGACACAAGGGGTTACTGGGTGTGGAAGAATTAGGAACAGAAACATTAATAATGAGCGGGAAGAGAAAAGTAGGTAGCGTTTAATATTGCATTTAAATATTTGAAGATTAAAATTGGCCGGAAAGCATGGAGCCGGAAGGGAGTTCCATAAGCAAGGCAGTAAAGCCACTAAGACACAAGGGGTTACTGGCTGTGGAAGAATTAAGAACAGAAACATTAATAATGAGCGGGAAGAGAAAAGTAGGTAGCGTTTAATATTGCACTTAAATATTTGAAGATTAAAATTGGCCGGAAAGCATGGAGCCGGAAGGGAGTTCCATAAGCAAGGCAGTAAAGCCACTAAGACACAAGAGGTTACTGGGTGTGGAAGAATTAGGAACAGAAACATTAATAATGAGGAGAAAGAGAAAAGAGTAATCAGGAGGACAGTTGATAGCGATTGACATTACATTTAAATATTTGAATATTAAAGTTGGCTGGAAACTATGGAGCCATGAGGGAGTTTAAGAGGGAAGTGCGACAAAAAACAAAACAAAAACAAAAACAGTTTTACAACTGTAAATTGATGAGCTCTCGATGTCAGACTCGAATTGTACTTAAACTTATGCGTCTCAAATACCATAGCGAAAAGCTCAACAAAATAGATATGATGCAAGTAATTATGAAAAATGCACTGAGAGTCAACCTGATGGTGGTAGGCAAGTGTCTGAAGTCAAACTGACAGATGAGGACCAATAATATTGCTGATTCTTCTTGGGATCTTATCAAGGGTCCCAAGGTAAATAGCAGGCGTATCGGACCATATATGGCAGCAATATTCTAAGTATGGACGAATGGTAAATTAATCGATGTGCAAGATAGATTTAAGAGAGAAAAAAGTCTCTTTCGACACAGTGAACTGGCATTCTTAGTAGATTTAATAAAAGTCAAATAAAAGTTTACTCATATATCAGTTAATAAAATTTTATTATTTAATATTAGAATAATTTTATAAATTAAACAATATTAGTTTTTTTTTTATTATTGAAATATCATCTATTAAATAACATAAGTATATTATATCATAAATATATTTATATCACACATATTAATATCATAATATATTAATATCATAATATATTAATATTATAAATATATTAATCTTCGGTTGGTGCAAAAATAATGAAGTAATAATGTCGTTTTTTGACGTATTATTTAACGTCAAAAAACGACATTATTACGTCATTATTTTTGCACCAACCTAATATCATAAATATATTAACATCATAATAAAATAATAATGTCTTAAATATATTAATATCATAGATATATTCATATCATAAATGTATCAACATTATAAATATAGTAATATGATATATATGACAATTTATCCATCGCACACTGTATAATGGTCCAAATCTTCAAGTCATTATTAAATGTGTTAATAAAATTAATTTTATTTACCAAAATAAGATATAAATAATTTTATAAAGAAATGTTTAATGGTAACTCTCCCTAAAACCACGATGGCATGATATAAGTCTTCAGATAGACATGATAGCATTGAATGTGTTAGTAAATGATTGTAAATAAACCTTATTTAAATTATTCAGACTTTTATCTTTTAACTTCATTGCCATTTCACAATATTTCGGCCGTTGTACACTGCAGCCTTCTTCAGGTGATTGGAATTTTGAAGCGAACCCTTTACTTCGTCCACCAGGGTAGATTGTTCTAGTTCCACGTTCCATGTCTCTTTTGGATGTTTCAGTTATTTCCTTTTAATTCAACTCTACAAGTTTTGGTTCACCACTGCTTTGGCCTGGTATTGAACTCACAACTCTTTGGGTCTAGTCACTGGATCTAAGCAATGTCTTTATCCAGCGGGTTGTGAATATAGATGAGGATGACAGTCTGAATAATGTATATAATGTAAATAATCGTCACACTCAGAGATATAGAGAGAAATTTAATTGTATCACTAAATCATTCCCCCCCTCCAAAAAAAAAACAATAATAATTCTTACAATCTAAAAATATTTTCTGCCTTTAAATAACCTGCAATGGGTTGATAAGCTGTAAAAAAAAAACGAAAAAAACAAACAAAATTAGGATCTATTTTTGCGTTTAATTCACGCATTATTATTTAAATTAATCCGGACACTAAATCAGGGTCTAGTGTTCAATTAAACACTTGTGTACTAGATTGAACCCCCACTTTATAACCATCCCACTCGATCGCCCTTGAAAAGAGTGAAGGTCATATTTGGTAGAAACAAAAAGAATTGTGTTTATTTTTCAGTGCGCCAACATCGCCACCGAATGTGACAAAAGGCCAAGATTTAAAGTGGGTTTTAACGATAATACCGTGAAAAAATGCCCGAAGGCCTCACGGACACTTTCCCTTTTGGGGATGCCTAAACCTCGAAGTAATGCAAAAAGACCCCTGGGGCTTAGGGTTAATACGTTGTATACTTCCCCGGGATATGCCAGGTAAGCAAAACCCAAAGCAAAATAGATTTTAAAAATGCATTGTCATAAAAAAAAAAAATGATTACTACATCCATTAAACAGAATCTTTACCAAAGTTTTTTATGTAATTTGCAGTATAGGCCTGCGAGCAATTCTAACAAAAATTTCCATTTAGATGTAAATTTACATGCTTAATTGGAAAATAACACTAAAAGTTAGCGGAAATCTACCGTTTTGGAGTTATCGACAATAAAAGTTTGGACTCATTCGCGCCGCGGCTATATCCCGTCAGCCATTAGTGGCGTTGTTTACATACAGTTGCCATAGATCAGTCATTTGCTGAAGCTTCACTTGTCTTGATTAAAGCGCGAAATTTAAAAAGAGAATAATTATTTACAAAATAAAAAATAAATGCTAGAAAAGGAAATAATGAGAAAAAGAAAAAAGTTAATACTTAATTATTTTTTTTTATTAAATTTTCTAGTTTTAAAAAGCGTGATTTTTAAGTACTTTGAAATAAGATTTCATTACAGTATTTACATTATGCGGACCATTGTCCTCATCTTTGTCGCCATATTTGTCACAATGTTTCGGCCGTTGTACGCTCCGGCCTTCTTCAGGTGGTTGAAATTTCGAACTGAACCCTTTATTTCGATCCCTGGGGTAGACTGTTCTAGTTCCACGTGCCATGTTTGATGGATGTCAGTTATCAGTTATCTCCTGCTAATTTTCCCCCTGAAAGTTCTCCACTGCCTTAACCGGGTATTGAACTCACACTCTTTGGGTTTTTCACTGGGTTAGGGTTAGGGTTAGGGTTAGGGTTAGGGTTAGGGTTAGGGTTAGGGTTAGGGTTAGGGTTACAAGGACACATGGCACAGTGGATAAAGACGTTGGTTAGATCCAGTGACAAACCCAAAGAGTGTGAGTTCAATACCCCGTTAAGGCAGTGGAGAACTTTCAGAGGGAAAATTAGCAGGTGATAACTGATAACTGACATCCATCAAACATGGCACGTGGAACTAGAACAGTCTACCCCAGGGATCGAAATAAAGGGTTCAGTTCGAAATTCCAACCACGTGAAGAAGGCCGGAGCGTACAACGGCCGAAACGTTGTGACAAATATGGCGACAAAGATGAGGACAATGGTCCGTATAATGTAAATACTGTACATAATACCTCATCCCAGAAATATAGACAAAGATTTCATTAGTATTGCAATTTGTTTTATTATTTCATTTCTTTCGTTTTTTATAAAAAACAAACAAAAAAAAGCTATGAAAAACAACACTTATCATTGTTTTTGTAAATAACTTAAACAAATTTATCAAATAATTCAATACAAGCTTCAATTTCAAAAGTTTCTAAAGTGTTTTTTTTTTTTTTTTTTTGGTTCGGCGCAGTAATTGAGACGAGTAAGAGTAGTAAAAAGGCCGTTAATTAATTAAGCTTCCGCACATGATTTTTCGAGGCAAACGTATTTAAACAACGCCGATGGCGGACGGACCTGACGCGAATGGATGCAAATGAGTCCGAAATTTTATTGTCGATAATTCGAAAAGAGTAGATTTCCGCAAAATTTTAATGTTATTTTCGAATTAAGCATGTAAATTTACACGTAAATGGAATATTTTCAGGAAATTTGCATTAGAATTGAGCGTGGGGCTTAAACTGCAAATTTCCCAATATTTTTGACTAAATTCGAACGTCGAGAGACGACTTCATGAATCTTTTGGTAAATTCGCAGACCGAGCCCCGCAATAATACGCGGAAGCTTACTTAGTGAACGGCCTTTTTACTCATCCTCCTGTCTTCTTACTCGTCTCAATTACTACGCAAAACCAAACGCAGTCTTTATACACGCTTGAAAGTAAAACTTTTATTGAATTTTTTTAAGTTATTTAGAAAAGCAATAATAGGTGTTTGTTTTTTTTTTATAGTGCAGCTGTAATAATAATTAATTTTTGTTTAAATATTAAAACAAATTTTAAAAGGTAGCCTTTCCAAAATTGTCATTGCTGCTTTGTAAATGATCATACTTAAATAATATTACTTAAAATTATTTAAGTTATTATTACGTCCTTTGGCAGGGTTACAATTATTTTTTATTTATTTTGTAAATAATCATTGAAAGCTGTAATAAGAATTAATTAAAATAATCACTGAAAGCTGTAATTATAATTAAAAATTAATTAAAAAAATGTTGAACCTTAAAATCGTTCATGTTATTATTAACTTCATTCTAGCACTTGCTTTTTTTATATTTTGTAAATAATCTTGCTTTTTAAAAGCCCAAATTTAATTTTAAAAAAATTTGAATATCAAAATTGTTCATGTTTTTATTAACTCCTTTCTAGCGCTTGTTTTCTTTTTATATTTTGTAAATAATCATGTTTTTAAAACCCCAAATTAAGTTAGAAATTTTTTTTTTTTTTTTAATCTTAAAATTGTTAATGGCACTATTAACTTCTTTCTAGCACTTGCTTTTTTTAAATTTTGTAAATAATCATGCTTTTTAAACCCCAAATTTAATTAAAAAATATTTTTGTAGCTTAAAATTATTGATGTTGTTAATTCTTTTCTAGCATTGTTTTTTATATTTTGTAAATAATAAGGCTTTTTAAAATCCTAAATTTAATTTAAAAAAAAATTTCAACCATAAAATTGTTCATATTATTATTAGTAATTTTGCAAGCATAGCTTAGATGTGGCACAAGGCCGAAATTAGGGAGTAACCAGTGAGAATCGAATTCACTACTCAGCCGTAATTGTTCTAGCGAGACAAGCTTGTTAACCATTACACCACCACGAGGCGCCCCTCATATTATCATTAGTTTCTTTCCAGCACTTTTTTTTTTATATTTTGTAAATAATGCTTTTCAAAACCCCAAATTTAATTAAAAAAATAATTGGAACTTTAAAATTGTTCATGCAATTATTAACTCCCTTCTAGCAATTTATTTTATATTTTGTAAATAATCTTGCTTTTAAAATTACCAAATTTAATTTTAAAAAATTTGAACCATAAAATTGTTGATGTTTTTATAAAATTCATTCTAGCACTTGCTTTTTTTTCTTTTTTTTTTAAATATTTTATAAAACCCTAAATTTAATTATAAAATTCAAAACATTAAAATTGTTGATGTTATTATTAAGTCCTTTCTAGCACTTGTTTTTTTTTTTTAATATTTTGCAAATAATCATGATTTTTAAAACCCCAAATTTAATAACCCAAAACTTGGTTTACGTTTTAAATTTTGTGCATTCATGTTTTATTATAGTTTGCGCTTTGCATGTGTAATAATGAAGACAACTGAAGCTTCCGCGCCGCATATCGACTCATGGCAAACATATGTAAATAACGCCAGTAATCGTTGCCGGGCTGTAGGCGTGACGCGTATAAGGCCCAACATACATTGTCAATAACTCCTAAACGGTAGATTTCCGCAAACGTTTACTGTTTTTTGTTGTTGTTTTTTTTAGAAATAAGCAAATTTACACCAAAATGGAAATTTTCTGGAAATTTTAATTATAATTTCGGGGATTTATCTGCAAATTTACCAATCTTTTTTCTTTTCCTTTTTTTTTTTTAAATCAAAGCATTCATTTTTTTAAATTTCTAATTATAATTTGCACTTTTGCAGTCTTATAATTAAAACGGAAAATGCCAATAATTTTTCGCTTCATGCTAGAATTTTTTCTTTTTCAAGGGAAATAATAAAAGAAAAGTGGTAAAATTTTCATTTAGATGAAATAAAAATCAATTTATGAAATTTCTTGTTTATAAAAATGCTGAGAAAAATTGAAATTTTATTTGATTTTTGAAAAAAAAAAAAAATGTATCAAAAACTTAAATTTAAACCATAAAAAATTTACAGAAATATCTCGCAAAAGAAATTTAATAATTTTAATTTTATTTTTAATTACTTCAGATTTCTTCTTTAACGATATTTTATTATCAATTTTAATTAATAATTAAAAAACAAAAACAAAATTTTAAATTTCATGAAGATGTTTTCAACTTAAAAATATATATATATATATTTTCCTGAAAATATATGCCAAAAAAAAAAATATATTGCTGTAAAACAAACCTGACTTAAATGGTTTTTACCTTTAAAAATTAAATTTTAGTTAGAAATAAATAAATAAATAAATAAATATATATATATATATATATATATATATATATATATATATATATATATATATATATATATATATATATATATATATGTATATTTTAAAATCCAGATATTTTAAAAAATAAATTAATAAATAAACGAATGAAAATTACATATTTTTTTAAATGGTTAGATTTAATTTCTGATTTTAATTTTCTCCAAATGAAAACCTTTCCTTTTTTTGTTACCTTTTTTACGTGAAGAAGACCCTTAAGCAATTTATTCATTTGTTCGTTACACTGGGGCGATGGGATGTAAATATTGTTTATTTATCTTTCTAGTCTGAAAGACGTGGTCACAATTTATTTATTTTTTTAAATCATCGAATCTGATTAAGAAAGAAAAACAAACCGATTTCTTGTTTGGAAACTGAAACCTTCGAAATCGGTCGGGATAAAAACAAAATATCAACAGAGTTACCTCCCTTTAATTACCCCGTAAAAAAAAATTTGAAGGTTTGTAATCAGTTGGGTTCAAATGGGATACATGCAGAGAGGGCAGGTACAATGGACTTTTTCTCTCTCGCCCCCGAATTTAGGATACCCCCGAATTCACTTGTTATCATGAGGAAGAAAACGGACAAACACTTGTTGCCCTGGGTGAGTATATAATTTCACTCTACCGAAAACTCATTTCAATATTTTTTTCTATTTTCTTAAATTCTTTATTTTATTTTTTTTTTTTAATCCTTAAATTTTATTTTATTTTTCGTTTCGAAAGAACAATCAGAAAAAAAGGGAAAATTGAATGTTTTTGGCTAGATGCGAAAGTGTCTCGTCACTTCAATGTCTTTTTAGATTAGTCAATCGTTTCCCTCTGTTGTTGTTCTATAGGAGTAGGTAGGCTTTCCTACCGCCCGGTCAACACTCCTCCCCTCTTCTCTTGGACATGAGTAGAGGCTTACGCCTTGTTTCTTGTTTAGGAAGGGGTTCCGGGTACTCTCTCTCTCTCTCTCTCTCTGGCCTCTGTATCTCCTGTTGCCTTGATCTATCCACTACCCTTCTCCTCATCCTTTCTTCTATCACTCCTATCTGATCTTGCTCCAAATTTTCTGTAACCCCTTGTGTCCTAGTGGCTTCCCGCCTTGCTTGGGGTGAAACGCTTAAAAAAAAAAAAAAAAAAAAAAAAAATCTGTGATACGCCCCCTCACACTCTACTACATCTCAATTCTCATAAGATTCTATTCATATAATATTAAAATGTTATTGCAACCTTATTACGTCCTATAATGGATCATATCCATTATAGGTGAAGAATTCAACTAGAAAAATTCAAAATAAATCCAATGTATCTAAATACCAATTAGAGACCTGTCAAAAAAGATCATTCTGTCTTAAATAAATCAAATATTTGCGGCAGTTTTTAAGATCAACGTGAGATTTTTCTTTTTAAAAAGTTGAATAATTTGAACATTATGAATTCAAAAATAGCGAATTTTATATCGTTTTTTTTTTTTTTTTGTTTTTCGAAGCTTAGCATGGAAAAAAACAAATTCACAGGTTTAGACGAAAGAAAAAAGACCCCCAGAATGGCATTAAAATCGGCGAAAAATATTCATCATTTAATAATCAGTTGTGCTTAGTTTGATTTGTAATGTATATAAATGTCGGCATAAAGAAAACAGATGTTGATAAGATAGTTAGGATCACAAAGCACTGCCTGGAGCTCTAATCAGGCCCTCCACGCCTATTGGAGGGAGGGGTCGGGGTATTACGCGCCGGACTTGTTCTGTCGCAATTCTTAATTACATCAACTTGAGATTTTTCTTGTTAAAAAGTCGAATAATTTAACAGACCGTGACATCTATTATGGAGATGTGACTAAATATGCTTTAATGTTTAAAAAAATTATTCTCTATTATTATTATTTTGGTGATAAGCATTATAAGATAGCACAAATAGCTATATTGTGGCAAAAAGGAATATTCGACAATAGGCGCATTTTTACGTGTTTATAGTTATTTCTTAACTTTAAATATCTATGAGGCTCCCATATAGAAGGCCTGATGAAAAAGCAATAATATCACAGAATACAATATTTGAAATCCGCTTTTTCTTAGAGATAGATTGTCAAAAACAGGGACTGTCAGAATGTGGAAGATTGC
Source organism: Acanthosepion lycidas (assembly GCA_963932145.1). Lineage (NCBI taxonomy): Eukaryota > Metazoa > Mollusca > Cephalopoda > Sepiida > Sepiidae > Acanthosepion > Acanthosepion lycidas. The sequence goes on from OZ010611.1 coordinate 11,734,113, forward strand.
ATTCATTAAAAGAGCAAATGTAGCCATTCCGAATTCTTTAACCGATCCTTGCTGAAGGGTAGATTCATAATCTTCAGATTTCTCGAATACGGAAGCGGATAGATGTAATAAACACTAATTAACAGATCGTGACGACTATTAGGTTGGCGCAAAAAGAATGACGTAATAATGTCGTTTTTAACATTATTACGTCATTATTTTTGCACCAACCTAATATATTAGCGAGATGTGATTAAATATACTTTAAATTTTTAATAACTATTTCTTCAGTATTATTATTTTTTTTTAGGTAATAAGCATTATTATATATATATATATATATATATATATATATATATATATATATATATATATATATAGCCATGCTGAACTCTGTATTACAAATCTGGCCGTGCCGAGCTGTGTATTACAAATATGGCCATGCTGAACTGTGTATTACAAATATGGCCATGCTGAACTGTGTATTACAAATATAGCCATGCCGATCTGTGTATTACAAATCTGGCCATGCCGAGCTGTGTATTACAAACCTGGCCATGCCGAACTGTGTATTACAAATATAGCCATGCTGAACTGTGTATTACAAATCTGGCCATGCCGAACTGTGTATTACAAATATAGCCATACCGAATGGTGTATTACAAATATAGCCATGCTGAACTGTGTATTACAAATATGGCCATGCTGAACTGTGTATTAAAAATCTGGTCATGCCGAACTGTGTATATAGCCATATATAGCCATACCGAATGGTGTATTACAAATATAGCCATGCAGAACAGTGTATTACAAATATAGCCATACTGAATGGTGTATTACAGATATAGCCATGCTGATCTGTGTATTACAAATATAGCCATGTCGAGCTGTGTATTACAAATATAGCCATGCCGAACTGTGTATTACAAATATAGCCATTCTGAGCTGTTTATTAGAAATATAACCATGCTGATCTGTGTATTACAAATCTGGCCATGCCGAGCTGTGTATTACAAATCTGGCGATGCCGAGCTGTGTATTACAAATCTGGCCATGCCGAGCTGTGCATTACAAATCTGTCCATGCTGAGCTGTGTATTACAAATATAGCCATGTCGAACTGTGCATTACAAATCTGGCCATGCGGAGCTGTGTATTACAAATCTGGCCATGCCGAACTGTGTATTACAAATATAGCCATGTCGAACTGTGCATTACAAATCTGGCCATGCCGAGCTGTGTATTACAAATCTGCCCAAGCCGAGCTGTGTATTACAAATCTGGCCATGCCGAGCTGTGTATTACAAATATGGCCATGCCGACCTGTGTATTACAAATATTGTCATGCCGAACTGTGCATTACAAATCTGGCCATGCCCAGCTGTGTATTACAAATCTTGCCATGCCGAGCTGTGTATTACAAATATAGCCATGCTGAATTATGTATTACAAATATAATGTGTAATACAAATATAAATATAACAACAGAGGCCCATTAAGTACCAGAGCAGTGGGCAACACTTCTACCAGACATATGAGTTGATAAATGGATTCGTTTCAAGCTTAGAATGGCATAAAATGAATCAGGATCGACGTATAAACACGTCTCTAGCTGGGTTTTGACTAGGTTCTGGACGTGTCTATTCGTCCGTGTCTGAAAAAAACACTTTCTATAAAAATGTCTTCTCTTTTTTTCTTTTCTTCAATCGGTCTCCTCTCTAAGCTTGGTATTTAATAATAGTAATAAACATAAAAATTTCAGGTTTTTCATTAGATTATTGCTGTCCCTAAGAGATGTCTGTACGCAAAAAGATGATTTTCTAAAGCGAGAAATAGGCAGATCACAAAAAGAAAGTGTTATATAGAAAGAAAATATTCTTACTACAGACACCGAGGTTCGAACGTGATACACTGGACTTACGAATATGTTTTACGTCAGGTGTATAAATAGCGATGTCAGGCTACTGACTGTAGTGATTACTGAGTGGAGCTATCCAGTCGAATTAGTGTGAATTATTGTGCGTCGATTATTTGGGTTTTGATTTAGCTGCTAACAAGGTAATCACTGAAATGATTAATTATCTTTGGTTAAATTTTAATTCTTTGTTCTTGTTAAGTATTTGAGATTTTAACTAAATTCTGTTTTTGTTTTTTTTTTAACATTGGAGTCTGGAGTTATATTTAATTATTAACGGCCACCGTACGCCACAAAAATAACTGAAAAGGGTTTTTACTGATTTTTACGACAGATGGTATCAAGATGTCTAAACGTCTTATCTGGAAAACTGGAAAAGAGAAACCCTAATTGTTTTTTTTTTTAGTTTTAATTGGCCATTTAGTGTTTTTCTCGATATTATTGCAACAACAACAACAAAGATGAAGATATTAGTCAAAATGTAAATAATGCATATTATAATAATTTGTCACTTAGGAAGAAAATGGGTAACTACTGACACCGAAGTTCGAGCGTGAAACACTGGCTTTATGAATATATGTTTTTCGACAGGTGTATAAATAGCGATGTCAGGCTACTGACTGAGATGACTATTGAGTGCAACTATCCAGTCGAATTAGTGTGAATTATTGTGCGTCCATGATTTGGGTTTTGATTTAGGATTTACCGGACGTTAAGCCGAGCCGAGCCGAGCCGCGCTGCTAACAAGATATTCACTGAAATGGTTAATCATCTTTGGTTGAGTTTTACTTCCTTATTCTTGTCTAGTATTTGTGGTTGTAATTAAATATTGTTTCATCTAAACATTCAAGACTTGAGTTATACTTAATTATTAACCGCAAACGTACGTCACAAAACAAATAAAAGTAACTTATCAAGGATTAAAACCTTAATTAGTGAATATTTTTCTTCAAATGAGGCTTTTGAAAAGGCAATATGTAATATATGAATCAATTAGAAACAGAGACATTACTAATGAGCGGGAAAAGGTAAGAGTAATCAAGAAGACATTCCTGTAAGATGATAAAATATGGAATAATTATAGGGTTCTATTCAAGAGCAAATAATCTGCAACCTGGATTCTTAGCCAAAGACGAAATATACATAGAAAATAATTTCAAAAACATCCAAAATAATTTCATATTATTTTATCCACAATGGGAAGAGAAAGGCATACAGAATACAAAAACAAAAAAAAGGTAACTATTTTAACAACAATAAACCAAATAAAACCAGCCACATATCGTTCACTATTCAAAAGAATCTATGAAATCTAAACTACACGAAAATAATTACAACCATATCCAAAACTATCTTGAATAGAATTCGAACCCGAAAATATCCACGACAATAATTAATTTGAATTATTGGGCGTCGATTATTTGGGTTTTGATTTAGGATTTACCAGACGTTAAACCAAGCCGCGCTGGTGACAAGATTTTCACTGAAATGTCTAATTATCTTTGGTTGACTTTTAATACTTTGTTCTTGTTAATTATTTGCGATTTTAATTAAATTATGTTTTATTTTAACATTGAAGTCTGGAGTTATATTTAATTAGTAACGGCCACCAAACGCCGCAAAAATAACTGAAAGGGGTTTTCACTGATTCTTACGACAGATGGAGTCAAGATGGCTAAACGTCTTATCTGAAAAACTGGAAAAAAGAAACCCTAATTGTTTTGTTTTTTTTAATTTTTAATTGGCCATTTAGTGTTTTTTCTCGATATCATTGCAACAACAACAACAACAACAACAAAAACAACAAAGATGAAGATATTAGTCAAAATGTGAATAATGCACATTATAATAATTTGTCACTTAGGAAGAAAATGAGTAACTACTGACACCGAAGTTCGAGCGTGAAACACTGGCTTTATGAACATGTTTTTCGACAGGTTTATAAATAGCGATGTCAGGCTACTGACTGCGATGACTATTGAGTGCAACTATCCAGTCGAATTAGTGTGAATTATTGTTTGTCGATGATTTGGGGTCTGATTTAAGATTTACCGGACGTTAAGCTGAGCCACGCTACTAACAATGTATTCACTGAAATGGTTAATCTTCTTTGGTTGACTTTTACTTTGTTCTTTTTAAGTATTTATTTGCGGTTGTAATTAAATACTGTTTTATCTTAATATCGAAGTTTTGAGTTATGCTTAATTATTAACGGTCACCAAACGCTACAAAAATAATTGAAAAGGGGTTTTCACTGACTCTTACGACAGATGGAGTCAAGATGGCTAAACGTCTTATCTGAAAACCTGGAAAAAAGAAACCCAATTAGTTTAATGATTTTTTTTCGATATTATTGCAACAATAACAACAAAGATGAAGATATTAGTCAAAATGTAAATAATGTAAATTATAATAATTTGTCATCTAGGAGGAAAGTGAGTAACTACCGACACGGAGGTTCGAGCGTGAAACACTTGATTTATGAATATATGTTTTCCGCCAGGTGCATAAATAGCGATGTCAGGCTACTGACTGCGATGACTATTGAGTGACAATTGACGGGGCACTATATAGTCTAATTAGAGTGAATTATTGTGCGTCGATAATTTGGGTGTTGATTTAGGATTTACCGGACGTTAAACCGAGCCGCGCTACTAACAAGACATTCACTGAAATGGTTAATTATCTTTGGTTGACTTTTACTTCTTTGTTCTTGTTAAGCATTTATTTGCGGTTGTAATTAAATATTATTTTAAGTTAACATTGAAGTCTTGAGTTATACTTAATCATTAACGGCCACCGTACTTCACAAAAGAAAGCAAATGCAGGTTTTGAGGACAAGCTGACGAGACAGTGAACCACATATTGGCGAAATGACCAGAGTTAGTATAGAAGGAGTATAATCAACAAAATGATTGGTACTTTTACTGAGCGTAGTTTAAATGTGGCCCGAGGCAGAAAGAATGGGACCCACAGCGCGGATAGAATTCTCTACACAGTCGTAATTGACCTAACCAGACAAGCTTACGTACCATCACACGATGTCGAAGTGCCCAGCGATGAAAGGATTTGATTGATAAACTAATGAATAGGATTATGCCTTAATTTTGTTAGGGATTAACTGAAATTAAGAACGACCTCTAGATAACTGCCATCATTTACTCTGCGAGGATTCTCCGAAAAAGTTCTTGGGCTGGTTCCAAAAGACTCTTCAAGAACATTGTAAGAATATCTGCACTGGAAAACCAGGAAATTTTAATCGAATGAAACTGCAATAAATTGGTATGAACATCACCCAGACCCGCTTACAGAGATAGAACCTGTTACAATTCTATGGGACTACACAATATACACAGACAGAACAATCAAAGCTAACTGCCCAGACATTGTTATTAGAGACCGCAACAAAAAAACAAAAAAAAATAAGTGCCTCCTTATTGATACGGCAGTCCCTGCGGACGGCAAAGTATCTTTGAAGATCTTCAAGAAGCAGTCAAATAGAAGGACCTTGAAATAGAAATCTCGAAAATGTGGCATATGGGAACATCAACAATCTCTGTTATAGTTGGAGCCCTAGGACTGGTTGGAAAAGATTGCAGTAGACTAATTGAAGGGATTCCTGGAAGCCCATGCATTAAAGGAATACAAAAAATTGTTCTGACAAGTACAGCCCACAATTTACGAAGGGCTTTATCTATGTAATTTTTTAAAATAAGTGTAAAATGTCATGATGCTATTTCTAACCTTAGGTCCCTGGGCGGGACTCGGAAAGAAATGTGTAAACATCAGAAATCAAAGAAAATAATAATAATAATAATAATAATAATAATAATAATAATAATAATAATAATAATGAAATCGAAATCTCAAAAATGTGGCACATGGGAACATCAACAATCCCCGTTGTAGTTGGAGCCCTCGGATTGGTTTGAAAATATTTCAGTAGACTCATTGAAGGGATTCCTGGAAGCCCATGCCTTAAAGAAATACAAAAGATTGTCGTCACAAGTACAGCCCAAACCTTACAAAGGGCTTTATCTATGTAATTTTTTAAAATAAGTGTAAAATGTCATGATGCTATTTCTAACCTTACGTCTCTGGGCGGGACTCGGAAAGAAATACGTAGACACCAGAAATCAAATGAAATAATAATAATAATAATAATAATAATAATAATAATAATAATAAAGGAAGAAAAGAAACTGCAATAAACTGGTCTGAACAACACCCTGTACTGATTTCAGAGATAGAACCTGTGACAATTTTATGGGAGTTTACAATACACACAGACAGAACAATCAGAGATAATCGACCAGACATCGTGATCAAAGACCACAAAGACGGAATGTGATTTCTTCCTATTATGGCAGTCCCTGCAGATTGTAATGAATCTTTGAAGATCTTCAAAAAACTATCAAAATACGAGGATCTTGAAGTGGAAATCCCAAGAGGCCTATGAGAAGATCAATAATTCCAGTTGTAGTTGCATCCTTCGGATTGGAAAAAGTTCCGATAGACTCATTGAAGGGATTCCTGGAAGCCCATGCCTTAAAGAAGAAAAAAAAGTACTCACAAGCCCAGCTCAAATATTACGAAGAGGTTTATTTATGCAAAATGTGTGTGATCTTTGTTTATTTTATTTTTTAAAAAGAAACATATATTCATTCTGACTTTTTGTTGGGACGCGGAAGGAAATGTATACACAACAGAAATCAAATCAAATAATTGACATACCATCTGAGAGAAACATCTCCATAAAAATTACCGAGAAATTGTTCAAATACAAGGACCTGGGTTCAAGATTAACAGCATGTGGGAAATGAAGTCTTACTGGGAACATCACATATACTAAGAAAAATGCTATTAATTAAATAACAATTCTCCTATAGGGACAAAGGACCATAGTTTGGACCCGGTTCTACAGGATACAAAGCAAGTATTTCCCTTTGATATAAATTAAATTTAAATTTGAATAAGGGAATATCTCCTACGGTACTTGGATAGGTATTAGGTTGGTGCAAAAATAATGACGTAATAATGTTGTTTTTTGACGTTAACGTCAAAAAACGACATTATTACTTAATATATTTCATTTTGATCAAAGATGTCCTCCGGGGGCACCCCCAGTGAATATTTTCACTTTGATTTAAATTAGATTTAAATTTGAACAAGGGAATGACTCCTATCCAAAATACAGAAGGAAGACAGACGATGGAGGTCACATCGGCAAAATGATTTTGATCAAAGGGTGTCCCCCCGGAAAAGGGGGGGGGCATACAACCCCCACCGAACTTTTTTTCCTTTTTATTTAATTTAAATTTAAATTTGAACAAAGGGAATGACTCCTATCCAAAACATAAAGCAAGAAGATGCAGGTCACATCGGCAAGATCAAAATGAGACAAGATGGACGTCAAGTTGAGCAAGAAATCATCAGTGGATTTCGTTACAAGAACATATTTGTTGCAATAATTCAACTGTCATATCAATATTGAATTCTCCTCATCAATTCATTTAATAAAGTATTGTATCAAATCCATATCAAAGGGGTCAGATCGAGCTCAATTTTTTTTCTCTTTGATTCAAATTAAATTTAAATTTGAACAAGGGAATGACTCCTATCCAAAATATAGACGGAGAAAGCCAGAGGATAGAGGTCACATCAGAAGATCATTAAGTAATATGGAAGTGTTGTAGCCTCTCTCTGTCTGTTTGTTTGTTATCGAATTCCTGTTAGAGTTTTGGAGATAACCCCCACCCTAACTATATATATTCTGAAACTACATTACCAAGGGTACTTCGATAAGGATATTTCATTTTGATCAAAGCGGGATTACAATGTCAAAATCATTTTGATCGAAGGGGGTCCCCTGTGGCACAAAACACCAAAGGAAAAAAAATTCCTTTTTGTTTTAAATCTGAACAGGGTTACTCTGATTTAAATTTGAACTAGATTACTTGGATAAGTATATTTCATTTTCATCAAAGGGCGTCTCCGTTTTAGCTCCGGGCTTAATTTTATACCCCTTTGATTTAAATTATATTTAAATTTGTACAAGGGAATAACTCCAATCCTAAATATAAAAGGAGAAAGCCAGAAGATGGAGATCACATCGACAAGGTCATTTTGATCAAAGGGATCAACGGAGGATACAAACACCCTACTGAGTTTTTTTTCCTTTAAATCTAAATTTGAACAAAGGACTAACTCCTAGGGTACTTGAATAAGTAAATTTCATTTTGATCAAATGGTATCTCCGGATGCACTGAATTTTTTTTCCCATTGATTTAGAAGGAGAAAGCCAGAAAATAGAGGTCACAACGTTAAGATTATTGAGTAATATTGAAATGCTTTTTTTTTCTCCACAAATTATAACAATGATTTAAAATCAATCATAATTTTGTTACAAAAATTGTGTGACACATAGCAAGGCGCAGCTAATTCTGTTAATAATAATAATAATAATGTGTTTCAAGTGGGTGAAAAAATACAAGCAAAGCATATTACGTCGACTGAAGATGCAACATACTTAAAAAAGAAAGCAAAGGCGAATGCAATCGACCAGATACAGAAACATTTGAAAGATAAACCGCTTCACGGTCAATAATCTGTACATACCAAACAAGCGGATTTAGACAAACCGCATATCCATCAGTGGTTACGTAGTGCAGGGTTAAAAGCTGAAACCAATGGCTTTATTCTTACTGCACAGGGCCAATGCTTAGTTGTTAGACATTTTGACGGTTGTCTTCGAGTATAGAATCCAGAGGTTGTCAGTGAATATTTCGAAGACAGTAGGAAAGCGTAGTTCAGGTTAGCAGTGGATATCGCAGCAAAGTAGCAGAGCGTAGTACTTCCTTCTGTTCATCTTCGCCTGACAAGTTGGCACTGATCATTCGGGTAGGGTAAACAAAAATGGCCGCCTTTATACACGACGGATAGAATGTTCTGCGGCTTCTGATTGGTTAACCCTCTATTGGTAGTCTATAAAGCTAGTCAAGGCATTTGGATTGGCTCACTAGTTACATACTATACACAAAAAACTGTAACATTAGTAACTAGAAATTACCAAGCTCAGATACTGAAAAATCGTGTTAGCCCAAAATGCTGATTTTGGGATAAATATCCAGAAATAATTGACCATCTTGTATTACGTTGCATCGTATTGGCACCCACTGAATATAAAACCCGGCACGACAGAGTGGGCCAATATCAGCACTAGAATAATATGCAACTTTTACGGGAAGGAAATTGCAAGAAATTGATATGAACATCATCCAGACCCCACTATAGAGATGGGACTTGTAACAATTTTACGGCACTTTACAGCACACAGTACAATCAAAGCTAATTGCAGATGGTAATGTATCTTTGAAGTGATCACACGGCCTTATGTCATAAATTAGCACGCCCCATGCAACCCTTACCCCTCAGATGAATCGTTGCTCGCTCCTGTCTTCTCTATCGCTATTACAAAGACAGATGTTCGAAAGAGGTAGAGTCTTTCCTTCCAACAGATCAGAACTTCATGGGTATGATACGCCCTGTCGTTTTCACAGCGGCAAACGATCGCCACTCCTTTTGATAATGCTATTTCTGACCTTAGGGGTCTCTTGTCGGGATCCGGAAAGAAATTAGTATACATTAGAAACCAAATGTCTTTAAATAAGCTCAAAAGGGTAGATAAGCCGTAAAAAACAAATGAATCAGTCAATCAAAAATGCCTTCCAGAACAAAGTGGAAAAAATGGATTACTATTTTAGAAAAATAACCATTTTTTATAATATTTTTTGTTTGTTTGTTTTTACAGATATTAAATTCAGCGTCAGACAGCAGAGACGTTACGAAGAATTACTTTTACAAGAGAAGCAGGTGAAGACTGCGAGTAAACTACCTATGATAATCTGCTAGACCCGGTGACAGAATCGGAACAAAAACGAATGGTAAAGGGTTAAAAGTTAATGTGGTGAACGTCAACATCCCGAGAGGACATAACATATAAATAATTCCCCATGAAACCAAGACATCAAAAAAGAATAATTGTCAATCTGTTTGTTTAAAGAAAAAAAAAATGGCCGGTATTTATGGCTTGGCTATTCCAATTTATCATTTGAATCTCTGATTATCATTCAATCAGTGATTCGGTTTACCGTTTCCCAAGAGTCTAGTCAACTGAAGATGATCTGTGAACGCTTCCAATCCGTGCATAGCATTCTGGGAATTCTCCAGATGAAATACCACTGCGATCGTTACTCGATAGTCGAGCTATATGTGTAGTGAAATGAAACAGATAAACTAATATCTTTTCTTCAATGACTGGCTTATCGGGTCTTTTATTTTATTTTAAAAGAGACCCGTGGGAAATGGCCGTCTGCCGGCGATTTTGGGTGGCTTGCATTATCTTTTTCTTCGTTTTCCAACACAGATCCACTTGTCTCACCCTCACCAAGATTGTTGGCTAGTCTGGGAAGTTCAGAGAACCCGGAGAAATGAGGCGTGTCTGAGAGGGTGTCAGGCAAAAAAAATGCAAAAATATTTTGCCAGGGTTCTTTAGTTTGGATACATTTGTGTTTTTGCTTTGTTTTAAGCTACGAAATTTCTATCCTTTGCTTTTGTTAAAATAACAAATATTCCAAAATTAAATAAACTGTAAGTAATTTCCTGTTTTTTTTTTTTTTTTTCTCGAACACCCTGTAGAAAGAGTTATAACAGTTAGTGGATTGAGAAGGTTATTTCTCTATATTGATTTTATATCTGTTAAAAATGATGTCATTGTTATTATCTCTTTATTTCTTTAAAATTTGGGCTGATAATTGTTCCAAGAATTTCGTGGTTAAGGGAAGCCTATGAAACCGTCAACTTTGGATTTTCACGGAGCGAAGAAGATACGTCCTGTCTGTGCAGTTCTTTTTACTACTCTTATTAATTTTGTGTGTGGTGAAAGCTTTGTTTTTATAATGATGGAACTTCAGAATATTGAAGAGCAATGTTTCATAATACCCAAGAAACTCTGATGAGGTTGTGCTATACTTTGAGAAAAGAGGAGGCGAAGAAGTCCTACAATACAAGTCAGAAGGGATTAAAGACTATGGTGAAATCTTTGAAATTACTACGGACTGTAATATAGAATTGATCCCCCACTTTATAATCATATTATAATTTCTTGTTTGTTTAATCAATTCTGATTTGGCATGAATCCACTTCTTTCCCCCCAGCTATGGATTAATTAGTAACACAAGTATCACTAGGTGATTATTATCTTAAAAAATTCTTACAATCCAAAAATATTTTGTGGCTTTAAATAACCTGCAAAGTGTTGACAGGCCGTTGAAAACGTATCAATGAAATACTGATTAGCTACACAGGCATGTCTTTTTTATTTATTTACAGACTCTGGAATATAAATGTATAAAAACTACCATGACCACAAAATGAGGGATCAGTTTATATAGATTGTAATGTAGAAAACGAACCAATCAATCAATGAAATACTGATTAGCTACACAGGCATGTCTTTTAGATTTATTTACAGTCTCTGGAATATAAATGTATAGAAACTAGTGTGGACGCAAAATGAGGGATCAGTTTATATATTGAATATAATATAGAATTGATCTCCCACTTTATATCCACATTATAATTTCTTGTTTGTTGATAAGCCATAGAAAACGAATCAATCAATCAATGAAATATTGATTAGCTACACAGGCTAATCACTAGGTGATTATTATCTTAAAAAATTCTTACAATCCAAAAATATTTTGTGGGTTTAAATAACCTGCAAAGTGTTGACAGGCCGTTGAAAACGTATCAATGAAATACTGATTAGGTACACAGGCATGTCTTTTAGATTTATTTACAGACTCTGGAATATAAATGTATAAAAACTACCATGACCACAAAATGAGGGATCAGTTTATATACATTGTAATGTAGAATTAATCCCCCATTTTCTTCTTTTTTTACAACATAAAAATTCTTCTTTTTTCCTTCGAGTACTACTACAACGATTACTACTGCTACTTCCGTAATGTTTTTCATTTTCTTATTTTTCTATATAGATTTTAATTTAGAATTAATCCCCCATTTTCAACTGTCGATGTATTTAAAGTTTGAAAATGTCTTTAAATATCCTTTTGGTTTTTATCTAATGAATCTTGTTATTACCGGAAGTATGGGTTTCTTCTGAAAAGGAAAACATAGGCACCATTTTCTTCCTCTAACTCTTAAATACATTAGACCATTTCTCCAAACCTAAACCTAACCAAAATTAACCGTAATTCCTACCAACGTTAATGTAATCTTATAAAAAGTAACGGGAATTTAAATAAATATATATATTGGTTTATTTACGACAAAACGCGAATCTTAAAAAATATGTTGAAGCGTGGAATTAAAGATGGCGTCTTTTTGGAGGCAATATTACTGAAAGGGATTAGGAGAAGACAGATTAAATCACAGAGATTTAAACTGGTTGTTTGTTGTAAGGTCAAATCTATTTACGTGAGTGGGTAAATACAAATAAGGATTTAGGGAAGTTTGAAGTCGTTGGAAAAAGAGAACAATTAAATTTTCTGCTGGAATGATCAGCTTATAGTAGCGATAAAATCACGGAGTAGAATACTGAAGAAGAAGAAAAAGAAGAAGAAAGGAGCAAAATAAAAAATAAGAAAATGAAGAAAAATAAGAAAATGAAAAACATTGTGGAAGTGACAGTAGTAATCGTAGTAGTAGTACTCGAAGAAAAAAAGAAGAATAATTTTAAATTGAATTAGGAAAAGAATAAAAGAAAAGGTGTAGGAAGAAGAAAACGAAAGAAGATGTAGAAAAAGAAGAAAATGAAGGAAAAGACGAAGAAGAAGCTTAAATTTATGTAAAAGAAGGAATAGAAGAAGAAAAAAGAAGTTTCAAATGTGGAAGAAAAAAAGAAAAAGTCTGTATACAAGTGAAGTAGACGTAATGACCAAGAGAGAAGAAAAAGAAGAAGAAAAGTTAAAAGGAAGAAAAATAAAGAAAAAAAAAAAAGATGCTGGAGGCAGAGAAGATGAAAGAAGAAAAAAGGCAATAAAATGGAGATGAAGATAAAGATGATTACAGAAGAAGAAAGAAATGAAATTCGTGAATAATAATAATAATAATAAAAATAATAAAAAGTTTAGAATGAAGTTGAAGATAAAATCTGAAAAAACAAAACAAAACGTATAAATTGTAGAAGAAGAAGTTTTAATAGAAGTAAAAGAGGAAAAGAAAGAAGAAAGATAAAGTTTAAAAGGAGGAAGAGAAAGAAGAAACTGAAGGCAATTGAAGGAAAAAAAGTAGAAGAAATAAATAAATAAGTAAATAAATAAATAAAGAAAGAAAGAAAGAAAGAAAGAAGAAAGAAAGAAAAAGAGAAAGCTGGAGAGAATGTTATCTTTTTTTCTTTTATACCTTATCTCCTTTTTCTTCTTCTATCTTCATTCTCTCATATGTTGACGGAAGAAGAAGAAGAAGAAGAAGAAGAAGAAAGGCTTGAAAAGAAGAAGAAACGCTTAAGAAAAGAAGAAGAAGGAGAAGAAGAAGGAGAAGAAGAAGAAGAAAGGCTTGAAAAGAAGAAGAAACGCTTAAGAAAAAGAAGAAGAAGGAGAAGAAGAAGGAGAAGAAGAAGAAAAGCTTGAAAAGAAGAAGAAACGCTTAAGAAGAAGAAAAAGAAGAAGAAAAAGAAGAAATGTTTAAGAAGAAGAAAAAGAAGAAGAAGAAGGCTTGAAAAGAAAAAAAAACGTTTAAGAAGAAGAAAAAGAAGAAGAAGAAGAAGAAGAAGAAGAAAGGCTTGAAAAGAAGAAGAAACGCTTAAGAAGAAGAAAAAGAAGAGGAAAAAGAAAAAGAAGAAGAAGAAAGGCTTAAATAGCTAAAAAAGAAACGCTTAAAAAGGAGAAGGAACGCTGAGAAGCAAACGACGATCAAAGGGTGAATTAGAAGAAGAGAAAGAAGTATTAGAAGAGAAAGCACTGAAATAGAAGAAGAAGAAGAAGAAGACGAAGGAGGAGGAGAAGAAGGAGGAGGAGAAGAAGACGGAGGAGGAGGAGAAGAAGAAGAAGGAGTAGGAGAAGAAAAAGAAGAAGAAAAAGAAGGAGAAAAAATGATGAAGAAGAAGGATCATTTAAATAGAAGAAGAATATGAAACGCTTAAATAGAAGGAAATCTTAAATAGAAAAAGACACGAATAAATAAAAGAAGAAACGCTTTAGTAGAATTAGTATCGCTAAAGTAGAAAAAGAAAAAGAAGAGGAAACATTTAATTAGAAGAAGAAGAAGGAGAAGAAGAAGAAGGAAAGAATGAAAAAAAGAAAGCCGATCGTAAGCAACAATCGATCAAAGATTTTTGCTCTCCCTTGCTGTGGCATTTATTCTGGGATAATGCGCTGCTGAGTTACCGGTTTACACGACAGTCAATTAACATCTACCATAGACAAATCTACGCGTATTATAGAAAGAAAAAAGAGATTACTTATAAAAATTAAAAAGCGATACTACAAATCGATATTTCCAGTGGCAATAGATTTCCCTAAGGATCGAAAGAGTTTGCTGAAGACTTAAAATGCAGACCGCTTGAAAGAAAATCGACACTATGATGAATGAAATGCAGGAAAAAATGAAAAAAAAGGGGGAAAAGAAGAAATAGAAGAAAAAAATTACTTTTGAAACTATAGCACTTTCCAACCGACGAGAGTGTCTTCCCTCTGCCTTTTCTAAAAATACTTTCAAGCCAATTGTTCTGATGAGCTTTCCTTATTAGTGCCGCGACTGTATCAATTGAAGCGTTATACTAGACAGGAAATTAAGTCCATTCGCTTTATTGTTAACTAGCTACATACAACTGTATGTTCTATTCTAACACTTTTTTTCTCGTTTTTGGAAAACACTTTCAAATTCTTGCTTTCTTTACGCCTAAAATATAGAAAGATATAAATTCAACACAAATCGCCATCTTGTGACTTTCTGAAAACTGTTCTTTTATTGTCCTTTCTTCTCACTAATGTCATCTCATTCTCTTTCACTCCATGTAACCCCTTGCGTCTTAGTGGCATTATCGCCATCATCTGTCTTCCTGAAACCTGTTCTTTTATTGTCCATTTTCCTCACTAAAGTCTTCTCATTCTCTTTCACTCTCAGTAACCCCTTGCGTCTTAGTGGCATTATCGCCATCATCTGTCTTCCTGAAACCTGTTCTTTTATTGTCCATTTTCCTCACTAAAGTCTTCTCATTCTCTTTCACTCCCAGTAACCCCTTGCGTCTTAGTGGCATTATCGCCATCTTCTGTCTTCCTGAAACCTGTTCTTTTATTGTTCTTTTCTCCTCCCTAAAGTCATCTCATTCTCTTTTACTCCCAGTAACCCCTTGTTTCTTCGTGATTTTACCCCCCCCCCACCGGTGTGAACTGATTTAAAAAATGAATATACAAAAAATGCACTCATTAATTATAATTAATTTCTGTTTGTGTTTCTCAATTTTATTCTTCTAAACATAAAACTCACAGATGCAAACACACACACACACACACATAAATATATATATATATATATATATATATATATATATATATATATATATATATATATATATATATATGTACGCTACATATCTAAATACACTTGAAATATGGAAGTCTCGCTATACCCTCCACGGAAGAATCTTCTCCTGCTATGCTCTATTTTTACAAGAGTATTTGAGCGGGTCCTACGGAATTCAAAAACTATTACCCAGCCTTGTGGGTGATTTATTTTCCAACCGAATATCTTTTTTCCGCCAATAGAAAACGTTCTAAACATTCATATTCCTAAGATTCACCATTCCAGACCTTTACAGCTAAGAACCGCTTTTGGCAAGAAGGAAGTTCCCCTGGGACAACTTCTTCCCATGTTCGGTTGATTTGTGGACCATACCTGAGAGGATGCTCGTCATCCACTACAATCTTAAAATCTTCAAGTCTTGTCTTCTCTTACGACCACTGATGTTAAGCAACGCCGACTATGGCCAGTATATCGATGAGTGACCTTTTGTGAATACCAGGTGATGTTAGCTTTGATATGTGGGTTGGATTCCTTACATTCATTTACGTGAAAATATCCTCGGGAAACCTATGGTTCCTCCTCTTCTGTCCCCAGGTGTGGGTTAATTAATGAGTCTTCTGTCATTAAAACGTTATAATATCACAATTTTTTTTTTTTTATAATATGCTGTTTCCATTCTGATGATATACATTTCTAAGTTCCAGGAGTTCAGATCTTTACAGATAAAATCCACTAGACGATCTACACAGAGGCAAAATGGTCTGACAGAATTCAAATCAGTGGCCTTACTAAGGTTAGATAGACAGATTTTAATATAGAGAGATATGTATGACCACACGCACATACACACACAAACACAAACATATCTATATAATAAATGTGAATGTCAGTGTGTCACACGTTTTACACTTTACTCCTGGAGGCCCTACCCCAACATATAATGCCGTTTCGGAATAAGGCCAACTCCGTGAGTCAATTAAAAACATTCCGGCCATGATCTGGACTCGCAATCCTGAAATTTTAAATTCCCAAGATTTCATTACTGCAATTATTTTCGGATTCCGCCATCTTGGCTTCTGCTGATAAAAACAATTTAAGGGAGACAACTCTCTAATTTTCAATAGCTCATGTTCAAATGAAAAGATTCCTGTTCTCATATTCTCAGTCGGTGTACGTGTTTTCAACTTTACTCCTGTAGACCGTACCTCAACATATCATACCATTTTTAAATCAGACCAACTCTCTGGGCAAATTAAAAACATTCCGGGCTCTGATCTGAACCCGCAAACCTGAAATTTGCAATTCTCAAGTTTTCATTAATGCCATTTTTTTCGACGATGATTTTTTTGGTATATCATGAATTTAAAATAAACATATTTTTCATCTGCCGTAACTTGAAAATCGTTATTGTCATAAGATTTGTCATAAAATTGCTACCATAAGATTTGTCATAAAATCGTTATTGTCATAAGATATGTGCGTATGCCTTTAACTACGTTATCTTTCCAAAAGTTGCGTTCGTGCCAACCATTTCAAAACAATTCGAACCAGATATCATTTTGCCTAGCAGCACTTGTTGACCTTTTTCCATTGTGTCATCTGAAGACCTTACTCGAGCCGTTCCGAAGCGACCGCTTCCAAAACCGAAAAATTCTTTGAAAGGCGGCTCATAGGCTATTAGCAATGAAGATTTTTCTTCATCTATTGGCAGCAGACACGTATAATTCGATCTATCCTTCTCAGTTTTCCACTTTTTTTCTTGATCCTTTTCCTCCCGACATGTTTTTTTACTTTATATACCTTGCCACTTCAAGATATAGTCGATCGTAGCTGTCCACAACTTCCCATCATTCGAAGTTCGAAGTTTTTCTCTTTATTATGCCACCACGTCCAAATTAGTTTGCTCCATGCTTTACTATGTCCATCATATTTTTTTGAATCAACTCACCACAAGCAAGTCGATAATGCCACTAAGACGCAAGGGGTCTGCATAACGGCTAGTGAAAGAGAATGAGAAGACTTTAGTGAGGAGAAAGGACAATAAAAGAACAGTTTTCAGGAAGACAAAAGATGGCGATAATGCTACTAAGACGCAAGGGGTTACTGGGAGTGAAAGAGAATGAGAAGACTTTAGTGAGGAGAAAGGACAATAAAAGAACAGTTTTCAGGAAGACAGAAGATGGCGATAATGCTACTAAGACGCAAGGGGTTACTGGGAGTGAAAGAGAATAAGAAGACTTTACTGAGGAGAAAGGACAATAAAAGAACAGATTTCAGGAAGACAGGAGATGGCGATAATGCCACTAAGACTCAAGGGGTTACTGGGAGTGAAAGAGAATGAGAATACTTTACTGAGGAGAAAGGACAATAAAAGAACAGGTTTCAGGAAGACAGAAGATGGCGATAATGCCACTAAGACGCAAGGGTTTACTGGGAGTGAAAGAGAATGAGAATACTTTAGTGAGGAGAAAGGACAATAAAAGAACAGATTTCAGGAAGACAGAAGATGGCGATAATGCCACTAAGACTCAAGGGGTTACTGGGAGTGAAAGAGAATGAGAAGACTTTAGTGAGGAGAAAGGACAACAAAAGTACATGTTTTAGGAAGACAGAAGATGGCGATAATGCCACTAAGACGCAAGGGGATTTTGGTACATAGAAGAAGAGAATATGTATAAAACAGAACATTCCTGTAATCCAGGGTTTCCCATCATTGGCGATATTTACCACCGGTGGGCGACTTCACCTGTTGGGTTGGCGATCGGCAACTAAACAAAAAAATGTTGGGCGATTGGAAATTTTGGATTGCGATATAGGATTTTGCTGATCATTAAAACTCATCCTATAGTCAAGTCTATACAGTAATAAAAAAAAGCATAAAACTTATTAAAAGCTACAAAGGATAAGAAGTTGTGGAGAGCCATGATCACACATATCCCTTCAGGTCAAGGTGCATAGAAGATGAAGAAACATGTATAAAGCAGATCATTCCTGTAAGTTAGGGTTTCACAAACTTGGCGATATCGCCACCGGTGGGCGATTTCAAATGTTGGGTGGGTAATGAGCAATTAAACAAAAAAATGGTGGGCGATTGGAAATTATGGTGGGCGATATAGGATTTTGAGTATTAAAAAGGTATTTCAAAATATGCTACCCGAAAAAATATTCAAAGGCGTTATGCAAAGAAGCTGTATTTAAAAACAAAACACCTAAAAGATACGCGTTTACATGGGAATAATTCGCTCACAATCCTAGATAAGATATAAATATCCCCGAAGACAAGGATTATTTTGGAATTTTTTTTTATAGTTTTGAGAAGAGCCATTCATATTCAAATAGTTCTTCCGATAAAATAATTTTTTTCGGATGATCTGGGTATAGTTCAACCCCCTATTTTTTGCTGATCATAAAACCTCATACGGTACTAAATTATATACGATAAGGAAAAAAGAAAAAAAAGATAAAACTTATCAATTTTCGCTGAATATTTATCAGATGTTAGGAGTGTATACTCTTTTTAATTTTATAATTAGGAACAAAAATCACTTAATTTTTTACCAACAAAACCAGAACACCTAAAAAGCGCATACGTAACTAAATAAGAATAACTTGGTCACATTTATAGATAAGATAGAAATATCCCCGAAGACAAGGAATATTTTAATATTTTCTATAGTTTTGGGGAAGATCATTCATATTAAAATAGTTCTTGGGAACTTTTTTTCGAATATAAACTGGATAAAGGAAGACGAACAACAAAATCCTTGTTGGTTAGCAGATACTACGAGTCTATATCCTTTTTAATTTTATAATTATAAAAAAAAAATGTTTAATTATTCTCCAAACACTTGTAAAGGTAATACGAATAAAACTAACATTGGCTATAGAGTTAAATTTTATATATACTATTCAAAGATCAAGTTTATTTGCTTCCGTTATTTAATACGGCAGGAGTAGCCACCCCCGCACAAGGCAGCATTAATTGCCACCTTCTTTTGGCATTTTTCCAACAGCCTAAAATAAGTCTAAGAACCAGTAACAAACATTTACCAAACAATTTTCGTAGGCTTTTGATTATTTACTATAAAAGTTGTCCGTTGAAATTTTTTTCCATGTTAAATTTGGCGATAACGCAAAAAAGGTTGGAAACCTCTGATCAATATCGTTCGATAATGTAAAAAAAATGGTGCTTATCTAAAGAGAGACGTTTTTGCTTTCTTTGCTTCTATGGCTGATGCTAACCTCCAGAAGAGTGCCCTCATGGAGTAACGTTTTCCGATGACATGAAGTGAAAAGATTATATTGAATCAAATGTTAGGTCTGCTGCTACAAAGTTGGTTCACTGTGTCGTGATAGAATATTTTTCTTGATAGAAACTAGCGTATTTGACCGCATATACGACTCACGGGTGTATAAGACGCAACCCAATTTCAGCTGGCGAAATCAAGAAAAAAATAGAAATTAGTAACATTAGTAAAATTATTAGTAAATGATACAGCCTGGGCTATAATTATGAGGTATTATTTTGGCTAAACAAGCCATGATTACAATTAAACGAAAAATAATAGGAAAAAAAGAACTCGAGCACATAAAAACTTTATTATATCGAAAGGTAAGAAAGCAAAATAAAAATCAAGCAATTATATAATAGAGCAAAACGGTACCATTAAAATTTTATTCATCTTCAAATCCATAAAATTCGTAGTCTTCGTTATCAAAACTCTGATAGTCATTTTCAATATTGCTATCATCGTAGTTAAATTATGCGTCAGCTTCAATTCCATTGAGAGCATTGATAATGGCAAACTTTTTTAAGATTTCAAAACAATTTCTGGTCTAATATTATTCCAAACTTGTTTCATTCATTTGCAGACTTGTGGAATACTGGGTTTTTTAAAATTCTTCCTGTAAATTGAAGGCCGTGATTAGGCATTGCCATCCATCGCTGTTCATGTTTATATCTAAGCTAATAGAAGTTGCTAGGTAGCTAATTTCGGCCGACTATCGCAAATTTTAAACCTACATATGACATATAAGACGCAGGGGAATTAAAAAATATGTATTTTTAGTGAAAAAAAAAGTGCGCTTTATATGCCGTGAAATAAGAAATTTTACATATTTATAAGTATTACCATTCGTTTTGATTTGAATACTGCTGCTACATCTGGTCTTGTGCGCCTATATTTGGAGATTATTAATAAAATCCAAAGAAGAATCTTTTAAGTTCTGCCATGTCATCTCGGCTTCAGTAAATTTCCCACCGCTTACCGGAGCCATTTGTACAATTTTTTTGGTAAGTTTTTTTTTTTTTTTTTTTTTTTTCTGAGGAATTTTCCTCTAAGGCACTAGATTGGCGGCTAGGTCTCACATCTATAATTTTCTCTCTTCGTTTTTCGAAAGTTTTTTTTTTTTTTTTTTTTTTCTGATGAATTTTCCTCTAAGGCACTAGATTGGCGGCTAGGTCTCACATCTATAATTTTCTCTCTTCGTTTTTCGAAAGTTTTTTTTTTTTTTTTTTTTTTTCTGAGGAATTTTCCTCTAAGGCACTAGATTGGCGGCTAGGTCTCACATCTATAATTTTCTCTCTTCGTTTTTCGAAAGTTTTTTTTTTTTTTTTTTTTTTTTTCTGAGGAATTTTCCTCTAAGGCACTAGATTGGCGGCTAGGTCTCACATCTATAATTTTCTCTCTTCGTTTTTCGAAAGTTTTTTTTTTTTTTTTTTTTTCTGAGGAATTTTCCTCTAAGGCACTAGATTGGCGGCTAGGTCTCACATCTATAATTTTCTCTCTTCGTTTTTCGAAAGTTTTTTTTTTTTTTTTTTTTTTTTTCTGAGGAATTTTCCTCTAAGGCACTAGATTGGCGGCTAGGTCTCACATCTATAATTTTCTCTCTTCGTTTTTCGAAAGTTTTTTTTTTTTTTTTTTTTTCTGAGGAATTTTCCTCTAAGGCACTAGATTGGCGGCTAGGTCTCACATCTATAATTTTCTCTCTTCGTTTTTCGAAAGTTTTTTTTTTTTTTTTTTTTTTTTTCTGAGGAATTTTCCTCTAAGGCACTAGATTGGCGGCTAGGTCTCACATCTATAATTTTCTCTCTTCGTTTTTCGAAAGTTTTTTTTTTTTTTTTTTTTTTTTGAGGAATTTTCCTCTAAGGCACTAGATTGGCGGCTAGGTCTCACATCTATAATTTTCTCTCTTCGTTTTTCGAAAGTTTTTTTTTTTTTTTTTTTTTTTTCTGAGGAATTTTCCTCTAAGGCACTAGATTGGCGGCTAGGTCTCACATCTATAATTTTCTCTCTTCGTTTTTCGAAAGTTTTTTTTTTTTTTTTTTTTTTCTGAGGAATTTTCCTCTAAGGCACTAGATTGGCGGCTAGGTCTCACATCTATAATTTTCTCTCTTCGTTTTTCGAAAGTTTTTTTTTTTTTTTTTTTTTTTCTGAGGAATTTTCCTCTAAGGCACTAGATTGGCGGCTAGGTCTCACATCTATAATTTTCTCTCTTCGTTTTTCGAAAGTTTTTTTTTTTTTTTTTTTTTCTGAGGAATTTTCCTCTAAGGGACTAGATTGGCGGCTAGGTCTCACATCTATAATTTTCTCTCTTCGTTTTTCGAAAGTTTTTTTTTTTTTTTTTTTTTTTCTGAGGAATTTTCCTCTAAGGCACTAGATTGGCGGCTAGGTCTCACATCTATAATTTTCTCTCTTCGTTTTTCGAAAGTTTTTTTTTTTTTTTTTTTTTTTCTGAGGAATTTTCCTCTAAGGCACTAGATTGGCGGCTAGGTCTCACATCTATAATTTTCTCTCTTCGTTTTTCGAAAGTTTTTTTTTTTTTTTTTTTTTTCTGAGGAATTTTCCTCTAAGGCACTAGATTGGCGGCTAGGTCTAACATCTATAATTTTCTCTCTTCGTTTTTCGAAAGTTTTTTTTTTTTTTTTTTTTCTGAGGAATTTTCCTCTAAGGCACTAGATTGGCGGCTAGGTCTCACATCTATAATTTTCTCTCTTCGTTTTTCGAAAGTTTTTTTTTTTTTTTTTTTTTTTCTGAGGAATTTTCCTCTAAGGCACTAGATTGGCGGCTAGGTCTCACATCTATAATTTTCTCTCTTCGTTTTTCGAAAGTTTTTTTTTTTTTTTTTTTTTTCTGAGGAATTTTCCTCTAAGGGACTAGATTGGCGGCTAGGTCTCACATCTATAATTTTCTCTCTTCGTTTTTCGAAAGTTTTTTTTTTTTTTTTTTTTTTTTTCTGAGGAATTTTCCTCTAAGGCACTAGATTGGCGGCTAGGTCTCACATCTATAATTTTCTCTCTTCGTTTTTCGAAAGTTTTTTTTTTTTTTTTTTTTTTCTGAGGAATTTTCCTCTAAGGCACTAGATTGGCGGCTAGGTCTCACATCTATAATTTTCTCTCTTCGTTTTTCGAAAGTTTTTTTTTTTTTTTTTTTTTTCTGAGGAATTTTCCTCTAAGGCACTAGATTGGCGGCTAGGTCTCACATCTATAATTTTCTCTCTTCGTTTTTCGAAAGTTTTTTTTTTTTTTTTTTTTTTTTCTGAGGAATTTTCCTCTAAGGCACTAGATTGGCGGCTAGGTCTCACATCTATAATTTTCTCTCTTCGTTTTTCGAACGTTTTTTTTTTTTTTTTTTTCTGATGAATTTTCCTCTAAGGCACTAGATTGGCGGCTAGGTCTCACATCTATAATTTTCTCTCTTCGTTTTTCGAAAGTTTTTTTTTTTTTTTTTTTTTTCTGAGGAATTTTCCTCTAAGGCACTAGATTGGCGGCTAGGTCTCACATCTATAATTTTCTCTCTTCGTTTTCCGAAAGTTTTTTTTTTTTTTTTCATTTTTAAAGAACATTTTTTTTTTTTTTTGTTTTTTATTCCTTCTTTTTCACCATCTTTTTCGTTATTTATTTAATTTCATTTTTTGATTTTATTCTTTGGCTCAAAACTTATTTCAGAGAATTTTTCATTCTGTTTACTTATTCTTTCTTATTTGCTTCATTGACTCATTCGTTCTTTCACTCAAAATTCTTTTATTCTTTAATTTATCTGAACACCTCATCGCCTTACACCATCACCCACCTTATCTATTTTCTGTTGACTCAGTATCGCCTTACACCATCCCGACACCCTTTCTTCGACAGCTTCCATTATTATTAATATTATTAGACTCACATCCTTTTGCAGTTGACATTGGCTAGATATAAACCGCAAGTTCTATGTTAAGATCTTCTTCTTTCGCACTTCTCGGTTGTGGAATTGTTTGTGTTCAAAGGCGCCTACCCGATCCCTTCATCACAAACGAAAGATCGTACTTGTTATTCTCTTGGTATCTCTATGAAAGACATACTAACAGATCAAATTCTTTAGTTCAAGCGTCTCAGACATTTGCAGATAAGACCAACCCTTCCATGAACCTAGTGAGGAATATAATACCTTCATATTCAATCAATAAGAAGGGAGTTCTTCAGAAAAAGAATAATTCTTGACATCGCAACAATCTTAACCTCTTCGAGTCTAGGCTGTACACTTCTTACGTCTTCCTCTTACGTTCATACAACAACCACATCCAGACTCCCCAGGGTGTGCTTTCCTGATCACTACAATCTTACCCTCTTCAAATCTAGGGTCAGCTGTTATCTATCCTACATATCCTCATATCACTTCTTACCTCAACTTCTCACGTTCATGCAACGACCTCATGCAGGCTCCCGAGGGAGTGCTTCCCTGATCGCTACAATCCTAACCACTTCAAGTCTAGGGTCAACCGTTATCTAACCTACATATTCTCATGTCTCTTCATACCTCTTCCTGTTACGTTCATAAAAGAACCACATTCAGACTCCCAAGGGAGTGCTTCCTTGATCGTTACAATCTTAACTTATTCAAGTCTAGTGACAAGCGTAATCTATCCTCCATATACTCATAATATAAACTTCTTAGGTCCTCTCGTT
Source organism: Acanthosepion lycidas (assembly GCA_963932145.1). Classification (NCBI taxonomy): domain Eukaryota; kingdom Metazoa; phylum Mollusca; class Cephalopoda; order Sepiida; family Sepiidae; genus Acanthosepion; species Acanthosepion lycidas. The sequence goes on from OZ010611.1 coordinate 11,758,501, forward strand.
ATGTTCATACACCAACCGCATTCCGACTCCCGAGGGAGTGCTTCCGTGATCGCTACAATCTTAGCATCTTCAAGTCTAGGGTCGACTATCAACTATTCTGCATATACTCATAATGTCACTTTTTACCTCCTCCTCTTACCTCCATGCAAGAACAACATTCAGACTCCCGAGTGAGTGCTTCCCTGATCGCGACAATCTTAGTATCTTCAAATCTAGGGTCAACTTTTATCTATCCTACATATCCTCATAATATGACTTCTTACCTCAATTTCTTACGTTCATGCAACAACTTCATACAGGCTTCCGAGGGAGTGCTTTGCTGATCGCTACAATCTTACCCTCTTCAAGTCAAATGTTGTCTATAATACATATCCTCATACGACTATGCAACAACCTTATTAAGACTCCCGCGATGATGCTTCGCAACAATCTTAATCAGCTTCAAGTAAAGGGTCAACCGTTATCTATCCTACATATCCTTATAATATACACTTCTTACCTCCTCCTGTTACGTTCGTATAACATCCTCATTCAGACTCCCGAGGGAGTGCTTCCATCATCGCTTCAATGTTAACCAAGTCTAGGTCAACCGTTACGTCTCTTACATATCCGGATAGATTGTACTTATTACCTCCCCCATAAAACAACCTCTACTTTGAGTGGCTCTAGAGGATTGTACTGAATGAACGATAAACAATAATGCAAATAAATAAATAAATAAAGTGAATTCTTGTGAATTTTATTAAAATTTGTTTATTTATTAAATTGTTTTGGCCTCTTTTTAATGTCGAATCAGTTCGCCGGCAGCCATTTACTGCGTTACAGCCTTTTTGAAGGTGGCTTGTTTCGTTCATCGGTAATATCAACTCTGCACTTTTCCTGGCTGCAATTCCATCACCAACTGCAGGAGACATGGACACAGCATCCGAAATGCAAATCTTGCCAGGTTCTTTAGGCGGGGGGGGGGGTACAGAACACAATATCCTCTGGTTCCGGAATATTAAACAGGGAATTCTTTTACTGGACGAAATAAGAAACAGCAAAAGAAAATAAAAAGAAAAAAAGGAAGAAAGAAAGAACTAGACAAAGAGATGAAAACGACAAAAAGAAAGAAAAAACAAAAAGAAAGAAGGAAAGATTAGAGTAACAAAAAGAAAGAAGGAAAGAACGAAAAATTGGATTAACAAAAAGAAAGAAAGAAAGAAGAATGGGCAAAATAAAATTTAAAAAAAAATGAAAGAAAGAAAGAACAAGACAAAAAACGAAGGAAAGAAAGTTTAAAGTAACAAAAAGAAAGATAAAGGAAGAAAAAAGAAAGTGAGAAAAAAAGAAAGAAAGAAAGAAAGAAAGAATGGATTAACAAAAAGAAAGAAAGAGAGAATGGATTAACAAAAAGAAAGAAAGAAAGAAAGAAAGAATGGATTAACAAAAAGAAAGAAAGAAAGAAAGAAAGAAAGGATGAACAGAAAGAAAGAAAGAAAGTAAGAAAGAAAGAAAGAAAGAAAGAATGGATTAACAAAAAGAAAGAAAGAAAGAAAGAAAGAAAGAAAGAAAGAAAGGATGAACAGAAAGAAAGAAAGAAAGAAAGAAAGAAAGATTGGATTAACAAAAAGAAAGAAAGAAAGAAAGAATGGATTTACAAAAAGAAAGAAAGAAAGAAAGGATGAACAGAAAGAAAGAAAGGATGAACAGAAAGAAAGAAAGAAAGAAAGAAAGCAAGAAAGAAAGATTGGATTAACGAAAAGAAAGAAAGAAAGAATGGATTAACAAAAAGAAAGAAAGAAAGAAAGAATGGATTAACAAAAAGAAAGAAAGAAAGAAAGGATGAACAAAAAGAAAGAAAGAAAAAAGAAATAATCATGAGCAAAAGAAAAAATGTAGAAAGAAATATCTAGAAAACGAGAGTAAAACGAAAGAAGGAAAATTTAGAATAAGAAAAAGAAAGAAAGAAGAATGAGTAAAAGAAAATAAAAAGAACGAAAGAAATAAAGAACGAGAAAAAGAGAATAAAATGTAAGAAAGAAAGAAAGAAAGAAAGAAAGAAAGAAAGAAAGAAAAATGCCAGGATGAAAAAGAGAATAAAGAGAAAAAGAAAAGAACGAAAAAGATATAAATGATGAAAGAAGGAATTGCCGAAAGAAAGAACGAGAAAAATAAGTAAAGAACTAGGAAAGTGAAAGAAAGAACAAATGAAGTAATGAACGAAAGAAAGAAAGAAAGAAAGAAAGAAAGAAAGAAAGGAAGAAAGAAAGAAAGAAAGAAAGAAAAAGGAAAGAAAGGAAGAGCGAAAGAAAGAAAATCTAAATGTAAAGATGAAAGAAGGAATGTACGAAAGAAAAACAAGAAAATAGAAATGAAACGGAAAGAACTAAAAATAGAAGGAAAGAAAAAAAGGAAGAAAGAAAGAACGAAAAAGAAAGAAAAACAAACACAGAATGAACTTAAGGAAAGATGGGAAAAAAAAAATTGAAAAAAATAAACGAAAGATAGAAAGACCTGGAAAAAGAAAAAAGAACGAAAAAAAGAAAGAAAGAAAGTGAGAACGAGAAAAAAAAAAGAAAGAACGAAAGAAAGAAAGAGAAAAAGAGAGAGAAAAAGAGAGAAAGAAAAGCAAATAAAACGTGATATTGTCTCTCCCGAAACGTGAATATGAATATTCAGATATTTTCCTTAATTTTTTGCTTTTTACTTATTTTGATTTTATTATGTTGATTTCCGAAATAAAAGAGATTGACTGTTTTATGGCCGATCAATTGACACGCACACACAAACACAGGCGCAAACACACGCACACACACACACACACACACACACACACACACACACACAAAAGAAAACAAACACACATACTTGTAGATATCCACAAACACATTCACAAAAAGCACACACACACAAAAATACACACCCATAAAAACACACACACGCGTGCGGAAAAACAAACATATATTCACAGAAATTACACAGACACTCAAAAACCACACAAATACACACACAGAGAGACAAAAATCCGCCGCACACGGGCAAAGACACACACACATATATATTCATGAAAATCACACGCAAAAGCAAAATGGAATATACAAAGAAAACTCTTCAAATTTTCAATAAAATTCCGATATAAAAACACTTTATTTCTTTAAATATTTGTATGTTTTTAGTTTGTTTTGTTAATTTTTTTTCATATATATATATATATATATATATATATATATATATATATATATATGTGAAAATATTATAGAAAATAGGAAAGAAACTGGTTTGGTAAATAATCCAAAGTTCCTTAGTATTTTTGTTATTATTTTTTTAAAAAAATAGTGCTCGATACGAAAGTAGAGCATAAATATAATTATTTATTTAAAAATATGATTCCAACTCGCTACATAAGAGGTCTCATGTTTCAAAACAAGAGCCGAAAACTTCAAAATAATATTTGAATTAACTTGAGTTAAAGTAGGCTCTGTTCCATCTTCAAGCGAATTTTTTTTTGGAATCAGTTTCCAAAAAAAATTTCGCTTGAAGATGGAACAGAGCCTACTTTAAGTTTTCGGTTCTTGTTTTGAAACATGAGACCTCTTATGTAGCGAGTTGGAATCATATTTTTAAATAAAGAATTATATATATATATATATATATATATATATATATATAATTATTTATTTAAAAATATGATTATATATATATATATATATATATATATATATATATATATATATATACAACTATTTAAAAAAATTATGATTTCATCGAGACACAGAAATGACTGCTTCGAAACCTCAGTCAAGTTTTTTTTCTTCAGTCAGTTATTCTAATCATCGCTTGAGAGTGTAACTGTACTCTAAATTTTAAGTTTAATATTGAAATTAAACTTTAGGCCTTGTAATATAAAGTAATTTCTATGTCGCGATGGAATCACCTTTTTAAAAAAAAAACTAATTATAATTTAAGCTCTACTTCTGTATCGTGCACTGTTTTTTAAAGATAAAATCTTAAATACTAAAAAGTTTGGATCATTAACTGTAATTTCCTATTACATCAACACAAACACAAACACACACGCACACACACACACACATATAAATGTATATGTATAGTGTATAGTCATCTAGAGACAGACTGATTCGCTGTATCACAGATCCTCGTGTGCCTAGATATCCGATATTCTACCACTAGGCCATCCTCGCACGGCAGAATTTGAAGTCAATTTTAAACTTTTTCTCTATGCTGAACACGTCAGCGTCTCGTAGAACTCAATTCAATTCACTCGAAGAGTGATATATATATAATCGACTCTCCCGTCGAGATTCGACGTATGAGGGTCAAGCAGATCAGTTTCCAGGAAACCGACAGCCCGACACCGGCACATGAGATTTGATATAGTGGTGAAGGCCTCGTGCAGGACCATCCACACTTTTTGGAGGGACGAATACAGAGGCCTGGTGCACCGAATGCCACAAGGTTCCCAAACGACCCTCCACAGGTTTTGAATTCAGAGTTGTCCTTCTCCTAGACCAGTTGCCATCCAAGGCTATAGAACCCAGTCTGTCCTGCTATTTTACCCATAGCTGGAGGGAGAAGAAGAGGATTCATACCTTTCCCAAGGGTATTAGAACGTAAGTGAATGTAATGGATTCGACTGGAATTCGAACTCGGTTCTCCGATTCCTCAATATATATATATATATATATATATATATATATATATATATATACAGAGAGAGAGAGAGAGTATATATTAATAAATATACATTATACCCGACACTGATAGTACGGGTCGAAGTTTCATGCACTATGCAATCATCGGGTACTGACACCTGACCTCAGTTTGGTTAATATTTCTGGGTGTTGCATTTTCGTGGTGTTATTTGGATAAATTATTACTGTTATTAAATATTTAATTGCTCTGTAATATAAATTTGACTTTATATTTACGTTCAAATTTACACTGAAAATTGAAAATTAAAAATTCTAATTCCAGTTTCAGAAATGACATCTATGAACGCTGTTCGTAAATATCTATCTATCTATCTATCTATCTATCTATCTATCTATCTATCCATCCCAGTCTCCTCATTTTATCTATCTATCTATCTATCTATCTATCTATCTATCCCAATCTTTTTATTCTATCTATCTATCTATCCCAATCTTTTTATTCTATCTATCTATCTATCTAGCTATCTATCTATCCATCCCGGTCTCCTCATTTTATTTATCTATCTATCTATCTATCTATCTATCTATCTATCTATCTATCTATCTATCTATCCCAATCTTTTTATTCTATCTATCTATCTAGCTAGCTATCTATCTATCCATCCCAGTCTCCTCATTTTATCTATCTATCTATCTATCTATCTATCTATCTATCTATCTATCTATCTATCTATCTATCCCAGTCTCTTCATTTTATCTATCTATCTATCTAGCTATCTAGCTAGCTAGCTATCTGTGTGTGTGTGTGTGTGCAAATAGAAGAAAAAAGACACGAGAAAAACTGTATTTCATATTTTTTTTCTTCTGTTCATACTTTTCTCTCTGCAGATCATATATAAATACACACAGACACACACACGCGTGCGCGCGCAGACACACACACATACATATATATTAGGTTGGTGCAAAAATAATGACGTAATAATGTCTTTTTTGACGTATTTTTTAACGTCAAAAAACGACATTATTACGTCATTATTTTTGCACCAACCTAATATATATATATATATATATATATATATATATATATATATATATATATATATATATAATCATTTCAAGTCAAATAAGGCGACAATTTCAGTAAGATGCAAGGGATAACTAAGAGTGAAACGAATTAGAAAACTTTAGACGGAACCGCAAACCAAATCCTAAACAGGAAACAAACGATACACTTCTACTCCTGTACGAAAAATCGAAGAAAGGTTTGAACCGAGCGATAGGCGAACTATTTTTTTTTTTTTTTTTGCATTCTGTTTTATTCTGGTGAAAATTCTTTTGCAGAAGAAAATGGCGGAATACAATTGAATGATAAGATTCTTGTCTGACTTTTGTGCAGCATGCGACTCACTTCAGGATGCCAAATTAGACATTGTACTCAATATTCATCAGAGAAGCCAGAGGAAACAGCCGGTTGATCTTAGGGATATATTCATAGAATTCAGCTGCAGATCTGCGGCTTTAATAGATATCAGTGTCTACCCCTAAAATGTAAACACCTAGTCGACCCAGCTGCGCCTACATCCTAGGATGTAGGAGAAGACAGTTAGACATATAAGCACCCACCTAAGAAGGACGAAGTGATTATCTTACATTCCTGATCCTGCCTATAAGTCCGACAATTATTTTAATATATTTACTGGTTATACATTATTTTTATAGATACACATATTAAAGTAAATGCTCTATATGTTTATAATAAACAGTATTAACAACATTTATCAGTGTCAGTACCCCCAAATAGAAACATATAGTCCACGCAGCTTCGCCTACATCTTAGGATGTGTGAGAAACCATTTAGATATATAAGCAACCATCTAAGAAGGAAGAAATGAATACCTTATATCCACGTGAGATTGTGCGGAATCCATGTTCGGAAAAATCTCCAATTCCACACACCCACAGTAACTAAAGAAGCTCAGAGTTGAATAGACAGTAATCTCATGTTTCAATCACTGCATTTAGCATGTATAATCCTGTAACGCGTGATCTGAAGTATCGTGCGACACCCAAATTCTCACTTCTAAAAATTATTTTACCATGTATCTCGTGTATCAAGCGAGTTCCTTTTTGTTTTTTTGATAGTCCCAATTACAATAGATTAAGCTCTTTTCCTCTATCTCTTTATCCCATCTTCTAGCTAAATAAATAAAAGAGCATGCTGTCATATATGAACGAAAAATATCACTGCTGACACCGGAGTTTAAACGTGGATCTCTAGACAATGGAAATGTAGACCGTCATTTACTATAAATAGAGATATCATGCCACTGGCTAGGGTGGTTACAATTACTTGTTGACTATTGTGTTAACCCGGACGTTAAAGTCAAGTAGCAAGTGTTCAAAAACGAAGTAGTACTTTTCTTAGTAGCTCTACGCAGTCGTGTGTTAACTGATAAGTAATCAATAATCTTTTCCGTTGACTCTTTGCTGCTTTGTTGTTAAAGTATTTTAACTGCGTTCGGTAATTAAATACTTTATTATTTTACATTGAAGTCTTTCTGTTATTACTTGTATTATGTAAATATAATGGATTACAAAAGTATCGTTAGTAACGCTATACTCGTTGCTTAAACGAGTACAGCTGAAAACAACCAAACGAGAAACAGCTAAACATCTTGTAAACGTATTGTTTGTTGAAGAGTAATATTAAGATTGTTTTGTCCATGAATAATGAAAGATTCTATATATATATAGGAACACGTGACCCCCAAATTCTCATTTATAAAATGATTTTATCATCTATCTTGTGTATCATGTGATTTCCTTTTTTTGAGACACCAAATTATAATAGACTAACCTTTTTCCTCTATCTCTTTATCCCATCATCTTGTTAAATAAGTTCAAAAAGTAAAAGAGAATGATAAAAGTATCGTTAGTAACGCTACACCCGTTGCGTAAACGCGTACAGCCATAAACAATCGAACTAGAAACAGGTAAAGATCTTAGAAATGTAAACATTGGAAAAGATGTATATTCGCTATGTCTGTATTTTATAATACAATATTAATATGTGAATATTACATGCATTATTATTGGATACAGTTGTTGTTGTGTGTGGTATCATCTAGCCAAAGAGTAATTGCTTGCCAAATGAGAGGACATTATGGAGAGCCATGACTGCTAACATCCTGAAGGATCAGGACACATTGAAAGAGAAGAATGAGCTTGAGTAAATGGATGGTGGAACAAGTTTTAGGAGAGATAACAAAAAGGTAAAATTCAGAGCTAAAAAGGACAGGAAATTGTGGAGAGCCATGACCGCTCACATCCTGAAGGATCAGGACACATTGAAAGAGAAGAATGAGCTTGAGTAAATGGATGGTGGAACAAGTTTTAGGAGAGATAACAAAAAGGTAAAATTCAGAGCTAAAAAGGACAGGAAATTGTGGAGAGCCATGACCGCTCACATCCTGAAGGATCAGGACACATTGAAAGAGAAGAATGAGCTTGAGTAAATGGATGGTGGAACAAGTTTTAGGAGAGATAACAAAAAGGTAAAATTCAGGGCTAAAAAGGACAGGAAATTGTGGAGAGCCATGACCGCTTACATCCTGAAGGATCAGGACACATTAAAGCAGAAGAATAAGTAAATGGACGATGAATAAAGAATTGAAAAGATGTATATTCACTAGGTTTGTATTTTAGAATCCGATATTAATTTGTGAATATTACATGCATTATTATTGGATGCAGTTAAGTAAAACATCAGTTTTATCAAAATCATGTTTATTTTAAATACAGCTGTAATTTTTGACTACAATAAATGGTTATATAGTTTGGCCAACGAAGTAGCCAGGGCCAGCAGTACATAGGCTAATTTTATATCTCATGAATGATGTGACCCTCTTAAAATTAGCTTCAAAATGAAGTTTTAAGTATCGCCTTATACGCGAGTATCTACGGTATATATATAACAAACTAACCTATGAGCATTATTATTGGATACAGTTAAGTAAAACATTAGTTTTATCAAAACCATGTTTATTTTAAATACAACTGGACTTTTTGACTACGGTAAATGGAGATATAGTTTGGTCAAAGGCATAGCCAGGGCCAGCAGTACATAGGCTAATTTTATATCTCATGTATGATGTGACCCTCTTAAAATTGGCATCAAAATTAAGTCTTCAAATGTTGCATGATATGTGGGTATATACAGTATAAATAATTTGTGAATATTACATGCATTATTATTGGATGCAGTTAAGTAAAACATCAGTTTTATCAAAATTAGGTTTATTTTAAATACAGCTGTAATTTTTGACTACAATAAATGGTTATATAGTTTGGCCAACGAAGTAGCCAGGGTCAGCAGTACATAGGCTAATTTTATATCTCATGAATGATGTGACCCTCTTAAAATTAGCTTCAAAATTAGGTCTTCAGACGGTATATATATAACAAACCAACCTACGAGAAAAATTTTTGGAAGTTACTTAAATCCAGTCTAGATTATAGAAATGGATAGCACATAAGTGGCCAAGAAATGGGGGGCGATTTTAATACTAAAAAGCAATTAAAACTGATCCCTCACTTTTTGGCATCCTTACATTTGATTACCAATAAGGATGTTTTGGTAGTTTATCTATGAATTTACTATGACCAAGAAATGGGGGAAATGTTTAATACTAAAGAACAATACAAAACTAATCCCCCACTTTCTAGCATCGTTTCATTTGATTACCTATAAGGATATTTTTGGAATTTCATCTATGAATATTATATGGTAAAGAAATGGGGGATCAGTCTAATAGTTGCGTCCCTTTAATTGCTTTTATCAATAGAAGGCAATATGGCGGATTCCGAAAACAATTGCAGTAATGAATGATTTCTTGATTCCGGATCCGCTCCAGAATGTTTTCAATTTACGATCGGAGTGGGCTTGAGTCCAAAATGGAAGAAAGTTGAAATCTTTGACACAGCGACATTCGCATTTATTATATGGATATATAAACCGATTGAGCTTCATGTGATCTGTTATAACTGCCAAGCTAGGTGATTATATATGTACAGATTTGAACAAGTTGTGACAGGTAGATAAGGCAGATAGATGAGGTCTGTTACTAGATTTTGAGCAATGCCAACGCTTGATCCATTCTTTGATGTTCTGCAAATGTCAAATTTCCAAGGCTTGTTTCCTCATTAATTGCCCTAGAAATTTCAACTGTCACTTCATGATGTTAAATATAAGTTTTCCATTTTCTCTGAAATTTCGTCCTTGCTCAAATCTTCAGTCCCTAGTATCCTCAGCCTCCACGTTTCTCTTGTCTTAAGTCTCTTCATCTTTGAGGAGATTGCCCAGCATTCATTGCCATAAAGGAGGACAGATATTATATAATAGTTCGGTACCATTTCCTTTGTTTCTACCAAAATTTTCCTGTTTCTTAGTATTTTGCTTAGTTTTCGAAGGCATCTTTCGATATCCCAATAATTTTTGTGGCCTAGCATATGTGCTGATGTTGGGCTCTTTGAAGACTCGATTAGAGATTTTTGTTATATTTTTTACTGCTGTACAGCCCTTCACCTATTATAGGATTATTTAAGTCCAGTTTTGAAATGTGGTTGTTTTGGGATATAGATTAATGTGGATCAAAATAATCTACACTATTTACATTATTCGGACTATTGTCCTCAACTTTGTCACCATATTTATTATTACAACGTTTCGGCCGTTGTACGCTCCTGCATCCTTCAGTTGGTCGGAATGTCGAAGTGAACCCTTTATTTCGCTCATTGGGGTAGACTGTTCTAGTTCCACGTGCCATGTTTAATGGATGTCAATTATCTCCTGTTAATTCCTCTCTCCAAGTTCTCTACTGCTTTAACCGGGGATTGAACTCAAACTGTTTGGGCCCTGTCACTGGATCTAACCAACGTCTTTATCCACTGTGCCATATGTTCTTGAGGATACCCGTGTATGAATTTCTGGGTATTATAAACCTAATGTCTTCAGCATAATTTTTTACCAGTGCCCATATTACAATTTTTGCTGTTATCATTACATGTTTTTACCAGAGCTCATATTGCAATTTTTTGTTGTTATTATCGCTTTTTTCTGACACACCTAGTTCCTGGATTGTATTCATTTCTATGCTTGGTCGGCTCAGGAGATTTGTGTGGCCTAGCATATGTGCTCATTCCTGAAGTTTACGAATTTTCCAATGGTGTTCTTTGTCTATGATCTCAACCTGATCCCACAGAGGGCGGTGATCTCCCTTCTCTCTCCATATGTGTTCAGCCACACCTGATTTTTCCACTTGCCCTCGTGTTACAGCTTTCTGGTGTTCTTGAAGCCTTACCTTACCTTACCTGCATTATTTTATGATTACTGTTATTCTCATCCTCATTGCCATATTCACAACGTTTCGGCCTTTGTACGCACAGGCCTTCTTCAGGTGACTGGAATTTCGAACATTTAGTTCACCACTGCTGCAGCCTGATATTGAACTCAAAACTCTTTGGGTCTAGTCAGTGGATCTAACCGACATCTTTAAGCACTGGGCCATGTACCCTGACACATGAACTAAAAGATGAGGAGTTGAGTTAAAGGGAGATAACCGAGACATCCGGAAGAGGCATGGCACGTAGAACGAGAACAATCTTCTCCCGATAGACGAAATAAAGTGTTCGGTTCGAAATTCCAATCACCTGAAGAAGGGCGGAGTGTACAACGGCCGAAACTTTGTGAATATGGCCATGAAGATGAGGGTAACAGTTCGAGTAATGTAAATAATGCTAGTTTATAATACGGATTATTTTTAGTCAGTTTCTGATAGAAGGTGGTTCTTAAATTTTACAATGTTCTATTAAGTAGAGATATTTATGAAAATTGAAGGCTTCTTTTTTTCCTTTTTTTCAGTTTTCAAAATATATTAATGGTTTTATATTGCATTTTTACAGTTTTTATGGTTTTAATCTTTGGTGTAATGTTTGTTATCCTTTGTGTAAAGTTTGTTTCGTTTAATGTGGAGAGATAGCAATTACTATGCTGCTAAATAACCATCACCTACTAATAGTAGACGATGTAGTAGTCGGGAATCAAAATAATTCATAATAAAAGAAAATTAATACAATACAAATATTTTAAAATACAAGGTAGGAATTGAAGTTAAAAATAGAAAAAGAAAAAGATTATAAAAATTTAAATGAATATAGACCATGATGCATTGGAATAAGCATTTTACTGTCAAAAGATATAAAAATCTTTCTTTGACATCGACCGCCTAAGAATGAAGATATTTAAGACAATTTTTGATAAAATAGGTTGTCACTTACAAACAAGCAAATATTTCTATATATATATATGTTCTTTAAATGAATTATTATTTTATTTAAAGAACATATATATATATATATATGTATGTGTATATATATATATATATATATATATATATATATATGTTCTTTAAATGAATTATTATTTTATTTAAAGAACATATATATATATATATGTATGTGTGTATATATATATATATATATGTTCTTTAAATGAATTATTCTTTTATTTAAAGAACATATATGTATGTATGTGTATATATATATATTTATATATATATATATATATATATATATATATATATATATATATATATATATGTATGTTCTTTAAATAAAAGAATAATTTATTTGAAATGCATTACTAATATTCATTATCCCGTATGTCTCTTTTCTTTCTTTCTTCATTCAGTTTCTCTTCTTTGTGTGTTTGTTTGTTTGTTTGTTTGTTTCTTTTAGTTTAGTTTTTTTTAATTCCATTTTTTTTACTAAATAACCCCAAGCCCTATTAAAAGACAATATTGGAGTCTGGAACCAAAATAAATTCTAATTAATAACAAACGAAAAATTAAATGGTAAACAATACAAATAGTTGAAAATACAAGATAAGAACTGTAGTTAAAAATAAATAAATAAAAGTTAAATAAAATATAGAATATTCCCAAGATGCATTAGAACAAGCGTTTTACCGCCAAAAAGAAATAAAAATGTAAACTTTGTTTCTTTGGCAGTATTTACATTATGCGGACCATTGTCCTCATCTTTGTTGCCATATTTGTCACAACGTTTCGGCCGTTGTACGCTCCGGCCTTCTTCAGGTGGTGAAAATTTCGAACTGAACTCTTTATTCGTAAACTTAAGGAATCAGCACATATGCTAGGCCACAAAAATCTCCTGAGCCGACCAAGCATAGAAATAAATACCATATGGGAACCAGTAATAAGGAGTGCCAGAGAAGAGCAATGATAACAAAGTTGCAATATGAGCTCTGGTAAAAATATGCAATGATAACAGCAAAATTGCAATATGAGCACTGGTAAAAAACGGTAGCTGAAAACATTAGGTTTATAATACCAAGAAATTCATACCCAGATGTCTTCGAGGACCACATGGCACAGTGGATAAAGGCGTTGGTTAGATCCAGTGACAGACCCAAAGAGTGTGAGTTCAATACCTGGTTATGGCAGTGGAGAACTTTCAGAGGGAAAATTAGCAGGAGATAACTGACATCCATGAAACGTGGAACTAGAACAGTCTACCCTAGGGATCGAAATAAAGGGTTCAGTTCGAAATTCCAACCACGTGAAGAAGGCCGGAGCGTACAACGTGACAAATATGGCGACAAAGATGAGGACAATGGTCCGCATAATGTAAATGCTGTACATAATACCTCATCTCAGAAATATAGACAGACTTTGTTTCTTTGATTTCGACTGCCTCCTGAAGTCGAGCGCTTGAGCGAATCTCTGATAAAATATGTTGCCACCTAGAGATAAGCAAATATTTTTTTTTTATTTCTGTGATTACCAAAATTATATACACATATGTTCTTTGAATAATAGGATACTTTCTTTGAAATGTCAAATTAAGTTTCTTTATTAAGTCGCTCTTTTTTCTTTTCTTTCTACCTTCAGTCTTTTTCGCTTCTTTTTTCTTTCATTCTTTCTTTCTTTCTTTCTTTTTCTACTTTAGTCTTTTTTTAATTCCGTCTCTGAGACTTTTGTGTTCCTTATTTCCGTCGATCTTCCTTTTCCTTCAATTTCTTTTTTCTTTTTCAGTCTCTTTTCATTTTTTCTTTCTTGATTGATTCTTTCTTTCTTTTTTCTTTCTTTCTTCAATTCTCGCTTTGAGTCTTTCTTTCTTCAGTTCTCTCTTGATTCTTTTTTCTTTCTTTCTTTGATTCTCTCTTTGTTTGTTTCTTTCTTTTTTAATTCTATCGCCGATTCTTTCTTTCTTTCTTTCTTTAATTATCTCCTTGTTTGATAATTTGTTTCTTTCTTTCGGTCTCGCTTTAATTCTTTCTTTCTTTCTTTCTTTCTTTCTTTCTTTAATCCTCTCCGTGATTGTCGTTATTCAACCTCTCTCATTCTTTCCTTTACCTTTTTATTCAATATATTTCGTTCTTTAATTCTGTCTAGATCTTTCATTCATTCTTTTCTTCAATCTTTCTTCAATCCTTGATTCGTTCCTCCACTTCATTCTTTTTCTAGTTTTTCTTTCTTTCTTTCTTTCTTTCTTTCTTTCTTTCTTTCTTTCTTTCTTTCTTCTTGAGTTTTCTTCTCTTTTCTCCTTGATTCTTTCTTTCCTTCTTTCTTTCTATTTTTCTTTCTATTTTCTTTTTGTTTTTTCTTCTTTTCTATCCCTGATTGATTGAATTTTTCTTTCTTTCTTTCTTTCTTTCTTTCTTTCTTTCTTTCCACGATTCTTTCTTTCTTTCCTTCTTTCTTTCTATTTTTCTTTCTATTTTCTTTCTTTTTTCTTCTTTTCTATCCCTGATTGATTGATTGATTGATTCTTTCTTTCTTTCTTTCTTTCTTTCTTTCCACGATTCTTTCTTTCTTTCCTTCTTTCTTACTATTTTTCTTTCTATTTTCTTTCTTTTTTCTTCTTTTCTATCCTTGATTGATTGATTGATTCTTTCTTTCTTTCTTTCTTTCTTTCTTTCAACGATTCTTTCTTTTTTTCTTTCTTTCATTAATTTTTGCTTTCTTTCAATGTTTGATTTTTTCTTTTTTCTTTGATTCTTTCTTTCTTACTTTGTCTCATTTTTTGTATCTTTCTTTCTTTCTTTCTTTCTTTCTTTCTTTCTTTCTTTCTTTGAGATTTCAAAGAATTATTCATCGATTCTTCTACTCAGCAATTAAAATAAAACCTTCCCTTTGAAATGAACGAAAGACATTTTGATTGGACATTTTCTATAGAAGCCTTGAAAACAAATTAAAATTCGGAATTTGAAAACAAACAAAAAAAACGTCACTTCCAAACTGAGTAGAAAAAGCAATTAGTCTTGAATAAACATTATCATGCCTTTTAGTATTTGCAAATAGCCCCATGTAAATCTTTTTTTTTATAAAAAAAGAATCAACTTTTGCAAAAGAAGACAATTACAAGCTTTATTTCCGACCGCATCTCATATTGGAATTACTTTCTAGGAGAATAGCAGGACAAAACAATCGAAATAATCCGCTTCTCGAAGACCATTTTAATATTCAGGCCAAATATGCAGTGTTTGCTGCTTAGATGCCAAAAAGTCTAGGTATCATAGTGACCAATTACCATAAATATATTTAGAGAAAAGACACAGAAAGGCAACATTACGCCGGTGTGAAAGTGACTGAAACCGAGCGACCAGATCAGGACTAATAATATTGCTGATTATTTGGATTTTAGCAACGAACGCAAAATAAATAGAAGGGTCACAAGACCATACATGGTAGCAATATCCTAAGCATGAAAGAATTATAGATTTATAGAATTTTAAGATAAAATCTGAGCAAATAACATTATTATTCATAGCTTCTTTTTCGTTTTTTAAATTGTTATCATTTTATGCAAGGCAGTAAAGCCACTAAAACACAAGGGGTTTACTGGGTGTAGAAGAATTATGAACAGAAAAATTAATAATTATCGGGAAGAGAAAAGAGTAATCAGGAGGACAGTAGATAGCGATTGACATTGCATTTAAATATTTGAAGATTAAAATTGGCCGGAAAGCATGGAGTCGGAAGGGAATTCCATAAGCAAGGCAGTAAAGCCACAAAGACAGAAGGGGTTACTGGGTGTGGAAGAATTAGGAACAGAAACATTCTTAATGTGCGGGAAGAGGAAAGTTGATAGCGATTGACATTGCATTTAAATATTTGAAGATTAAAATTGGCCGGAAAGCATGGAGCCGGAAGGGAGTTCCATAAGCAAGGCAAGAAAGCCACTAAGACACAAGGGGTTACTGGGCGTGGAAGAATTAGAAACAGGAATATTAATAATAAGTGAAAGGAGTAAACAGGAATATTGTCATTGCATTTAAATTCTTGTAGATTAAAGTTGGCGGGAAGGCATAGATAAACGATAAACACGTGCTTATAAGATGTGCATATAAATCACCCATGTAAAGAGAAGCTGACTATCATCACTGTCTTGTCCGTGTATTGCTTAATATATTGAAATGTAATTGTCATCTTTGATAATGGCTTATATAAGCCGAAAGCTTAGATTGGATTAACAAATATGTATCAATATTGTGATTTTCTTTCTTCGTTTAATGATAATGTTATTAAGCTTATCAGACGATATGAAAAGAATTTACATAAAATAAATAGACGACACTTGTGTATATTATTTAATGAAACATGTATGAATGAAGAAATGCTGCCTAAATACCCACACAAAATATATATATATATATATATATATATATATATATATATATATATGACGAAAAATATACGGAAAACATGACAAAGACGATGGACATAAGAACAAGACTTATCCAAAACAGATAACTGAAAGTTTTATCTGATCATCGTTCCGTTTTAAACATGGTCACGTTGTCGTCACGTGGGCGACGCTGTGAAAACGTATTCCTAAAATTTGAGTATTTTGAATGAAAAATGAAAAGAATTCTATTTTGATCTAAAATTTATATGTACGCTTGTCGAGCATTAATCTCGCTAGAAAAGGGGAAATACTAAAGAAGCCAGGTCTAGTATTCACCGTGCGTGAGATGGATCTGTTTGGATAAGTCTTGTTCTTATGGCCATCGTCTTTGTCCTGTTGAATTGATAATGTTAATTATATTTTATGAATATGTCCTGAAGATGGTTTATTAGACCGAAACGTCCGACGTTGACATATTAACATTAAAACAGCATAATTGCATATAAGGATTTTTGTTGGTTTTTTCCGTATATTTTTCTTCATACTGTCGGATCTATATCCATATATTTGCTTACATATATATATATATATGTGTGTGTGTGTGTATGTATATGTAGGTAGGTAGAGAGACAGAGAGTGTGTGTGTGTGTGTGTGTGTGTGTGTGTGTGTGTGTGAGGATTATGCCTCTTTGTAAAATAACTGAATTACTGTAAAATAATTCGAGTTTTTGTTAAAAATAATGAAGAAGGTTTTAAATCAGTTTCTTTTTAAGAAATGACCCCCGTCAACACAAAAGTTCTAGAATCGTATATATGTATGGTAGCTGATATGCCACTGGGCAGAAATCAATCAAATTCAAATCTCGTTCCCTTTGAATTCCATCAGTGCGTTCTATGTCCCACACAATAATTTTCTTTCATTAAAGAAAAGTTTTAATTTGGAGAACGAAGCAGACTCTCCATTTCAGGATTTGGCCTTGTGCCTTACTCTACCCTGCTCAGAAAATATTGAGTTTTAAGATGTTTATTTAGCTTCACGTAAATCTATCTTATTTCAACGATGCCACATTTAAAATCTTTTCCAATTGTTATTCCTCCCTAGAAATGTTACTTTTTGAAACCAGCTCCCAGGATGATGCTTTCCAGATTACGACAATGTTAACCTCTTCAGGTCTAGGGTTAACCGTTATCTTCCACACATATACGCATAAATTGTGTCTCTTATCTTATTTCAACGAAGCAACGTTTAAAATCTCTTCCAGTTGTTACTAACAAATTTGCAATGTAAAACCGAAAACAGCTTCTTCCCTAGAGCTGTTGCTTTTTGGAACCGGTTCCCAGGATGATGCTTCCCAGATTACAACAATCTTAACCTGTTCAGGTCTTGGGTTAATCGTTATCTTTCACACATATACGCATAAATTGTGTCTTATTCTGTAACCCCCTACCTCGAGTGGCTTCGGGGCCTTGTACAGACAGAACCTCACTGTAAATAAATATTACATAATATTCACATAGGTATTAATATGGAGGACGAAGCAAACTCTCCATTTCAGGATTTGGCCTTGTACCTTACTATACTCTGTTGTGTAAATATTGAGTTTTAAGATGTTTTTTTTTTTTTCGCCTCTGGTAAATTTATCTTATTTCAACGAAGCAACGTTTAAAGTCTCTTCGAATTGTTACTAACAAATTTGCAATGTAAAAACGAAAAAGAATTTTTGAAAATTGCAGCGAATAAGGGATATGGAATATTTTAGCTACCATTGCAAATGTTTATCTTTTTTTTTTTTTCTTTTTTTTTTTAATTTTATTTAATTCGCTCAATTTAATGCCAAGATGGTGGATAGAATTAAAGTAGCAAGTAGAGGAAGAAAAAAAATATATCAAAGGCTATGTTCTATTTTGAAATCTATCAACCATTTTCACAAAGGAACGAAGATTGTATAAAAATGTTTCATTGAAAATAAGTTGTTCATGTTAGCAAGAATATTTGTACCGAATTTCAGGAAATTCAACCCCAGATCAGGATTAGTCGATAGGCGGATAGAGAATTGCTATTTTGGCGGGCTGTTTAAGGAATAAAAATAAAAAGAAAAAGAAGATAAAAAAAAAAGAAAAAGAAAAAAAAATTTCTATATTAAGTTGAGGATCAATTGGTCTCTGATAAGCTTATAATTAGGTTGGTGCAAAAAGAATGACGTGTTAATGTCGTTTTTTGACGTTAAAAAATACGTCAAAAAACGACATTATTACGTCATTATTTTTGCACCAACCTAATATATATGTATATATATATATATATATATATATACATATATATATATATGGTTGGATAGATTTGAGTTTGTGACCCTGGGTTTCACGCTTTAGCGATCGTCAGACAAACTGATTAATTTTTTTTTAAATTTGGGTTTATGTAGATTGCGTGTATTGGTGTTATTGTGGAAGTGGTGGGGGAAACTTCGTCGTTTTTTCATCGTACTGACGCAAACATCGATGTATGCAGACACATATACATACTTGGTCACCCCCATCTTACCGTGACCCGACATCTATGAAAGTAACTCTATACTGATGCAAATTATTAACACCCCACCCCTGCTGATTCCAAACAATCCGTCCTTGATGTTACCATGGAAATTTTTTATTTCAATTCTGACCATACTATTAAAACTCGTAAATTTCAGAAATAAGTCATTCCCAAAAAATTTCGCTTGAAGATGGAACAGAGCCCACTTTAACTCAAGTTAATTCAAATATTATTTTGAAGTTTTCGGCTCTTGTTTTGAAACATGAGACCTCTTATGTAGCGAGTTGGAATCATAATTTTAAATAAATAATTATATATATATATATATATATATATATATATATATATATATACATAATGTGTGTGTATATATGTATATATATATATATTTATATATTAGGTTGGTGCAAAAATAATGACGTAATAATGTCGTTTTTTGACGTAAAAAAATACGTCAAAAAACGACATTATTACGTCATTATTTTTGCACCAACCTAATAAAATAAATAATGACGTCATTACATTCTCTCTTTTTCGTTTGCTTTCTTTTTTTTCTTTTTCCTTTTCTTTTTTACCTTTTCTTTTTTCGATTCTTTCTCTTCTTTTACGTTTTCGTTATCTGTTCTTGGTTCTTTCTTTTCTTTCTTTCTATTTTCTTTCTTTTTATTTTCTTTCTTTCTTATTGTTTCTTTCTTTCTCTTTATTTTCCTTCCGCTCTTTCTATGTTCTTACTTTTCTCATTTACTTCATGCCTTTCTTTTCTTTTCTCTTCTTTTTTTTAACGTTCTCTGTCTTTCTTACTGCATTTTCTTTTTCTTTCTATTTTTCAACTCTTTCTTTTTATCTTTGTCGTTTTCTTTGTTTTCTTTCTTTCTTCATATTTCGTCCTTTTTCTTTCTTTTGCTTTTTTTCTTTTTTTCTTTCTATTTTCTTTTTTCTCTTTCATTATCTTAATTTTGTTTATTATTTTTCTTTCTTTCTTTATTTATTTCTTTCTATTTATTTGGTTTATTTCTTTTTCTTTCTTTCTTTTTTATCATTCTCTTTCATTTTTCTCTTTCTGTTATCTTTCATTTTTGCTTTTACTTGCCTTTTTTCTTTCGTTTTTTCTTCTTCTGCCATTCTTCCTTTCTTTCCTTTAACCTCTTTCTCCCTTATTTCTTTTTTCCTTCTTTCTTTCTTTTTTCAATTTCTTCTTTCATTCATTATCTCTTTCTGTTATATTTCTTTCTTTTTCGTCATTCTCTTTCTTTCTTTACCTTTCTTCATTCTACTTTCTTTCTCTTTCTTTTTTCCTTCTTTCTTGCTTTTTTCAGTTTCTTCTTTCCTTCATTTTCTCTTTCTGTTATATTACTTTCTTTTTCTTTCATTCTCACTCTTTCTTCCCTTTTCTTCATACTACCTTCTTTCTTTCTCTTTCTTTTTCTTTCTTTCTTTATTTTTTCGCTTTCTTATTTCCTTCATTTTCTCTTTCTGTTATATTTCATTCTCTCTCTTTCTTCCGCTTTCTTCATTCTACTTTCTTTCTATCTCTTTCTTTTTCTTTCTTTCTTTCTTTTTTCAATTTCTTCTTTCATTCATTTTCTCTTTCTGTTAGATTTCTTTCTTTTTCTGTCATTCTCTCTCTTTCTTTACCTTTCTTCATTCTACTTTCTTTCTCTTTCTTTTTTCCTTCTCTTTCTTTCTTTTTTCTGTTTCTTCTTTCCTTCATTTTCTCTATGTATTATCTTTATTTTTTTATTTCTCTTTTCTTTCTTTTATTTTCTTTCATCCTCTTTCTTTTTGTTTATCTTTCATTCTTTTCTCTTTCTTCGTTCTTTCTTTGTATCTTTTTCACTTTCTTGTTTTTTTCTTTCTCTTTCTTTCTTTTTCTTTACTTTTTCTTTTCGCTTTCCACATCTCCGACCTTCATCGATTCAGAATCGAACTTTTACTACCTTACCTTAATGCCATCGTTTCAATGAATTTTTATGATTTAAACAGATTCTTCAGTACCGTTCCCAGTGCTCTGATAACAACCGGGACGATTACCGCATTTAACCTTTTACATCGGTTTACAAATTTACTCCATGATCTACTGAACAGTCAGTTTTTTCGGCAGGATTCAGATGTTCTTTCGATTTTACGTTCTGTACCTTACGATTCAAACCTGTGTTTTGGTTAGATACAAAAAATTGTAAAATATTTGCATAATTTACCATCTGTTTATGGTAATTCCAACGACAAAAGTAACCGATTCCATAGAGCAAACATTAGTATCTGTCTATATTTCTGAGATGAGGTATTATGTACACTATTTACATTATTCGGACTATTGTTCTCATCTTTGTTGCCATATTTATTACAACGTTTCGGTCTTTCAGTATCTGTCTATATTTCTGAGATGAGGTATTATGTACACTATTTACATTATTCGGACTATTGTTCTCATCTTTGTTGCCATATTTATTACAACATTTCGGCCCTTCAGTATCTGTCTATATTTCTGAGATGAGGTATTATGTACACTATTTACATTATTCGGACTATTGTTCTCATCTTTGTTGCCATATTTATTACAACGTTTCAGCCCTTCAGTATCTGTCTATATTTCTGTGATGAGGTATTATGTACACTATTTACATTATTCGGACTATTGTCCTCATCTTTGTCGCCATATTTATTACAACGTTTCGGTCTTTCAGTATCTGTCTATATTTCTGAGATGAGGTATTATGTACACTATTTACATTATTCGGACTATTGTCCTCATCTTTGTTGCCATATTTATTACAACGTTTCAGCCCTTCTGTATCTGTCTATATTTCTGAGATGAGGTATTATGTACATTATTTACATTATTCGGACTATTGTCCTCATCTTTGTCGCCATATTTATTACAACGTTTCGGTCTTTCAGTATCTGTCTATATTTCTGAGATGAGGTATTATGTACACTATTTACATTATTCGGACTATTGTTCTCATCTTTGTTGCCATATTTATTACAACGTTTCAGCCCTTCAGTATCTGTCTATATTTCTGAGATGAGGTATTATGTACATTATTTACATTATTCGGACTATTGTCCTCATCTTTGTCGCCATATTTATTACAACGTTTCGGCCCTTCAGTATCTGTCTATATTTCTGAGATGAGGTATTTTGTACACTATTTACATTATTCGGACTATTGTCCTCATCTTTGTCGCCATATTTATTCCAACGTTTCGGCCCTTCAGTATCTGTCTATATTTCTGAGATGAGTTATTATCTACACTATTTACATTAATTCGACTATTGTCCGCATGTTTGTCGCCATATTTATTAAAACGTTTCGGCCGTTGTACACTCCGGCCTTCTTCGAGGATCTATCAGCTTAATTGTTTCAGTTATAATCTTAAGTGGCACTATAGACGCACCAGTGATTTACAAAGGAGGCCACTTATGCAGTAAGAGTGTGGTTTTTGGGATGAGATCACTGTTAGATTGTTAGATTGGCTGCCCTTTTAGATCTTGTTCTCTTTTCTTGAAGACGATTCAGATAAGCAGATTAAAAACTGCATAGTCCACTAAAACACGTCGATCACCATTCTACCTGCTCCTAGCTAAGCGCTCAAGAGTGTTATGTGTTATATTGGCAGCTGACAATATATATATATATATATATATATATATATATATATATATATATATATATATATATATATATATATATGTACAAAAATGTCGATAAGATAGCGAGGAACAGAAAGCAGCGCCTGGGGTCCACAATCAGGCTTTCTCTTCGCAACTAACACCACACGGTGAGGGTAGTATGCACCGGCCCCGTCAGCACCTCAACAACTCTTACGTTAAGCAACGTCGAGCCTGTTCACTACCTAGACGGCTGAGCGCTTGGGAATAACGAGCAAAACATATTCACTAATTTGGAAAAAAATAACAAAAAAATGGATCCCAGTATAATGTCAAATCCGCAAAAAGTTTTTAAGGGTCAGTTGAGATGTGTCTAATTTGTAAAGTATATAAATGTGGGTAGAAAAAAGGAAATATTGATGAGGTAGCGAGGGCCATAATGCATTGTCCTTGTATCCGAATCAAGTTCCCCACCCTGATAGAGGGTTTCAGGGCTAGTACTTGCCGGCGTTGTATATAATTATTTTCCCCTGCTCTACACATTTTTGACTGTTGCTTTTGCGGTATATCAAGTGAATGCTTTAAAGCGCTAACCTATATTGTCCATCGAAAGATTGCCTCCTTTAAGAACTTCTACTTTACGTGCCGTGTCCATTCAGGACGTAGACGATCACGGCTCTTCACAATTTCCTGTCCTTTGTAGCTCTTAATAAATTTTGTCTTTTTGTTATCTCTCCTAAACGTTGTTCCGCCATCCATTTACTCAAACTCATTCTTCTTCTTCTATGTGCCGTGTCCCTTCAGGACGTTGGTGGTCATGGCCCTCCACAATTTCTTGTCCTTTGTAGCTCTTAATAAATTTTGTCTTTTTGTTATCTCTCCTAAACGTTGTTCCGCCATCCATTTACTCAAACTCATTCTTCTTCTTCTATGTGCCGTGTCCCTTCAGGACGTTGGTGGTCATGGCTCTCCACAATTTCCTGTCCTTTGTAGCTCTTAATAAATTTTGTCTTTTTGTTATCTCTCCTAAACGTTGTTCCGCCATCCATTTACTCAAACTCATTCTTCTTCTTCTATGTGCCGTGTCCCTTCAGGACGTTGGTGGTCATGGCCCTCCACAATTTCTTGTCCTTTGTAGCTCTTAATAAATTTTGTCTTTTTGTTATCTCTCCTAAACGTTGTTCCGCCATCCATTTACTCAAACTCATTCTTCTTCTTCTATGTGCCGTGTCCCTTCAGGACGTTGGCGATCATGGCTCTCCACCATGTCTTTCAGTAATAGATAGCTACACATAGTTTTTGCCTTACCCGTTCCACTCCTGATGATCATCTCAGAATGTGATGGAAAATACTTGGGAAATAAACGTGATTTTCACTGTTACGGTGCATTTCTTGCATCATTTGATTGTAAAACACGGAAAAATATTCGTGAATATCAAAGGATTATACTAAAAGTAAGCAGACATAATGTTTCTAATTTATTTGATTACACAAACACCCACACACCCACACACCCTCACGCACACACACACACACACACACACACATATAGATATATTTGTTTATATTAGGATATTACATTGAAAAAATGTCAAAATCGCTACACAGCTGCAGTTGTGTTTCCATGCGTATCAATACATCTGGCCAGTAATTTTCAATTGCATGATGAGACGCATTGATACGCACCGAAACACGACTGCAATTGTGTAGCGATTTTGACATATTTTCGATGTAATATCTTAAAATAGATAATATTGCTCTACTTTGTATTGAGCCCTCTTTTAAATCAAATGTTACAAGCGTTGGAATTGTACTCTATTCATTCTCATCTTACCTGGATATATATATATATATATATATATATATATATATATATATATATATATATATATATTGTGTGTGTATTTAGGCAGCAATTTTTAATTTATGCATGTTTCCTTAAATAATATAGACAATAAACAAAAACTAAAAATTCTTGAATCGATATACATAAAACTGTTGAAACCTCACCTGAACTAAATAAACTATGAAATCTCCACAAATATTCTTAAACGCCTATAATTAATAACAGAAGCCATTGGTTTATACCAATAGTTTCCCATACTTAATACATCTCATTTTCACTCTCGCGTGGTCTTGTGTGACGTCATGAGCTGCGATGCGATTTTCGCTTCCGCGTCTCGTATGCACGAGTTTGACGTTGCTTTGAAATTTTTCATACAATAAAAACATGCAACTATCATTATTGTTTCGTCTGTGTATTCTTTGATATATTGTAATGTAATTGTCATCTTTGATTATGTAAGCCAAAAGCTTAGATCGGATTAAAACATGTATCAATATGGTGATGTCTTTCAATGATAATGTTATTAAGCTTATGAGACAATATGAAAGGAACTTACTTAAAATAAATAGACAAAACTTGTCTATATTACTTAATGAAACATGCATCAATATATATATATATATATATATATATATAATGTCATCAACAGACAGACTGTTTTGCTGTATCACAGCTCATCAGTGCGGCTAGACATCCGGTTGCCACTAGCTAGGATCGAAACCCGACTAAATTGGTATCAGGTGGATATTCTACCACTAAGCTGTCGATATAAGGTCTTCGTTTTTGATTTTTATTTGGTTTGGGTTTTACTTTGTTTCCTTTTATAGATCCTTTGCGATTCACTCTCTTGAGATGAACGTTTTATGCCGGGCTCCCGATTTCGAAATGTCCGTCGAGATGGCGTTGTCTCTGTCAGGTAGAGAAAATCGTCTGCTTCGAGTCACCATTTTCCTGTTTTTCGTCAATGTTTTCGGCCATCGTCTTCGTCAACAAGCTTCTTTGCCAAACTCTTTCGTTCTTTCAGCCACAGACAGACACAAGCGCAGACATATCCACACACATCGACGCACACATGAATAGATTCGTGTCATCTTTTGGTGACTGGTTCCTTCCAACAAGAGAGAATTGCAATTCTTCGACGGGCAAATCACTGGAGAGTAAGAGATTTCCTAAAAGTTTCTACATTTTGATCTCAAACTTTGCTTCCATGATACCAGGGCAACCCAATTCTGTTTTTGTTCTTTTGCTTTATATTTTCTTCGTTTTGACTCAGTGGCATTTTCTTTCTTTGATTTCTTTATAAAATAAATTTCATCGATTATTAGGTTGGTGCAAAAGGAATGTCGTTTTCTCACATAGTAACACATGTGAGAAAACGACAGTATTTTTGCACCAACCTAATATTTTGTTTACTTTTCTGTTCGATCCAAATCTTTCTTTCTTCTCTTCGTTAGTTTAAAATTCTTTTTTTTTTTTTCGCTTCGATATCTCTTTCTTTCTGCTTTTCTTTTTATTCCTTATATCACTTTCTTTCTTTCTTTTTTTCTTTCTTTCTGTCTTTTTTTTCTTTTTCTACGGCATTTCTTTCTTCTCTTCCATATTTTACAATTCGTTTTTTTTCTGTTCGATATTTTAATTTTCTTTTTTCTTTTTCTGTTTCCCCTACTGTTTGTTTCTCTTGTCTTTCTTTCTAGTCCTTGTTTGCTTGTTTGTTTGTTTGTTTCTTTCTTTCTTTCTTTAATTCTCTCCTTCATGCTTTCTTTCTTTTTCTCTTTCTTTCTTTCTTTCTTTCATTCTTTCTTTCTCTCTTTCTTTCTTTCTTTCTTTCTTTCTTTCTTTCTTCATAGTCCTTGTTTGCTTGTTTGTTTGTTTCTTTCTTTCTTTCTTTCTTTAATTCTCTCCTTACGCTTTCTTTCTTTCTTTCTTTCTTTCTTTCTTTCTTTCTTTCTTTCTTTCTTTCCTTGACGCTTTCTTTCTTTCTTTCTTGCTTTCTTTCTTTCTTTCTAATCCTTGTTTGCTTTTTCTTTCTTTCTTTCTTTCTTACTTTCTTTCTTTCCTTCTTTCTTTCTTTCTTTCTTTCTTTAATTCTCTCCTTTACGCTTTCCTTCTTTCTTTCTTTCTTACTTTCTTTCTTTCTCGTCCTTGCTTGCTTGTTTGTTTGTTTCTTTGTTTCTTTCTTACTTTCTTTCTTTCCTTCTTTCTTTCTTTCTTTAATTCTCTCCTTTACGCTTTCTTTCTCTCTTTCTTTCTTTCCTTCTTTCTTTCTTATTGTTTCGTTCTGTTTCCCTTCTTCGCTTCTTCTCTTCTTTCTTTCTTTCTTTCTTTCTTTCTTTCTTTCTTTCTTTTTTCCTAATCATTGTTTGTTTCTTTCTGTCTTTCTTTCTTTCTAGTCCTTGTAACACTTTCCTTTTTTCTTCCTTCAATTCTCCCCTAGATTCTTTCTTTCTTTCTTTCTTTCTAGTCCCTGTTTCTTTCTTTCTTTCCTTCTCTGATAATTTCCAGTGATTTTGACGCATATATCAACCATAATTAAGCTTTTATTTAATTCAGTTTAACTGCCTTTATTGGTTTTGTTGTAACCTAGAAAAGGTCACTAAATGAGGAATAACCAAAACGGAAGTTGCAAATGAAATGATAATCTTTATAACAAAATAATAACAAAATACAATACTCGCCAGCGGCGTGAAGTAGGTAAACCACTGATAGGGGTGGACTACTTAGATAGAATATTACCCCAAATTACAATAGTGTTCAACGTATTTATGTAGATTCGCACATGACCATTAGTGTTCATAGGGTACGGCTTATTACAGCTTAATATTTAATTGACCCATTTCCTTGTTTCTTTCATATTTCAATATATACATTATTATTATTTTTATTTTCTTTGCTTTCTGGCGTTTACACATTTCTTTCCGGGTCCCACCCAGGGACCTAAGGTTAGAAATGGCATCATGACACTTTTCACTGACAAAAAAAAAAAAAAATTACATAGATAGAGCCCTTCGTAAGGTGTGAGCTGTACTTGTCAGAACAATTTTTTGTATCTCCTTGAGGCATGGGCTTCCAGGAATCTCTTCAGTTAGTCTACTGCAATCTTTTCCAACCAGTCCTAGGGCTCCAACTACAACAGGGATTGTTGATGTTCCCATATGCCACATTTTCGAGACCTCTATTTCAAGGTCCTTGTATTGTGACAGCTTTTTGAATATCTTCAAAGATACATTGCAGTCAGCAGGGACTGCCATATCAATAAGGAGGCACCGTTTTTGTTTGTGGTCTTTCAGTGTGTATTGTGTAGTCCCATAGAATTGTAACAGGTCCTATCTCCGTAACCGGGTCTGGGTGGTGTTCATACCAGTTTCTTTCAGTTTCCTTCCCGTAGAAGTTGCAGATTTTCCAGTGCAGATATTGGCCCACTCTGTCATGTCGGGTTTTATATTCAGTGGGTGCCAACATCGTGCAACCTGATACATTGTTGTTGTTGTTGTTGTTGTTGTTTGTTTATGTTATGTTTCCTGCTTTGTATCCTGTAGATCCGGGTCCAAACTATGGTCCTAAGACCCTAAAGCAGAATTGTCATTAACTTGATAGCACTTTTCTTCGTATATAGGATGTTCCTAGCAGGGCGGTCTTCTGGGCAACTTGAATGATGATGCTACCTGGGACACTGTTAGTAAAATTATCCATTCCTTTTCTCGCGAGGCCCAGTGCTCATATTACTATTGGTACAGCCGTGGTTTTTATTCCCCATATCCTTACTATTATTATTAGGTTGGTGCAAAAATAATGTCGTTTTCTCACATATGTGAGAAAACAACATTATTTTTGCACCCACCTAATATCATTATTAATTGTGTATGTTATGTTACCTACTTTGTAACCTGTAGAGCCGGGTTCAAACTATGGTCCTTAGACCCTATAAGAGAATTGCCATTTAATTAATAGCATTTTTCTTAGTGTAGTGGATGTTCCTAGTAGGGCGATCTTCTGGCAACTTGTATGTTGATGTTACCTGGAACACTGTTATTAAAATTGTCCATTCCTTTTCTCACGAGGTCCAGTGCTCCGATTACTATTGGTACAGTCTCAGACTTCATCCCCCACATCCTGTTAATCTCGATCTCCAGGTCCTTGTATTTGGACAATTTCCATGGCGGTGTTTCTCTCATAGGGGTACTGCTATGTCAATAAGCATAGACTTCCTGCATTTGTTGTCTTTTATGATAATATCAGGTCTGCTGGCTTTTTTTTTTCGCTGTCAGTTTGAATTGGCATGTCCCAGAGGATAGTTACATCGTTATTTTGTGTAACTGTGTCTAGTTGGTGCTCATACCATCTCTCAGTGGTTTCGATTTTCTGCTTCTTGCATATCTTAAAAATATAAATAAATAAAAATATTACATAGGGCTCCAACTACAACAGGGATTGTTGATGTTTCCATGCGCCACATTTTTGAGATTTCTATTTCTAGGTCCTTGTATTTTGACAGATTTTTGAATATCTTCAAAGATACATTGCAGTCTGCAGGGACTGCCATATCAATAAGGAGTCACTTTTTTTTGTTTGTGGTTTTTAATAACAATGTCTGGGCGATTATTATTATTATTATTATTTTCTTTGGTTTCTGGGGTATACATCGTTTCCTTCTGGGACCCAACTAGAGACCTAAGGTTAGTAATGGCGTCATGATATTTTCCACTCGTCATTTCTGTATAAGAAAACAAAAATAAACTAAGATTACCGACATTTTACATGGATAAAACTCTTCGTAATGTGTGAGCTGTACTCGTGAGTGCAACATTTGGTATTTCTTTAGGGCATGGCCTACGACAAAACCCTTCATTGAGTCTATTCGGAACCTTTTCCAATTCAACTACAACTGGAATTATTGATAACCCCACGTGCCACATTTTTGAGTTTTCCCCTCCAAGAGTGCTGGATTTCGATCGTTTTTTCAAGATCTTCAAAAACATATTACAATCTGCAGGAATTGACATATCAATAAGAAAGCATATTCTGCTTTTGTGGTATTTGATCAAGATGTCCGAGCGTTTGTTTATATTAACTTATTTGTCACGGACAGAGTATTGACCAGGAAGAGGGTGATCTTGCTATCGTTTTCGTCATTTGGAACCTTGCATTTATTTCGTTTCTCGGTTCTTTGCCGATGCAATAGATATATTATGGTTTATTAGAACTTTAAAGGCGTGAAGCCACTAGCACGCAAGGGGTTACAGAGAGTTAGAGCTAGAGCAAATAGGAGTGATAGAGAAAAGGATGAAGAGAAGGATAGGGGATAGATCAGGCAGATGGAGACGTCGATTGACATTACATTTGAATAGTTGGCGATAACTATCAGGGAAACAGGAGTAGGGGATGAATTTCCACAGGCGGGAAGTGTGAGACATGAAGCTATTGGAGTAGAAGAGACGGTTATATTTAATAGTTTCGACAGTGAAAGGGTGAGAGCAAGATGTCAGCCTAGTTGAACACTTAAATTCATGAAGTCTGGGAACCAGCGAAAGCAGCTCATCGGAGCAGTTACCGTGAAAGTATTTGTCAAAAAAACAGGAGGCGACGGCACGTCTGTGAGAGAGCGACTGCAGACGAGATGTCAGATTAGGGCTAATGATATTGCATATCTGTCTCTGGATCTTATCAAGAACCCTGAGGCAAACAGAAGGGGCTCCAGAGTATATATGGCAGCAATACGCCATGCAAGAGCGAATGGATTGACCTCTCTTATTACTGAGTTTCCCTTATTGGGAATTTGGTTTACTGTGTCGTTCCAGACAATTCTTCCCGTTCTCTTTCACATATATTAATCTAACATCCGTCCGTATATTGAATACTTCTGCTATATCTTGTCTGGCGTTTCTGCTTAATATCTCAGGATGTCTGAAAAAAATCGAATAAAGAATCTATAATGGAATCGATCATGGCTCTCCACAATTTCCTCTCTGTTGTAGCTCTTAATAAGTTTTTGTCTTTTTGTAATCTCTCTTAAACATTATTCCGCCATCCATTTACTCAAACACATTCTTCTTATTCTACTTCTCCTTCTATGTGCCGTGTTTCTTCAGGAGGTTGGCGATCATGGCTCTCCACAATTTCCTCTCCTTACTAGCTCTTAATAAATTTTGTCTTTTTATTAACACTCCTAAACCATGTTCAGCCATCCATTGATTCAAGCTCCTTCTTCTTCTATGTGCCTTGTTCCTTCTGGACGTAGGCGATCATGGCTCTCCACAATTTCCTCTCCTTTCTAGCTCTTAATAATTTTTTTCTTTTTATTACCTCTCCTAAACCTTGTTCAGCCATCCATTGATTCAAGCTCCTTTTTCTTCTATGTGCCGTGTTTCTTCAGGAGGTTGGCGATCATGGCTCTCCACAATTTCCTCTCCTTTCTAGGTCTTAATAAATTTTTTCTTTTTATTACCTCTCCTAAACCTTGTTCAGCCATCCATTGATTCAAGCTCATTCTTCTTCTTCTAAGTAATGTGTTCTTACAGGACATTGACAAGGCATCTATAATTCAGCCGTTTCTCCACCAACATGACGTGACTTCATGTATTTTCTATAAATATCTTCATGGCAACTGCTCTGACAATATTTCTACTCTGATACCTCAACTATTTGTTCGGAATTCCCTGAATATATCGATCCAGGTAACCTACGGTGCGAGCAATAAATGATCAGTACTAAAAATAAGAACGAGACGACATATTCCGAGACATGGACAGTGGAACGAGAACAGTCTGCCCCGGAGATTAAATAAAGGGTTCAGTTCGGAATTCCCTGAATATATCGATCCGGGTAACCTACAGGGCGAGCAATAAATGAACAGTACTAAAAATAAGAACTAGAGGAGATATCACGAGACGTGGACAGTGGAACGAGAACAGTCTGCCCCGGAGATTAAATAAAGGGACCAGTTCGGAATTCCCTGAATATATCGATCAAGGTAACCTACAGGGCGAGCATTAAATGAGCAGTACTAAAAATAAGAACTAGACGAGATATCCCGAGACATGGACAGTGGAACGAGAACAGTCTGCCCCGGAGATTAAATAAAGGGTTCAGTTCGGAATTCCCGGAATATATCGATACAGGTAACCTACAGGGCGATAAATTGTCGTCTAAATGAGGCCGAAATGAAAATAACACTGACATTTCATTTAAATAGATAGACAGGGGGCGAGAGATAAATTGTCGTCTAAATGAAGCAGAAATGAAAATAACACTGACATTTCATTT
The DNA here is from genome assembly GCA_963932145.1 of Acanthosepion lycidas. Lineage (NCBI taxonomy): Eukaryota > Metazoa > Mollusca > Cephalopoda > Sepiida > Sepiidae > Acanthosepion > Acanthosepion lycidas. The sequence goes on from OZ010611.1 coordinate 11,790,120, forward strand.
CAACAGATAGACAGGGGGCGAGGGATAAATTGTCGTCTAAATGAGGCCGAAATGAAAATTACACTGACATTTCATTTCAACAGATAGACAGGGGGGCGATGGATAAATTGTCGTCTAAATGAGGCCGAAATGAAAATAACACTGACATTTCATTTCAACAGATAGACAGGGGGGCGAGGGATAAATTGTTGTCTAAATGAGGCCGAAATGAAAATAACACTGACATTTCATTTGAACAGATATACAGGTTTCGTTGGATAAATTGTCGTCTAAATGAGACCGAAATGAAAATAACACTGACATTTCATTTCAACAGATAGACATGGGGCGAGGGATAAATTGTCGTCTAAATGAGGCCGAAATGAAAATAACACTGACATTTCATTTCAACAGATAGACATGGGGCGAGGGATAAATTGTCGTCTAAATGAGGCCGAAATGAAAATAACACTGACATTTCATTTGAACAGATATACAGGTTTCGTTGGATAAATTGTCGTCTAAATGAGACCGAAATGAAAATAACACTGACATTTCATTTCAACAGATAGACATGGGGCGAGGGATAAATTGTCGTCTAAATGAGGCCGAAATGAAAATAACACTGACATTTCATTTCAACAGATAGACATGGGGCGAGGGATAAATTGTCGTCTAAATGAGGCCGAAATGAAAATAACACTGACATTTCATTTGAACAGATATACAGGTTTCGTTGGATAAATTGTCGTCTAAATGAGACCGAAATGAAAATAACACTGACATTTCATTTCAACAGATAGACATGGGGCGAGGGATAAATTGTCCTCTAAATGAGGCCGAAATGAAAATAACACTGACATTTCATTTCAACAGATAGACATGGGGCGAGGGATAAATTGTCGTCTAAATGAGGCCGAAATGAAAATAACACTGACATTTCATTTGAACAGATATACAGGTTTCGTTGGATAAATTGTCGTCTAAATGAGACCGAAATGAAAATAACACTGACATTTCATTTCAACAGATAGACATGGGGCGAGGGATAAATTGTCGTCTAAATGAGGCCGAAATGAAAATAACACTGACATTTCATTTCAACAGATAGACATGGGGCGAGGGATAAATTGTCGTCTAAATGAGGCCGAAATGAAAATAACACTGACATTTCATTTGAACAGATATACAGGTTTCGTTGGATAAATTGTCGTCTAAATGAGACCGAAATGAAAATAACACTGACATTTCATTTCAACAGATAGACATGGGGCGAGGGATAAATTGTCGTCTAAATGAGGCCGAAATGAAAATAACACTGACATTTCATTTCAACAGATAGACATGGGGCGAGGGATAAATTGTCGTCTAAATGAGACCGAAATGAAAATAACACTGACATTTCATTTGAACAGATATACAGGTTTCGTTGGATAAATTGTCGTCTAAATGAGACCGAAATGAAAATAACACTGACATTTCATTTCAACAGATAGACAGGGGGCGAGGGATAAATTTTCGTCTAAATGAGGCCGAAATGAAAATAACACTGACATTTCATTTCAACAGATAGACAGGGGGCGATGGATAAATTGTCGTCTAAATGAGGCCGAAATGAAAATAACACTGACATTTCATTTCAACAGATAGACATGGGGCGAGGGATAAATTGTCCTCTAAATGAGACCGAAATGAAAATAACACTGACATTTCATTTCAACAGATAGACAGGGGGCGAGGGATAAATTTTCGTCTAAATGAGGCCGAAATGAAAATAACACTGACATTTCATTTCAACAGATAGACAGGGGGCGATGGATAAATTGTCGTCTAAATGAGGCCGAAATGAAAATAACACTGACATTTCATTTCAACAGATAGACAGGGGGCGAGGGATAAATTATCGTCTAAATGAGGCCGAAATGAAAATAACACTGACATTTCATTTCAACAGATAGACAGGGGGCGAGGGATAAATTTTCGTCTAAATGAGGCCGAAATGAAAATAACACTGACATTTCATTTCAACAGATAGACATGGGGCGAGGGATAAATTGTCGTCTAAATGAGGCCGAAATTAAAATAACACTGACATTTCATTTCAACAGATAGACATGGGGCGAGGGATAAATTGTCGTCTAAATGAGGCCGAAATGAAAATAACACTGACATTTCATTTCAACAGATAGACATGGGGCGAGGGATAAATTGTCGTCTAAATGAGGCCGAAATGAAAATAACACTGACATTTCATTTGAACAGATATACAGGTTTCGTTGGATAAATTGTCGTCTAAATGAGACCGAAATGAAAATAACACTGACATTTCATTTCAACAGATAGACATGGGGCGAGGGATAAATTGTCGTCTAAATGAGGCCGAAATGAAAATAACACTGACATTTCATTTGAACAGATATACAGGTTTCGTTGGATAAATTGTCGTCTAAATGAGGCCGAAATGAAAATAACACTGACATTTCATTTCAACAGATAGACAGGGGGCGAGGGATAAATTGTCGTCTAAATGAGGCCGAAATGAAAATAACACTGACATTTCATTTCAACAGATAGACAGGGGGAGAGGGATAAATTGTCGTCTAAATGAGGCCGAAATGAAAATAACACTGACATTTCATTTCAACAGATAGACATGGGGCGAGGGATAAATTGTCGTCTAAATGAGACCGAAATGAAAATAACACTGACATTTCATTTCAACAGATAGACAGGGGGCGAGGGATAAATTTTCGTCTAAATGAGGCCGAAATGAAAATAACACTGACATTTCATTTCAACAGATAGACATGGGGCGAGGGATAAATTGTCGTCTAAATGAGGCCGAAATTAAAATAACACTGACATTTCATTTCAACAGATAGACATGGGGCGAGGGATAAATTGTCGTCTAAATGAGGCCGAAATGAAAATAACACTGACATTTCATTTCAACAGATAGACATGGGGCGAGGGATAAATTGTCGTCTAAATGAGGCCGAAATGAAAATAACACTGACATTTCATTTGAACAGATATACAGGTTTCGTTGGATAAATTGTCGTCTAAATGAGACCGAAATGAAAATAACACTGACATTTCATTTCAACAGATAGACATGGGGCGAGGGATAAATTGTCGTCTAAATGAGGCCGAAATGAAAATAACACTGACATTTCATTTGAACAGATATACAGGTTTCGTTGGATAAATTGTCGTCTAAATGAGGCCGAAATGAAAATAACACTGACATTTCATTTCAACAGATAGACAGGGGGCGAGGGATAAATTGTCGTCTAAATGAGGCCGAAATGAAAATAACACTGACATTTCATTTCAACAGATAGACAGGGGGAGAGGGATAAATTGTCGTCTAAATGAGGCCGAAATGAAAATAACACTGACATTTCATTTCAACAGATAGACATGGGGCGAGGGATAAATTGTCGTCTAAATGAGACCGAAATGAAAATAACACTGACATTTCATTTCAACAGATAGACAGGGGGCGAGGGATAAATTGTCGTCTAAATGAGGCCAAAATGAAAATAACACTGACATTTCATTTCAACAGATAGACAGGGGGAGAGGGATAAATTGTCGTCTAAATGAGGCCGAAATGAAAATAACACTGACATTTCATTTCAACAGATAGACATGGGGCGAGGGATAAATTTTCGTCTAAATGAGGCCGAAATGAAAATAACACTGACATTTCATTTCAACAGATAGACAGGGGGCGATGGATAAATTGTCGTCTAAATGAGGCCGAAATGAAAATAACACTGACATTTCATTTCAACAGATAGACATGGGGCGAGGGATAAATTGTCGTCTAAATGAGACCGAAATGAAAATAACACTGACATTTCATTTCAACAGATAGACAGGGGGCGAGGGATAAATTTTCGTCTAAATGAGGCCGAAATGAAAATAACACTGACATTTCATTTCAACAGATAGACATGGGGCGAGGGATAAATTGTCGTCTAAATGAGGCCGAAATGAAAATAACACTGACATTTCATTTCAATAGATAGACAGGGGGCGAGGGATAAATTGTCGTCTAAATGAGGCCGAAATGAAAATAACACTGACATTTCATTTGAACAGATATACAGGTTTCGTTGGATAAATTGTCGTCTAAATGAGACCGAAATGAAAATAACACTGACATTTCATTTCAACAGATAGACATGGGGCGAGGGATAAATTGTCGTCTAAATGAGACCGAAATGAAAATAACACTGACATTTCATTTCAACAGATAGACAGGGGGCGAGGGATAAATTTTCGTCTAAATGAGGCCGAAATGAAAATAACACTGACATTTCATTTCAACAGATAGACATGGGGCGAGGGATAAATTGTCGTCTAAATGAGGCCGAAATGAAAATAACACTGACATTTCATTTGAACAGATATACAGGTTTCGTTGGATAAATTGTCGTCTAAATGAGACCGAAATGAAAATAACACTGACATTTCATTTCAACAGATAGACAGGGGGCGAGGGATAAATTGTCGTCTAAATGAGACCGAAATGAAAATAACACTGACATTTCATTTCAACAGATATACAGGGTCCGATGGATAAATTGTCGTCTAAATGAGGCCGAAATGAAAATAACACTGGCATCTCATTTGAACAGATAGACAGGTTTCTATGGATACATTGTCGTCTAAATGTTGCAAAGATGAATATAACACTGGCCTCTATTTTAAACATATGTAGGTACCAAAATTTCACAAAAATATCTTGAAATGCTAAAGTAGTAACTTTATTCAATAAAATCATCATTAGCTTCAACCACACCGTCCCGACCACCTAGGATACTGCTACATCTTTTCTGGACTGTCTCCTTGTGCAAGTTCCTAAAAGCTGCCATAATTCTTGCATTCAGCTTATCTTTGGTATAACAAGGCGTTTTCTTGGTCTCTTGTTTAACTGCCCCCCCCCCCCACCACACATATTAATCAAGCGGGGTTGCAATCTGGGGAGCTAGTTGGTCAAATATAAGGGGTATTGTCGTCGTAGAATTTCTCTGACAGCCATGACTGCATTTCCCTGCTTATGTGACATGGTGCAGAGTCCTGTTGCCAGACATAGGGATTTCCAGTCAACCTCTTGACCCAGGTCAGCACTAACTTTTCAAGGCCCTTGATGTAGGCCCCCTTGTTTAGTCGGGTTTAGACTAGAGTAAAATGATAGAAATGTCTGGTTTAGACTTCAGTCGAAAAGATAGATATATACTACAGTTCAAATGTTTGAAACGACCCTAAGAGTTATCATGGGATAAATTTAACAGAAGAGTGAACAAAAATGTAAAAGAGCTCTTATAGTTATTGAAAAAAAATAATTTATCAAACTTATACTTTGAGAAACATTTGCAACGATGCTAAACATTTATGCTGCAGTAATCAAGGCTAAAGGAGGATATTTTGAGAACGAAATTTAATCATAAAATGTTTTTCTCCTTTTTATCATAAAATTTCTAATTAAAATCATGCCTCATTCTTTTAACCGTGTATAAATATTTTCTCTTATTTAAAGAACAAAATAACCACTTTTTGGGTCAATTAAAAAAATAAAATATCAGAGGTAGCCTGAAAATTTTGATCTGTAGCGAAGGTCGGGTTTAGAATAAATTCTGAATATTTCCTGATAGGGAAAAGTTTGACAAATTTGCCATTATGGACGAGGAGAACACTTAATATTTATTTGCTGCCCTACACTGGCAGGATGTGACAAATGGTGAGTTTAATGAATTGTACCAGAGCGCGTGCCCCCGGGGCAGGTTCAAAAATAGCCCAGCCGTCAAAACCGTCGTTTACGCAGGAATCGGTTTTAAAACCAATCGTCACTCTTTAGTGCAATAAGGGAGGTAATGCCGCGGGCAACTTTTACCCACGAGACCGGTCACATCTTAGTAATATTTTCAGTCTGCGCTCAGCCCGAAGTCGGAAGCACAACTTCGAGATGAAATGTTATTTGTCCGTTCAGTTACAGATGCTATTATCTTGATCTCAACCCGATGGCCAAGGAATGAAGAAAAGGGTTACTCAGACCAAAACTGACGTTGAGATATCTTCACAAATCTTCGTTCGCTAATCCTAACCCAGATATAATGGAATTTACCTTATGCTTTTATAAGTCTAACGATCGTCCAGGCTTTGGATATTTCTGCTACATCTGGTCTGGTAATAAAATCCAAAGAAGACTGTGCAATGTTATTGGTCCTGAGATGATATATCGGCTTCAGTCAATTTTCCACCGCCGTGTGTCTTTTCTATCGCTAGCTGCTCGATCAATGAATGCAGAATGTTTCCCTATAAGGAAAGGGCTAATAGTTAAACTACCGTGTTGTTATGGTAATTTAAACCCGCACTCCTGGACTCACCCAGCTATAAATAGGAGCAGGTACTGCTTTTTGAAGAGGGAAGTTTCCAGCAGCCAGCTCTGACTGTCAGACCGAATATTCTTGCTCTAACATTCTCGTTATATTAGTGTTTCTGTTAATATATTTGTTTAAGTCAATTTCTCTCTTTGAGCCTATTTATGGCCCTAAAAAAGCCATAATAGATAGATAGATAAATAGATAGATAGATGGATGAACAGGCTTAGATAGTGTTATAGTAATTTATTTACACGCGCGCATGGACTCTCCCAGCTATAAATAGGAGAAGGTACTGCCTTCTGGAGGGTGAAGTTTCCAGCAGTCAGCTCTGACAGTCAGACCGAACATTCTTGCTGTAACACTCTCGTTTTATATGTTTGTATTACTGTTTCTGTTAATATATTGGTTTAACTCAATTCCTCTCATTGTGTCTTTATTTCTGACCCTAACAACACCACAACACGTGCATAGGAGAAAGAACAAAAGAATTCGCAGAAAGTGAAAATGACAACGAAAATGAAAGTGAAAGTGAAAGTAATCTTTAATGCTCTCTTTATCTTGTCATCTGACACCATCCTTTTTTAAAAAGTAATTTATTACGCCATCCGAAATTTTCTGCTTTGATCTCTTTTAAATATTTCTTTAAAGCGACAGGTAGCTTTATTCATTGAGTGATTTTGTGAAATTTTTTCTTGTCTTTTTTTTTTTAAATAAATCTAAAGATCTTGATTTGGTTCTTCGTTCGCAAAAACGACGTTCTGACTTACATTGATTTCTGCGCCATGTCGAAAAGCAGAAACTCCACCTTTCATCGACAAGATCGCTGAAAAGATTAGAATAAATCAAAATGTCCAATGCTTGTGCATTTCTCACTTCCTAAATGATTTAGAAGCATTTGGAATTCGGCAGACAGTTTTTTTTTTATCACTGGATATTTAACTTAACGAGGTAAGAAGGTCGCCGATAAAGAGAGAAAATTTATTGACAGTAGTATGATATTCTGGCATCGAAAGGGTTTATTTCATCGTTTTCGTATTTGTTTTTTTCTTGCGAGGTGCTGACAAGAAGAAGGAAAATTTATAGCAGTCAAGAATTGGGTCTGTGCTATAAAATTACGAAGAAAGGTAATATCAAAAATTGCCCAAAATTTACAGATTGTAAATATAGGTATACGGAAGCATTTAGAAGCAATGGATAGCGGCTCGGACTGTGAAATGGAAGTGCCGAGTTCGAATTTCCAGTAGAGTTACGTTGAGAATCCAATTCTCCTCTCTCCCACGGTTATGGAGGAATGAGATTTTCGAGTTCGAATTCCAGTCCTTACATTCACTTACATGATTAGGAAAAGTATGAATTATCTCTTCCCCACACAATAAATAGCAAGACAGATTGGATGCTAAGCCTTGACTGGCAACCGGTCTAGGAGAAGACAAAAACTGTATTCAAAATCATCCTGGAAAGGGAAACTCCGTTAGGCTATCTTGCCACAGACACACCACTACGACGCCAGATGTTTACGTTTAGAAAGACACATAAGTAAAAACGTAGAACTAACTATACACACCGCATATCCTGTGACTAAAACATTGCTTCCTGAAATTACTAAAGCATTATTCCAAAGATACTTCCATTTATATAAAGTGCGGTACATAATTATAAGGCCAGCTGAATAATTCTTAATAGTATTAATAATCTGTAAGTCTCAAGAGTAGGAAATTATTCAAAAACTCAAGAAAGGATTGGTGCATAATTATAAGGCCATTAAATTTGATTGGTGCATAATGTGCTTTGATTTTCTATCTCTCTTTTAATACAGTTTTCCATTCTCTTATATTCTCTTTTTGTAACTCCCTTGCATCTTAGTGGCCATATTGCCTTGCTTGGAGTGAGATTATTAAATATATTTAAATGCAATGTCAATCGTTATCTTCTGTCTTCTTAATTCTTCTTCTTTTATTCTCCTCTCTCCTTAATAGCGTTTTTTTTTTCTCATATTCTCAATTTGATCTTCAAAAATTTAAATGCAATGTCAATCGTTATCTTCTGTCTTCTTAATTCTTGTTCTTTTATTATCCACTCTCCTTAATAGTGTTTTCTTTTTCTCATATTCTCAATTTGATCTTCAAAAATTTAAATGCAATGTCAATCGTTATCTTCTGTCTTCTTAATTCTTGTTCTTATATTGTCCTCTCTCCTTAATAGCGTTTTTTTTTCTCATATTCTCAATTTGATCTTCAAAAATTTAAATGCAATGTCAATCGTTATCTTCTGTCATCTTAATTCTTGTTCTTTTATTGTCCTCTCTCCGTAATAGTGTCTTCTTTTTCTCATATTCTCTATTTGATCTTCAAAAATTTAAATGCAATATCAATCGTTATCTTCTGTCTTCTTAATTCTTGTTCTTTTATTGTCCTCTCTCCTTAATAGTGTTTTCTTTTTCTCATATTCTCAATTTGATCTTCAAAAGTTTAAATGCAATGTCAATCGTTATCTCCTGTCTTCTTAATTCTTGTTCTTTTACTGTCCTCTCTCCTTGACATTTTTTTCTTATATTCTCTAACACTCAGTAACCTATTGTGTCCTAGTGGCTTTAATGCCTTGCTTGGTGTGAAAAAAAAAAAAAAATAAACATAAAAAAAAGCATTTCATTCTGCCACCGATAAACTCCTTGTAGTCAATTCGGTAGAGCAGCTATTATGGTTAAATAAACTGCAAAAATCTTCTTTTGTAAATCCAAATCGTGACATGTATTGATACGAGTGAAGCATTGGGGACGTAATATTCTTGCCAGTATTCATGCATTCAATTAATGCACACAAGTTCAAAACTAAAGACTCAATCGGATACATTGATACGTTCTGATAAACATTGTGAAAAAGTTAGTGAAATAAATTATTTGACAGAAAACTTGTTATTTGAGACGCAACGTTAAATGTAATTTGACGCCGCACTGAAATAACAAAAAGAGCGAAAAATTAAATATTTTCATTAACTAATGAAAAAAATGTGTAAATTTCTTATTTTTTCTTTCAACCTTTGTAATTAAAGTCTGATGATCCGCAGTCCTTTTAAAAGGGCTGTGATGAAATAATTTATTACATGGAACCTTAGAGTGGTCTGTTTTTATTTAAATTATTTGCTCTGGATTTACATTGAGCTCTCTGGATTATTTCCTCCTTAGGTTTACCCATACGGATTAACTAGTTTTTCATAAACTAAATATACATATATATATATATATATATATATATATATATATATATACAAAGAGAGAAAAACTTGGCATATATATATATATATGAAAATACTGATAGATAAATAGATAGAAACAGATTACCATAGATAAATATATACGCACACACACACATATATATATATGATATTTTTTTGTTTAAAAATATGATTCCTTCCCGATTATGCATCCAACGTGTTCTTTTCTATTTTCTGCATATATATATATATATATATATATATATATATATATATATATATATATATATATATATATATATATATATATATATTCAAACCCACTTCTATTCTCCTCACTTTCTGATTCTCTTCAACAAGAAAATAATTGATATCATATTTTACCAAATCCCAGATTTTCGTTTTTGCTTTCAGATTTTTCGCGTAAAACTAATAAACATTTTTTTTTCCATTCTATTTTTGGAGCCGCTTGACATGAGAACGAAACCAGTAAAATATATATTCTCTTATTGCCATCCAGATTACTAAGCCGACAGTAAAGGAAAATGAATACCTTCTAGAATCGTCGTAAGCCCGCCGCCAAACATTTGATATCGACCACCCGTGTCAATTATATATTTCCCCCGATGCTCATTTAGCCACGGGCAAGGAAACGTTTATCTAAACAATTTCTCACTGAGGAGTGATTGACCAAAAACCAAATCCCAATAGGCACCATAAAAACCGTAAGACGCTGTTCGATTGGCGCCGACAGACCGAATAAATACAATGTGGAAGAGATAAAGGGCTGTGGTATTTGATGAGAAGTTGTACGACAAGAGACGAGAATACAAGATATCGCCATTAATCGAAATGCTCAACGTTAATTAAAATCTTCTTGCATTTGAAGTGAATGAAGTCAGTTCAGGTACAAGTACATGATAGATGTTCGTAACCCGAAATGTTCGTAACCGGAAATGTTTGTAAGCCGAAACTATTTTAAGTCACAGTACAATAAAATTGGAAAAGAAAAGCACGGCACAACACGCTAATATATACAAAATGGCGGTCGATTCAGAAATACTTCCGGTTGGGTTAACTCAGTTCCGCCATGTTGCAAAGAGGTTACTGAGTGTGAAAGAATATGAGAAAAAGAAAAAAAAACTTATTATGGAGAGTGGAGAATAAAAGAACAAGAATTAAGAAAGACAGAAGATAACGATTGCCATTGCATTTAAATTTTGGAAGATCAAATTGAGAATATAAGAAAAAGGAAACACTATTAAGGGGAGAGGACAATAAAAGAACAAGAATTAAGAAGACAGAAGATAACGATTGACATTGCATTTAAATTTTGGAAGATCAAATTGAGAATATGAGAAAAAGAAAACACTATTAAGGAGAGAGGATAAAAAAAGAACAAGAATTAAGAAGACAGAAGATAACGATTGACATTGCATTTAAATTTAAGAAGATCAAATTGAGAATATGAGAAAAAGAAAACACTATTAAGGAGAGAGGACAATAAAAGAACAAGAATTAAGAAGACACTAGAGGCAAATGAGGATGAGGGAAGCGAGCGGTAAATACATGAGTAAATAGATGTTTAAAAAGGGTGAAAAGACAGTCAACTTCTTTTCAGTATTTCTTGAGAGTGTTAAATTCTCTAAGCAGTCTTTCCTCCTTATATGTCAAAGAAATTTCAACACTTTCTTTCTGAGTCTAAATGTAAGTTTTCTTTTCATCTCAGTTTTCTTAAAAGTTGCTTGCATGGTACATCCACGGTTTTTACATAGGAATAAAGTGTCGTTGCCGACACTTGAGTTTGAACATAGATCGCCAGTGAGCAAACACAGGCGATCCCATTATTGAATTATGTATACCCCATGACCATAGAGGAAACGCATATATGTAAGAAGTAGCTGATGACTAACGATCGCCATTTCTTGCCTATCCTCTATTATTATTCGGATCGTTATTTCTAGTCTATCCTCTATTACTGTATAGACCGCTATTCACTATACTATTTCTCTATTCGGATCACTATATTGATTACAGTTCGAGCGAGTACTATTAGTGCGAGTGATATTCGAAGGCGTCTGACACCAGTATTGTTCAACGGCGTTACTATAGTTGTATCTGCGATTACAAAGTCTCTACTACAACGAGTATTCGTTGACATTACAAAAGTGCTAAGGAATGTTCGTTGACATCAAAAAACATATTTTATATCTATTTACACTTGATGTTTAGTCCTTTTCTTTCGCAAATTTATCGTAGGCCCCTGCAGTTCTCATGCTGTGTCTCCTAGCAATTAAGCGATTATTAACCCACATTTGGTGTCTGTTAAATTAACATCAATCGTAGAATGGCATGGGGGTTTCTCTGATATTTTTTTAACGTTCTACCATTTCAAAAGGATGTGCGGAACTCTATTTGGTTGGGAGTTTTTTTTTATATAGTCTCCTTTCATCCGATGAAGTAATGTTTCTATAGAAATTGCAAATTCATTATTTCAAGGCCACTATACTAATTACTATTCGGATCACTGTTTGGTGGTTATTATTCGAACGAGTAATATCGAGCAAGTACTATTAGTGTGAGTGATATTCAAAGGCTACTGACACCAGTATTGTTCAACGGCGTGACTATAATTGTATCTGCGATTACAAAGTCTCTAATACAACGAGCATTACGAAAGTGACAACGAGTGTTCATTGACATTACAAAAGTGGCAACGAGTGTTCATTGGCATCACAAAAACGCTATACTCAGTATCCTTCTGTAGCACAACATTTCTGTTGCTTGAAGTCTCCTCTTCATCTGTGAGAAAATTGTATTTCAGCACGCTTTTCTTTTCTTTTTTTTAAAAACTATTTTCCCCGTTTCTTAATACATTGGAAGGCACCTTTTTCTATAATCATACGACTTCGGATTTCTATGCCACATTTTCCGTCATTTGGTGTGAGACTCCCCAGGTTGTTACCCTGCTTTTTAATTGCTTCATTTCAATATCTCCAAGTAGTAGACTCTTCCTCTTGCGAATAACCATATATTTTGTTATCTTGCAATTGATCTTTAATTTTATTTTTCTTATTTTGCAATTCATCTTTAATGGCAATGGTAATATTAGCCGATTCCTTATAAATTTATATATATATATATATATATATATATATATATATATATATATATATATATATATATATGTGTAAGCAAATATATGGATATAGATCCGACAGTATGAAGAAAAATATACGGAAAAAACAAACAAAAATCCTTATATGCAATTATGCTGTTTTAATGTTAATATGTCAACGTCGGACGTTTCGGTCTAATAAACCATCTTCAGGACATATTCATAAAATATAATTAACATTATCAATTCAACATGACAAAGACGATGGCCATAAGAACAAGACTTATCCAAACAGATCCATCTCACGCACGGTGAATACTAGACCTGGCTTCTTTAGTATTTTCCCTTTTCTAGCGAGATTAATGCTCGACATATACACTTTAGATCAAAATAGAATTCTTTTCATTTTTCATTTTTCATTCAAAATACTCAAATTTTAGGAATACGTTTTCACAGCGTCGCCCACGTGACGACAACGTGACCATGTTTAAACAGAACGGTGATCATATAAAACTTTCAGTTATCTGTTTGGAGTAAGCAAACAGTTGACATTCATAGACCAAGCAGCCAGTAATGTTTTAGGCTGAAATTTATAAAATCGTTTTCTTAAAACATTTTTTTATTTACAGTATTTACATTATGCGGAATATTGTCATCTTTGTCGCCATATTTATCACAACGTTTCGGCCGTTGTATGCTCCGGCCTTCTTCAGGTGGTTGGAATGTTGAACTGAACCCTTTATTTTGATCACTGGGGTAGACTGTTCTAGTTCCACGTGCCATGTTTTAATGGATGTCAGTTATCTCCTGCTAATTTTCCCTCTGAAAGTTCTCCACTGCCTTAACCGGGTATTGAACTCACACTCTTTGGGTTCTGTTACTGGATCTAACCAACGCCTTTATCCAGTGTGCCATGTGTTCTTCAGGACACTTGGCACAGTGAGGATTTTTTTTTTATTTATTTTGATTTTTTTTTTAAGGGAAACAGGTTTCTCAAGCTTTTCACGCCGTTTCCAGTATCGATGGGAGTTTCCTTCCTAACCTTTTATTTGAAGCGGTGTGGAATGTCAACATCTAGATTATGTCATTATTTTCTCTTCCAGTTATATGTGCGTTTCATTTTAGTTGTTGCTGCTGTTGGTAGTCACCAAGTTTTTGTGGTTTCTATTATTTGGTGCAGTTCTTTTTTTATAACTATGTAAAGAAGGATGATTTTTGCTAAGACCTTCTTGATAAATTATAGAAAATTCCACAAGACATATCGGACCGATATTCTATTGTTATTAATTACTAATTAGAATTACTATATATAAATATAATTATGAAACAAACCTTTAAAGTATACATATGATTGAGTGATTGTTTTTCTATAGTATATAAACGTATGCATGTTATTTGGAGCCAGAATATTTTTTAGATTATAAGAATATTTTTTGTGAGATAATAATTGCTTAGTGATACAAGTCTTACTAATTAACCCATAGCTGGGAGGGGTAAATGTGGATTCATACCTTTTTAAAGGGTATTTGCGCGTAAGTGAATATAAGAATTCGGAGGGGAGTTGGAACTCGGCTCTCTGATTAACAATTACGTACCATTATATATTGCACCACCCGCACATCCAAGTTTAGAGTACCTGGTAATCGCAAAGAGTCATCCATCTAGGTACTGGTCATGCTCAACGTTGCTTAACTTCGCTGATCTTATGAGAAGCCTGGATATGAAGAATTTAAGATTGTAGTGGAGCATTCGCCCCGGTGTCTGTTCTACAAAAAACTGCCTTTGGAAGGTGCTGCCCGAAAGGAACTTCTTCCTTACGAATGGCATGCGAAAGGAATGAGGATAGGTTGCCTCTGTGTACATCGCACGGCGCATCTTAGCTGTAAAGTTCTAAACTTGTGAAACTTACGAATGTCGCTCATCAGAACCTTTCTCACGGTAAGAAGAATATTTATTGTGAGACAATAATCCGTTAGTGATAAAATTCTTGCTAATTAACCCATACCTGGGGGACAAGTGGTGGATTCATAGCTTTCCCAAAGGTACCTGCGCGTAAGTGAATATAATAAACTCAACGGGAATTGGAATTGGGATCTACGATTAACATTTCCGAGTCATTGTATATCACACATGCCAGAAATCCAAGCTTACATTATCAGGTATTAGCGAACGGTCACTCATATAGGTACTGACTATGCTCGTCGTTGCTTAACTTTCGTTATCGAACGACGCATATATAAAGATCGAGAGGTGACATTTCATCACCGCCGACTCACCACCGGCCAAAAAGTGTCGGCTGTCAAAATGTGCACAGCTCTTAGATCGGCTTTGAGTCGTAGAGATTTTGAAAAAATTTGGGTGTTTGTGTAAGTGATTTCTTAGTTACTAGAGCCTATCTGGTGTTTAACTTTCAAACATTTCATCACGCCCAAAATAGTTCCTAATTCCTTAGTCAAAGAGGAAAAGAAAACACGAAGGCCATTTACCGTATTTTCTGGCTTACAAGACGCTGCAGCTTGGAAGACGCACCCTAATATTAGAAAGACATTTCAAAAGAAAAAAGTCATTCTCATACAACAACACATTCATTCATCATTCGTCCGTCACATTCTGGCGTCACGTATTGTTAACATTAATCACTTGTCCAATTTTGTTTGTATGGCAATGACATACTAGTAAAGAGCAGAAAGACTCCTGTCGCTACTAGTAAACAGAGCATGTTTAAGATTGTGGCTCGGCTCCAGGAAGGTTTATAGTCTTGGATATACTTGTAACAGCTAAGTACTGAGGTTAGATCCTATAAAAGGTTGAATTACTAGATATCTAACATTATAGTGTAATGACAAAACATACAAATCCACGTCCCTATCAGTCAAGCCAATTAGGTGATCGTTCAAGCTTACTTGAGCCTGGGCGTTGCCTTACATTCGTCTTGGAAGACGCACACGTATATTTCAGGGTAATTTTAGGAAAAAAGTTTGTGCTGTAAGCCGGAAAATACGGTATTTGTATATTATAAGTTTAGCAAAAGAGAGAGCAACATCAAATTTTGACGTTGTGATTCGGACCAATTTAAGGATTCATACGATCTTTGGAGCAGTTACAAAGGAAGTAAACGATCATTCCCATAATTCCTCAGCGGACAATGTAGAATCCCCCTCCCAATAAATTGAAGAAGTACATGAAGGTAGACGAAAAAAAAAATGTAAATTGTTTCATCCTCTACATAACGAACTCCAATTGAATATTTGAGGAGAATTGCATACAATTTTCAATAATTTTTTTAAATCAGAAATAGTCATGTATTAAAAAAAGATCCTTAACAAATTACATTTGTTCGGTTTTAGAAAATTATCTTTTTAAATTATGCTTAATAAATTTCTTTTATTCGGATTCAAAAAGTTATCTTTTAAAAATGCTCCCCACTAAAATACTTTCGTTTGTTTTTAGAAAGCTATGTTTTAAAAATGATACTTAATCATTTTTTTAAGCACTTCACCCCAAGCAAGGCGGAAATACCACCAGGACGCAAGGCGTTACAGAGAGCAAGAATAAAGAGGTTTTTTTTTTAAGAAAGGATAAAGAGAAGGACGGCGGTCAGGATCAAGGCATTAAAAGATGTCGATTGACATTACATTTGAATATTTGAAGATTATAGCTATCAGGGAAGCAAGTAATAGGAGTGGAGTTCCACTGTTGGGAAGTGCTGTTGAAGTAGACGAGGCGGTTGCATTTAACTGTTTCGACAGTGAAAGGGTGGGACCGAGATGCCAAATTAGTAGCACACTTAAATTCATTCAGTTGGGGTCCAAGTGAAAGTAGCTTGTCAGAGCAGTTGCCATGAAAATATTTGTAGAAAAGACAGAGGGAAGCTACATGACATTTGAGAGAAAGTCAACGTAGACGAGATGCTAGATCAGGACATATTCTATTTAATTAATTTTTTTTTTTTTTTAAGTTAGCGAAAAAATTTCATAATTGGCATGTTGTTGAGTCGCGTTGCACATGTAAGGAGGAGTAAACAACAGAAAATTACTCACAATATGTTAGTAATGAGCACGGCACAGAAATCACGAATCAACAGAAAAATTAGGATAAGTTCTGTTAAAACCGGAATAGATATTTTTCTGTACACGAAATTTGGTTGATTGGTTGTTTTGTTTTATGGCACTTCAACCTCAGTGGGTCATTTAATGCCAACAAACTTTTTGAAATAGATTCATAGCGATAATTTAGGTAAAAAAGGTATGTATCTATACGTATATATTTGAATATATTCAATTACTCATATTTTTGAGTAGAATCCATCTTCTTAAGAATGTATAGCTGTTTGTATGACTGATATTTTTTTAAGTATTGCTGATAATAATTTTTCCTTCAAACATCATTGCTATTAATATTTTTTTATTAGAAAAAATTTCTGGTATTAAAACATATTTTTACACAAGTTTAGGTGTTAACTATTTGCCCATAGCTGGCACCCGAACAGGTGCTACAACCCCGGTTCAAGGTGGACCTGGGAACACCAGCAATTAGGAGGTGGTTCCACGCTCCTCAAAACCTCATGATCAGAGGCCTTGCTGTTGGACGTAGTTTATCGTCTTACACTGGACGGGGATGTAGTTTATCGTCTTACCCAGAACGCGGATGTAGTTTATCGTCTTACCCAGGACGCGGATGTAGTTTATCGTCTTACCCAGGAGGCGGATGTAGTTTACGGTCTTACCCAGGAGGCGGATGTAGTTTAACGTTTTACCCTGGACACGGATGTAAACGAAATATTTGCAAAACAAACTGGGACATATCTTTTTATGGATTATTTTTCGGACAATAAAATAAGTTTTTTTTGTGGTTGTTTTTTACACATGAATAAATATGTATTTAGCAACGTCAATACAAGCCTGGTAGCAATATTAATAGCCATATTTTATGGTCTTGGACGCGATCTTGCCAGTACACGTTCGGCATTTATTTCGCTGAAATGGATCTTGGGGTGGGGCGGGGGTTGTAATTTAAAAAGCTGTACAAGGGTGAGAAGAAAACATTTGCTACGAGGTAGCGTAAAGTCTACTGTGGGCAAATCGAGGGCACCTCGAGGTGGTGTAATGGTTAGTAATCTTGTCTCGCTAGAACAATTACGAGCAGTGAGTTCGATCCCATCTCGGTGGCCCCTACTTTAGTCATTGTGCCACGTCTGAGCTACGCTTGGAAAATCACTATTGTGGATAAATCGGTAATGCGAGTTCGAATTTTGGCTGAGAGAGCTAGATATATTTTAGATATATATATATATATATATATATATATATATATATATATATATATATATATATATATATATATATATCAAATATGTGGTGGAGTATAATTTATATTACAATGAATCATTCATACAAAAAGTAGATTAGTAAAGTTAATGATATAAAATGGCGAAAACACTTTGCAAACAAAATTTTAAAGGTGCATTAACCTACTAATCACTCGATGAATGTTATAATCCTTGTTTTTAATAACTGCAAGCTGTATAAGGTCTTTTTTTTTTATCTGCTAGTACTTTCAACTGTACACACAGTCATCCTCAGGCATAGAAATTATTTTGTGTTTAGTAAATCCAGGTAGCATTAGAGGATAGAATCCTGGTAGAGCTCAATATCCAGTACAGAGTAAGAATATAAGATAAAAAGGCTCAAACACTAATATTCCATGGTTATAATTTATTTCATTGGAATCGTAATCGCGATCCATATATATATATATATATATATATATATATATATATATATATATATATATGTCAGTCAGTTATGTGCCATGTATGACATACGTTTAGGCGATCATGAATCTTTCGATACATGACTGACGAAGAAAATTTTTTCACGCCATTTTAAAAAAATGTAAAATCCCCAGACCCCATGTTAGTCAGACATTTTTCATATATATATATATATATATATATATATATATATATATATGTATATATACCCTTGTGCAAATTAATTTAAACAAAAGGTATAATTTCGCTATTATTCACTCTTTTTTCCTATTTTTTTCAATGAAACACGACCCACTACGCATCTTAGTACTTTGCATGTGTTTTCAACAAGGATTTTCCGGAATTGTGTATGGGACCAGGGATGTTGTTTTAAATGCCTAAAAATGTTAGAGTTATCATTCAAATGTAGTGTCAAGCGTCGTGAAAGCGAGTTTGTGGTGTGACCAACATAAATGTTATTTAATTCGTTTAAATCTCCCAAAGGGCACTTGAATTTATAAACTATGTTGTTTTTTTGCAAATCGCTAACCGAGGGAGAAGAATCATTGCGAATAAATGAGTTGAATATACTAGATTTAGTGTAATGATTAACTTTATTTTTTTGTTAGGATATATATATATATATATATATATATATATATATATATATATAAGGGGCGTAACAGCAAAATTGTCCAAATCGTGTAACTCTATCCATCTCTTTTCCAGGTTTTCAGAGAAGCCGTTCATTTTTCTTGAGAACATTTGTCGTAAGAATGACTAAAAAACCATTTGAGTTATTCAGCTAAAAAGAGAGTAGGTTTAAATCTTTCTGTGTCAGTCTCACTGTTTTCTCAACTGAGCAATGGTGAGAGGAAAAATCATTCAAAATTTCAGTAATAGCATTTATACTTTGGCTTCCATCTTCAAATTCCATTCTGGTTTAATGATTAACAAGCTTGACTGGCTAAAACAATCACAACTGAGTAGTGAGTTTAATCCTCACTAGGTGCTCAAAACTTTTAGCCATGTACCACATCTATGCTGTGCTTAAAAATCGTTTTTGAGGCACCGTGATGTAATGGTTAGTAAACTTGTCTTGATAGATCAAATACGAGTGAGTAGTGAGTTCGAATCTACTAGGTGCTCCATAAATTCGACCTTGTACCACATCCAAGTACGTTTAGAAAATGGTCATAATACCATGTATGTTTTTTTTTTAATTTCCATTAAAAATTCCTATAAACCTCTGCATGCGCTTTATTTTCTTAAACACAATAGAATTTAATAACACATTAACTGCTACTCTGGATATTCGAACCCTTACATGGAGCACCATTGTGTTTCCGCTAGAATTTTCAACGTAAATTTACTTATGATTTGTTTTAGTAAATAAAATTAAGTTTACGAAAACCTCAATGTACGCGTTTTATTTTTGTCTTTTTAATGACATGCGATACATTTCAACATCAAGGTAAATTCTTAAAATTGCTTTCTGGAATGGACCCACACGTGCTTTTAAGAAAATAAGCGGTGTGCCACAAGACGTATACATAGAACGTGTGACAGTAAAATTATTTATTACTTAACAATATATCTTGTCCCTTAAAGAGGAGGTCGTGAGAACGTGTGTTTCGTTTTGTCCAAAAGATGACGCTCTGTTGATATTGTACATGTTGAATCTCCCTGATCCAACATTACGACTCGTGACTTAGAAAAATTGCAATTGAATAGATGTTTCCCTGACAAAATTATTCCCAAGAGCACAATTGATGTCATATTAAACTGTTTCTTTTTTGTGTTTATTGTTGTCGTCGTTTTTTTGGGGGGTTTTTTTTTTGTTGTTTTTTTGTTTTTTAAGACGAACGTGTGATATTTGTACAGCGTAAATATTTCTGTTGAAATCATTTTAATTTATTTTTGCCATTGGCTAACTTTTCTTTATACATATACATACATACATACATACATACATACATACATATATATATATATATATATATATATATATATATATATTCTCATTTTTCATACCGAGTACAAATTAAATTTAGAATAGAAAATCACTTTGAGAAGAGATAAAAAAAAATAGATAAACGAAAGAAAAAAATTCAAACATTTTTTTTCTGTGCCATGAGAAAGAAAAACCTTTCTTCATCAATTTAAAATTCTGGCCATGGAAATATACACACTTTTATTTTTTTAAGTTTCGCAAGAGTTAGAGCCCAGATAATGGTTGCTATGGTCGAGAATCAAGACAGAGAAAATAGTATCTATAATATTTAGTTGCATGCCATTCACGGGTCTTGGCTTCGAAATATATATATATATATATATATATATATATATATATATTAAATTAACGCCTCACCTGATTTCATGGCAGCCATCATTACGTCTTCACTTGTCAGTTCTGCTCAATTTTCCCGCCAACATTAAATATCTTGAAGATAAAACATGCAATAATGTTTTCAATTTAGGCAGTGGATATATCTTATGGATCTGCTTGACTGCCATTTTTTCCTTGACAATCTCGGACACGAGTGGTTTTCGAAATTTGCAAATAAATAGAAGAATTTGTTTATTGTTTTTCATTCATTTTCTACGATGTCTTTTTTTTTTTTGAACCAATGATTGATTCTGTTTTTTTTTTTTATTAGATTAATTCTTCATTACGAATATTTGCTGTTTCTGTCTTTGTTTATTTTTTTCTTTCTTTTTCATATATTTTTCTTCATCTTTCGTACTTTCAATTATTTTCTACTTTGCTAAACAAATCGTTCTCCTCCATTGTTTTGTCTTTCTTTTAGTCTTCGCTACTCATTCTATCTTGCTTACGTTTTCATTTCTCTTTCTTTCTTTCTCTCTTTCTTTTTTGTTACTCCATTCTTTCTTTCTTTCTTTCTTTCTTTCTTTCTTTCTTTCTTGTTACTCCATTCTTTCTTTCTTTCTTTCTTTCTTTCTTTTTTGTTACTCCATTTTTTCTTTCTTTCTTTCTTTCTTTCTTTCTTTCTTTCTTTCTTTCTTTCTTTCTTTCTTTCTTGTTACTCCATTCTTTCTTTCTTTCTTTCTTTCTTTCTTTCTTTCTTGTTACTCCATTCTTTCTTTCTTTCTTTCTTTCTTTCTTTCTTTCTTTCTTTCTTTCTTGTTACTCCATTCTTTCTTTCTTTCTTTCTTTCTTTCTTTCTTTCTTTCTTTCTTTCTTTCTTGTTACTCCATTCTTTCTTTCTTTCTTTCTTTCTTTCTTTCTTTCTTTCTTTCTTTCTTGTTACTCCATTCTTTCTTTCTTTCTTTCTTTCTTTCTTTCTTTCTTTCTTTCTTTCTTTCTTTCTTTCTTGTTACTCCATTTTTTCTTTCTTTCTTTCTTTCTTTCTTTCGTTCTTTCTTTCGTTCTTGTTAATCCATTCTTTCCTTCTTTCTTTCTTTCTTTCTTTCTTTCTTTCTTTCTTTCTTGTTGCTCCATTCTTTCTTTCTTTTTTCTTTCTTTCTTTCTTTCTTTCTTTCTTTCTTTCTTTCTTGTTACTCCATTCTTTCTCTCTTTCTTTCTTTCTTTCTTTCTTTCTTTCTTTCTTGTTACTCCATTCTTTCTTTCTTTCTTTCTTTCTTTCTTTCTTTCTTTCTTTCTTTCTTGTTACTCCATTCTTTCTTTCTTTCTTTCTTTCTTTCTTTCTTTCTTTCTTTCTTTCGTTCTTTCTTTCTTTCTTGTTAATCCATTCTTTCCTTCTTTCTTTCTTTCTTTCTTTCTTTCTTTCTTTCTTTCTTTCTTTCTTTCTTTCTTGTTGCTCCATTCTTTCTTTCTTTTTTCTTTCTTTCTTTCTTTCTTTCTTGTTACTCCATTCTTTCTCTCTTTCTTTCTTTCTTTCTTTCTTTCTTTCTTTCTTTCTTGTTACTCCATTCTTTCTTTCTTTCTTTCTTTCTTTCTTTCTTGTTACTCCATTCTTTCTTTCTTTCTTTCTTTCTTTCTTTCTTGTTACTCCATTCTTTCTTTCTTTTTTCTTTCTTTCTTTCTTTCTTTCTTTCTTTCTTTCTTGTTACTCCATTCTTTCTTTCTTTCTTTCTTTCTTTCTTTCTTTCTTGTTACTCCATTCTTTCTTTCTTTCTTTCTTTCTTTCTTTCTTTTTACTCCATTCTTTCTTTCTTTCTTTTTTCTTTCTTTCTTTCTTTCTTTCTTTCTTGTTACTCCATTCTTTCTTTCTTTCTTTCTTTTTTCTTTCTTTCTTTCTTTCTTTCTTTCTTGTTACTCCATTCTTTCTTTCTTTCTTTCTTTCTTTCTTTCTTTTTTCTTTCTTTCTTTCTTTCTTTTTACTCCATTCTTTCTTTCTTTCTTTCTTTCTTTCTTTCTTTCTTTTTTCTTTCTTTCTTTCTTTCTTGTTACTCCATTCTTTCTTTCTTTTTTTCTTTCTTTCTTTCTTTCTTTCTTTCTTTCTTTCTTTCTTTCTTGTTACTCCATTCTTTCTTTCTTTCTTTCTTTCTTTCTTTCTTTCTTTCTTTCTTTTTCGCTTCTTATTTTCCTTTCTTTCTTTCTCATGTATTTTTGTTTCTTTATCCTTTGCGTCTCATTTTCTTTTTCTTCTTTGTCGTCTATTTTTCTTTACGTTATAATGTTGTTCATAATGACGGTATTTTATGTGCTGTGTCTCTTCTGAATATTGGCGATCATGGCTCTCCACAATTTCCTCTTCTTGTGTAGCTCTTAATAAATTTTGTTTTTTTGTTTCTCTCTTAAACTTTGTTCCGCCATCCATTTACTCAAACTCATTCGTCTTCTTCTATGTGCCGTGTTCCTTCAGAACGTTGGCGATCATGGCTCTCCACAATGTCCTGTTTTTTAATATCTCTTAATAAATTTTATCTCTTGGTTTCTTTCCAAACCTTGTTCCGCCATGCATTTAAACGCGTCATTTTACACTATCTCTGTTGCCTTCAATCTCACCTGTTAAGTGTTAGATTTTCCAAGACCTCGCTCTTATATAAGTGCCAAAGAAATTTCAAATGTCCCTTCCTGATGTTAAGTATATGTTGTTATTCAGATGACGGTCGTCTTCGAGTACAGAATCCAGAGGTTGTCAGTGAATATTTCGGAGACAGTAGGAAAGCGTAGTTCAGGTTAGCAGTGGATATCGCAGCAAAGTAGCAGAGCGTAGTACTTCCTTCTGTACATCTTCGCCTGATAAGTTGGCACTGGTCATTCGGGTAGGGTAAACAAAAATGGCCGCCTTTATACACGACGGATAGAATGTTCTGCGTCTTCTGATTGGTTAACCTTCTATTGGTGGACTATAAAGTGAGTCCAGACATTTGGACTAACTCACTAGTTATATATATATATATATATATATATATATATATATATATATATATACAAAAAAAAACTGTAACACATTGCTCATTTATTTATTCTTTCTCATGTAAATTTCTGTAGTTATTCGTTATTTATTCTTTGCTAGTTATTCGTTTTGCTTTTCTTTCATATAAAGAATGCCCCCCCCCCCAATAGTACCTATACCCCCTAAAAAGTTTGGGGTAACGTAACAGCGCGTTGTGATGCAACGAAAAACGTGAACGGCGAGTATAAAGACTCTTTCATTTATAAAGACCCCCCTAACTCACACACACACACACACACACACACACACACACACACACACACCCACCAAAAAAGGGGTACCGGCGTGGTGGATAGCGAAAAATGATCCCTGGAATAACGGTGTTAGAGCGCAAACGAGAAAAAATATATGAAAGAACGTCGGGAAAACAGAGCAGAAAAGCTTTTTATTTTTTAAATGAAATGCTAAATTTAACTTTACATTTTTAAAATTACATTAACTCTCACAACCAAACAAAAAAAAAAGAATTAAAATGGTGAAATATTAAAAAAAAAATTAAAAAAACACGATCTTTAACGATGGTTCATACTAATTTCTATTCATTTAGAACCTCATTGAGTATATATATATATATATATATATATATATATATATATATATATATATATAGATAGATAGATAGATATATGCTAATAAATTATGGCTATAAGAAATGGTAATACGGAATTTTTTAAATTTAATTGTATTTCAAGGTAAAAGATAGACTCTGTCGGCAATTTACAGTTAATTCCCTCCTTTGGTTTAATAGGGATTTTTCTTTACTTATTCTTCCCTACTCATTCTTTTTTTTCTTTCTTTTTCTCCTTAATTCCCTCCTTTGGTTTAATAGGAATTTTTCTTAGTAAATTTGATAACTTGTAGTTTTTCATGTAAACATAAGAAGCAAGTGTCATTTAAAGATTTACAAGTTCTATTTTTTTTTTTTTTTTGAATTTCCCATTTTACCGCAGGGATTTTATTAACTTCTTTTAAGTTCCAAAAATATTTAGAAATTGTCGTCTTATTTCTGTACGCTTTACCGGAGGAAGATCATACATGTTGGTAATACTAATTTTAAATGAATTCTTGGTACTCCCAATATAAGGTTTTTTAACTGCTGGATTTTCTATAGTAGAAATAGTGCTTAGGAAAACAAGTGAGTTTGTTTGACATCGGTTTTGCAATAGATATTCGTTAGCTTTTCTACAATAATACATGTTGCTATTATCTACGTTTGTTGCTTTGAAATGGCTATTATTAATTATTTAGTTAAATTTTTTTTTTTTTTTTTATATTATCGGTATAGCTATAGCTTAATGTTAGTTTTTTTCTGTTAAAAATCTTACTAAATCGAGAAGTATTTCTCATTTAAATAGAGAAACCTCTGCTCTAACATAGTGTAGGAAAAGGATGTGTCTTCTCATCGGGCATTAACCTATGAGATGATTCTGAGAGAATTAGAAGTCTTACTATGATTCATTATTGTTGACTGCAAACTTAACAGCGCGAGATATGCCGTTGCCACTGTATTTATAGCAAGCACAAAGAGGAAACTGCAAGAAGAGAAGGGGAAAGCGAGAAGAAAGGACTAAGCACAAATTGTAAGAAGACAGAATCTATGGTTGTCAGTAAAATAACCTAACATTCGGATTACAAAATGGATATACCATAATTAAGCGAGTATTTAAAAGAGAACGGAAATGTTGACATCAAAATTGGAGGAAGAAACAATTAAGTATAATAAAAAAGTTAGTTCCAGAGGTCAGGACTTAGGTCGAAAAACGACTTCAGTCAAAATAACCACGCTATAAACTGCAAATAAGCACTCCGCATTTCCTATTACAATATGTATTATATGTACGTAGGGTATTCTGAATAAAATAAATAATTTACACCTTATCTTCCAGTTAAAAATTACATTTAGCATTAGCACTTGCACTGGGACTTCTCTTCGGGGTCATGAACAAAAATGTATTCTCAATCACAATTGAAATGTAACTGAACGTCAACGGCAGGGCACAGATGTAAACGAGTCTGAATTCAAAATCGATGGTGGAGCGGAAAACAATGAAAGAATGCCGCCTGTCGGCAGGAATTTGATATAAAAACATCTGCTGAATATAATTTATTATGATAACTGTTTTGCTTTGATGATTTTATGCTATATATATGCATATATATAATATTATTTTTAATTTTGGTTAAATGTCATTTTATATAAGTTTATTGTTTTTTTCATGTTTTGACATTTCTAATATGTTAACGACGTAAAGGCGAGTTTTATTTTTGGTATATTTATGAATAATCGAAGGATCTTTGAAACGAAAGGACTTAAACCGAGGTATCACTGTACTTACTAATTTAAAAAAGACTACACCTGTTTTAAACTATTACCCAAATTTTCGCGCAATGTGTTTCCTATGAAGTCTGGTGGAAAATAAACCTTCTTTTCCATCTTTAATATTAATTATTAATTTTATATTCAAAGTACATTTTATGGAAGAAATTCCTCTTTTAATGTAAAGAAGTAAAACATATATCTATCGATATCGTAAAATAATTTATTGTCATCCTTAAAGTCAGGATATATTTGCATTAAGGCGATTGGTTTGCTTTTCATTCGTTTTCCGACCGGAAAAAATGTATGTATCATTAACTAATAAAAAATTTAAAATTTTCCCGCGTTGTGTTAACTATGAATCTCGTTGGAACACTAAACCTTCTATTACCGTCTTTAAATACAAATTGATAATTATTACCTCATCATTTTGTATAAGGAACTACTTTAAAAAGAACCTGACGCGTTTATGGGTGGTCTAAATTTTATAGATAAAGATTTACCAATGGGATTGCTTGTTAGCGATGTTTTTTTTTTGTTCCCGAATTTCAAGAACCTTTTTCTTTTTCAAATATTTTGCCAAAACAATCAATAAATTTTCAATATAATGACTATGCTTTATTAATATATTCTTCGAAAAACAATATTGTAGGGATACAGAAGGCCATTATCTCCCCTGGGTCGAGATAAATTTGCGTTAGTCAAATGACCACTCCATCAGTTAATTGCCTAGATTCAAGACACAGGATTTGTTCGTTCTGCGCAGGCTTATTCCAGAGAGCAGCCAGCTGCCTCATGCAGCAGATTACAAGCCCGTGGCGACGTTTACCTTTAAGAAATATAACTTCACCAGATATATGAACTCGACACGCAGTCCTATGTAGGGAAAAACCCATGATTCGTCATTTTCTCTCTGAGAGAAATAGACCGTCGTTAGAACACAAATTCGACCAACTTGAATCTGGAATTCTAAATATGGCTTCTCGAAAAACACAGAAGAATATTCCGACATATCCAATTATTAAATCCAGTTGCAAAGTATTGGTTTTTCAACATTTTTAATTCAAAACTCTGGCAAAACTATCGAGGACATGACGTGATAAAATTCAATATATAATAAACAAAAGTAAATGATGTTATTGACATTTTTTAATAAATTAGTATTTAAATTTGTTTAGTTGGTAACTAAGATATATTTTAAATACTGTGTAAATACTTTATGTGCGAATATTGTATAAAAAATAAAATCATTCTCCCTGATAAAGTCCCCCGGGAGGACGAAACGTGTCGGCTAATAGGTTTTCTGTTTGTCTTTATTCATATTGTAGTTTTATCGATATACTCTAGCTGCAAATTTGACAAAAACACACACACACACACACACACACACAGAGACAGACACACACACACACAAATATATATATATATATATATAAATATATATGCATGTATGTATATAAACATATACAAAATTTGCTTGAGGATGAAATGGAACTATTGTTTTTAATTTAATTACAAAATTAAATTTGAAGCTTTCAGTTTCACTTTTTGAAACATGGTTAATATTGTGTAGCGAAAAATATATTTTAAATCAGTTAATTTATAAAATTTATGCGCTGTAAATTTACATTGAGCACTGTTTTGTAAAAATAAAAAAAAAATATCAATAAGAACACCGGATTACATACCTTATTGTTCTGTTCAATCTTTATATATATATATATATATATATATATATATATATGAGATGCGATGAATGAATTATCGTCTAAATTACGCAAAAATGAAAATAACACAGACATTTCATTTCAGCAGATATATTTACCAAAATTACACAAAAATATCTTGAAATACTAAAGAATAAATTTATTCAATAAAATCGCCATTGGCTTCAACTGCGGCCTTTAAACAACTTGGGAATCTCCTGCAACTCTTCTGAACGGTCTCCTTGTTTAAGTTGGTGAATTTTGCCATAATCCTTGCCTTCCGCTCATCTTTGGTGTTACACGGAGTTTTGTTGGTCTCTCGCTCAACTGCACCACACATAATAATACAGGGGTTTGCAGTCTTGGGAGTTAGGTGACCGGAACTAAGGAGTGAAATGGTCGAAGAAATTGTCTGATACCCATGGTATCAGACAATTTCTTCTCCTGATTGTGTGGCATGGTGCAGTGTCCTGTTGCCAGGTATAGGGTTATCCAGCTTTCACCCTCTTGACTCAGAGCAGCAGTACCTCCTCAAGGTACTTGTTGTAGGCCCCCGTGTTGAGTCTGAGGTCCTGTGGGGAGATGAATGGAGGCATGGCTTCACAATTACTAGTCGTTAAGCCAAACGCATTCGTAATCACAATTAGACTCATCCAACTCTTTCTGAATCCTTTGCATTGTCCTCGGATTGGGATACAAACATTCTGAAATGTTCGTATTGGAGCTTCCGGTGCGAATACCAAGCAGTACAGCACGCTGTTTCTGGCGGAGTGAAATGCGTCACGATTCTCTTTTCCTTATAGATGCTAATCAACTGACCCTACTATACTGTGCAGTATAGAAAGGCAAAAATTTACCCCTCGTCCATATATATATATATATATATATATATATATATATATATATATATATATAGTTAAATTCCCAGATGAATTCTGTGGACAAGACAGATTGGTATAAAATGACAATTGGAAAAAAGATCTTAGATTTTGCCAACGCGTTTCGTCTTCCAACTTTTTAAAGGCAAAAATGAAATCGAAATGTTCTTGTTGTTATAGTTACATTAAAAAAATACCAATTTAAAAAGATAGACGCTTCTGTCTAAGCCTTTATTTTGGTTAATGTAAAGCGATTTTTTTTCCATGTCGACAATATAGTTAAATTCCCAGATGAATGAATATATATATATATATATATATATATATATATATATATATATATATATATATATATATATATATATATATATATTCGGTCTATACGTTATTTTTATAGATAAAAATATTGAAGTAAATGTTTTGCTTATAATAACAGTACTAACAACATTTTCAGCTATGGCATTTCTATCTAGGTGAAGCTTAGAACTTTTTGAACTACCCTCCTGCGCACATATATATATATATATATATATATATATATATATATATATATATATATATATATATATATATATATATATCACTGCTATGATTGATGGATTCGTTTTATACGGCTTACCAATAATTTTTCAGGTTACTTAAAGCCATAATTTATTCCAAGCTTACATCATTTGGTATTTCCAAGCGTTCATCCATCTATGTATTGACAAGGCTCCATGTTGCTTAACTTGGGTGGTCGTAGGAGAACCGGTGTTTTAACAAGATATAGTTGTTAGCCCATTATACCACCTAACACATGCAAGCTTACAGCATCCTGTATTTCAAAGCGGTCACCCATATAGGTATTGACCAGGTTCGACGTTGCTTAAGTTACGTGATCTTAAGGGAACTGGTGTTTCATCGTGATATGGCAGTAAATCAATTATATATCGCGAACATCCAAGCTTACAGCAACTGGTCCTCAGAAGCGGTTACCCATCTGAATACTGACCAGGCTCGACGTTGCTTCACTTCAGTGATCACCCGGGAACTGGTGTCGCAACGTGATACGACCGTAAACCCACTATACCTACCGAACATCCAAACTTACACCATCGGGTATTCCCAAGCGGCCACCCATCTAAATACTGACTAGGCTCGACGTTGCTTCACTTCAGGTATCATCCGGGAACCGGTGTCTCAACGGGATATGACCGTAAACCCACTATACCTACCGAACATCGAAGCTTACAGTACCTGGAATTCCCAAGCGGTCACCCATCTAAATACTGACTAGGCTCGACGTTGCTTCACTTCAGGTATCATCCGGGAACCGGTGTCTCAACGGGATATGACCGTAAACCCACTATACCTACCGAACATCGAAGCTTACAGTACCTGGAATTCCCAAGCGGTCACCCATCTAAATACTGACTAGGCTCGACGTTGCTTCACTTCAGGTATCATCCGGGAACCGGTGTCTCAACGTGATATGACCGTAAACCCACTATACCTACCGAATATCGAAGCTTACAGTACCTGGTATTACCAAGCGGTCACCCATCTAAATATTGACCAGGCTCGACGTTGCTTCACTTGTGATCCTACGGAAACCGGTGAATCAAAGTGATATGGCCGTAATCCCATTATACCAGCAGCACAACACCTGATATTTCCAAGCGGTCACCCATCTAAGTACTGAAAACTCTCGACGTTGCTTAACTTCGGTGATCGTACTAGAACTAGTCTTCTCCACGTGATACAGACGTATGCCTTGATGCTATGGTAATTGGTAGAATCACCCAAAATGCATCTCTGAATACAAATTTAGTTGAAGAAATGCAGTCCAAGTCACGTGTTATTTTCACGAGCATTTTTTTTTTTATACCAAGCTCTTGTGGTTAATTCCTGAAAGACAGCAAAGACTCAGGTAAAAGGACATCAGATTCCAAAACGCTTTCTTTTCTTCACACTTCAATCACTAAACAGGATATTGCATTAACCTTTTTTTTTCAGTAGGGGGATAAAATAATTTCTTCTTTATATATCCCGGAATTAAATTATTCAATTTATTAAGTAAATGCTTGAACCCGCACAGAATGTTGCTATGTTTCGCTCTGATGAGCAATTGGGTCGGTTGAATGAAACAAAAAAAACAAAAAAAAAAAAACCAAAGCGAAAAAGAATTTTGCGCAAAGAACTCGAGGCGTGATAAAAGTTCGCTCGGATATTTTATGAAAACATTAGATGAGTAAATTTAACAAAATATATCGACACTTGGTGGATTTTTTAATTTTCAATGTTTCTCTTGTAGGGCAAAAATCACAATAAATGAATCCATAGACTGACTGATGACTCTCCACAGTCTCATGCCTCCTTTTGACATCAAAACCGTTTACGTAGTCTTTCTGTAGAAGACATAGCTTCCACTCAACTACCACTTTTCCCTTAAAATAAACAAATAAAATTACTAAAACAATGAACAAACCACGAATGAACACCTAAACAATAATAATAATAATGATAATAATGATAATGATAATGATAATAATGATAATGATAAAAATGATAATAATAATAATGATAATAATAATGATAATAATGATGATGATAAAAATAATAATAATAATAATAATAACAACGATAACGATAATAATAATGATAATAATAATGATAATGATAATAATAATAATGATGATAATGATAATAATAAAAATATTTAGTTACTTTATTATTGTTAGTTACTTAATTTGTTTATTTTGAAGGGAAAGTGTTTGTTAAGTGGAAGCTGTCGACCATGTGTCCGGAACTAGCCAAAAATGAATACACCCAGAGACATAACAAGGTAGCAACATATGTGCACAGGAAGATATGCAAGAAGCAGAAAATCGAAACCACTGAGAGATGGTATGAGCACCAACTAAACACAATTACGCAAAATAACGATGTAACTATCCTCTGAGACATGCCAATTCAAACTGACAGCGAAATAAAATTATCGAGAAATTCTCCAAACACAAGGACCTGGAGATCGAGATTGACAGGATGTGAGGAATGAAGTCTGAGACTGTACCAATAGTAATCGGAGCACTGGACCTAGTGAGAAAAGGAATGGACAATTTTACTAACAGTGTTCCAAGTAACATCAACATAGAAGATCGCCCTGCTAGGAACATCCCATATACTCCGTGGGCCTTTATCAAGGCAAATCCTATTTGCCTTGTTAATGTCTCACAGAGGATGAAACTCTTCGGCTAAGTAAGTTTTCCTACTCACGCTATATATATATATATATATATATATATATATATCGTCATGTGTCCTTACCTATAACTACAGAATGAACTCTTCCTAACACTATGTATACTACGCCTCTCAAGAGAGAGGGACAAATCAAGCCGAGCCTCTGAGCAGAGAGGAACCCGGACCACGCTCCGCCGAAGGGCAGAGTCTCGTTCGGGGAGGTTGACCAACTCGATCCCGTTTATACGGGTTCTACGGGCAATTTTTGGTCGAGTATAAGGGCTCGGGTAACCCA
Organism: Acanthosepion lycidas; assembly: GCA_963932145.1. Lineage (NCBI taxonomy): Eukaryota > Metazoa > Mollusca > Cephalopoda > Sepiida > Sepiidae > Acanthosepion > Acanthosepion lycidas. Next base: position 11,822,379 of record OZ010611.1, read on the forward strand.
CGTTAAACTCGGCCTTGTGCCACATGCAACTCTCGTGGGGGGGGGACTAGATACCGTATCGTGTCGAGCCGATTATAGTTCACTCCAAACCAGACTGACAGTCATACTAACACTTTCCACATCTTGTATTATTATTTCATGTAATATACCTTCGTTATTTCTACTCTTGTGTTCGTGTTGTTCTTCCTTGGTCCTAACCTGGACCATAACAGTGGAATCTAGTCGAGCCTATAGTAGTTCACTCCAAACCAGACTGACAGTCATACTAACACCTTCCACATCTTGTATTATTATTTCGTGTAATATACCTTCGTTATTTCTACTCTTGTGCTTGTGTTGTTCTTCCTTGGTCCTAACCTGGACGATAACAGTGGAATCTAGTCGAGCCGATAGTAGTTCACTCCAAACCAGACTGACAGTCATACTAACACCTTCCACATCTTGTATTATTATTTCATGTAATATACCTTCGTTATTTCTACTCTTGTGTTCGTGTTGTTCTTCCTTGGTCCTAACCTGGACGATAACAGTGGAATCTAGTCGAGCCGATAGTAGTTCACTCCAAACCAGACTGACAGTCATACTAACACCTTCCACATCTTGTATTATTATTTCGTGTAATATACCTTCGTTATTTCTACTCTTGTGCTTGTGTTGTTCTTCCTTGGTCCTAACCTGGACGATAACAGTGGAATCTAGTCGAGCCGATAGTAGTTCACTCCAAACCAGACTGACAGTCATACTAACACCTTCCACATCTTGTATTATTATTTCATGTAATATACCTTCGTTATTTCTACTCTTGTGTTCGTGTTGTTCTTCCTTGGTCCTAACCTGGACCAAAACATATATGTAAAAGACAATACGAAAACTGTAATGGTAGCCGACGATGTAGACTTTTTCAAGGAAAAATGAAATGAATCTATTTAAACAAAATAACTAATAATAACAAAACAAAATGTCCCTAGCAACTGGAAGAATTTAGAGAGCGCTATTTTCATACTGTTAACTGAAATTACGTCATTTACTGTAACGTGTAGAGATATTGTTCTTATTGCTGTTCTGACGGATTCAACCATTTTTTTTTATTTCTTGATACTTTTGTGCACGTTTGTTTGGGAGAGTAGTAATTCTGTTAAGAATGGGGAAATAGGGAAAAATCTGGTCGTAGATTAATGTTATTTTCTTTTTTTATGAGTGTAGAATAATCTGCAATAATAAATTACATGAAAACAGATGCATAATACAACCGACCAACTCTGTCACGTCCACTATCCAGAAAAACCTATCCCATCTACATAATTAAAATAGTGACAAACACATCCAAAACCATTATGGATATACTCAGACCCTTAAACACTAATAGCAATAATATTTCTGAAGCAGACATTTATAAAATAAATTGCTAAAACTATTCCTTCTAATATATTGGTGAAACAAGTAGAAATTTTCAAAAAACGCAATTATGAGCATAAAAGAGACCTTAAAAAACAATTTAGCTAATACACTAGTCATATACATAAATAAATTCAACTACAATTTTGATTTTAAAAATGCTTGAATATATATATATATATATCTTATTATAAAACGCAGATAGTGTGTGTGTGTGTGTGTGTGTGTGTGTGTGTGTGTGTACGTTTATATATTGGATCGGATTTCCTACATTTTTCAACCGATTTCAACAAAACTTCACAGGACTGCGTAAAATTACCTTGCGGTGGTTCTGAACACAATTGTTTTTGCACGAAAACAATTTGAAAACACGATTAAGAGGCATCAATGAAAGGGGGATAACTCATATCGTGTTATACTTATTAATACCGAATTATCGAGTTATACTTATTATAAAACCCAGGTTGTTTGTTTGTGTGTGTGTGTGTGTTTCGTTTATATATGGGATCGGATTTCCTACATTTTTCAACCGATTTCAGCAAAACTTCACTTTTTTTTTTTTGGCAGGTTGTGTTTCTTATTGTCTTGCACACTTTTTCTTTATTTTTACATTCAGAATGTTTTTAAAATTCAATTTACAAGACAATTGTTTATAATAAAATTCTATTCAATCGGTAGAGTCATAACGATTGAAAACAATGTTTTTGTTTGAGTTTGGATTTGACCAATTCGTAAAAAAAAAAAAAAAAAAAAAAAACTAATTAAGACATGCGTGTCCGTCAACCTTAAATAATAATCTTCGTCAATTTTATTTTTCAGTCTTTATGATGGTCGATACTTGATCAATCTCTTACTGTTACCTCCCCGGGCAACGCCGGGTTCTACTGCTAGTATATATATATATATATATATATATATATATATATATATATATATATATATATATATATATATATATCTTCATATATATATATATATATATATATATATATATATATATATATATATATATATATATATATACATATATATATATATATATATATATATATATATATGTATATATATATATATATATGTGTGTGTGTCTGTGTGAAGAAATATAGTCTTAAGATGTGCTATATTTATGGGATAAAGTGCTCACTATCAGAGATAGAGCGTGTGTAAATATAAAAGTCAACATTGAAGTCAACAGTCAGAGGCGACAGACTGTTTCATGCCAGATGCAATCATCTGGCTACAGTGTATGTAGGGGATTGTTGGTGGTCTGACGCTTGCATCTAATATGAAACAGACTATTACCTCTAAGTGTTGACTTCTATGTTCACTTATATATATATATATATATATAAAGATACATATATATAAATATATATATATATATATATATATATATATATATATATATATATGTGTGTGTGTGTGTGTGTTTGTGCATGTGTGTGCTTGTATGTGAATGTGAATATGTACTCTCTACGTACACACATAACAACTTTCAAGAAGAATGAATGAAGCAAGTGTCGGAGGGAATTTTCCGAGCAGCTAAACAATAAAAAAAAATAGAAGAAAAAAGAAAAAAAAAAAACGACTAGATACCGGATGTGACGAAGCGGAAACGCTTTTCTGTTTTGTCAATAAAACAATTTCTTTTCCATAGCTGTTTGGGAACGACAAGTTTTTCTTCATTTCCCTCCCCCTGTTTTTTTTTTGTTTTTTTTTTTTCATTCTTTCGAAGAGGTGTTCCTGTGCGTGTGTAGGATTCTTGGCTTGTTTCGCTTTTTCAGAAGTGGATACGAGAAGGGCATTTCGGGAAAAAAATTCTTTGCCTTTACAGGAAGCGAATTCTCTTTAGCTAGCGTTTGCCAATCTGCGCAAGTCATTAGTGTTTTGGAGAAGAAGATGAAAGGAAGGACAAATCCAAGCAGAGTGAAAAAAAAACTCAGATAATTTGTGCATAAAAAGCCCGATAATTACTCAGCTATATACAAGGCCTCACCGGAAATAATCTAGCCATTGAATATTAACGAAGCTGTGCACCTACCTTTGGTTTGCCTTAATATTCAAAATATTCCTATGGACACCTTTCCACACTTAGACTTTTTTCTAACAATATTCGAGGCAAATTGCAAACTCGGGAGCACCATCAGCTGCATCACAATCTCAATGACATATTGATAAACACAAATAATAACAAATTTACTATTTTGTCATAAAAAAAACCTACAGGCATAAATTCATGTACACTTAACTCCAAGAGCGAATGCCCATATTACTACAAAATAGCAATTATAAAGAATCTAATACATCGTGCAGAAACTAATTCATCCACAAAACAATTTTTTTACAGTGAACTAAAGAATATAAAACAGACACTTATTAATAATAGCTTTCCAAACTATATAGTTGATGAACAAATAAGATGCTTTCTTAGAAATCTCAATACTAAGAAAATTGTACATAATCTACTAATCTTCTACTGATCTCAAACATATTAATCTCCTATATCGTAATCAAATGCATACTAATTATAAACAAGATGAAAATATACTAAAAAATTTACTAAATACTAATATATCAACTACAGATCCTAGTAAAAAAAATTAAATTAATCATATACAAGACTAAATCTAGTATATCCAACTCAATTATTCGCAATGATTCTTCTCCCCCGGTTAGCGATTTGCAAAAAACCAACATAGTTTATACATTCAAGTGCCCTTTGGGAGATTGCATCTCCAACGAATTAAATAATATTTATGTTGGTCACACCACAAACTCGCTTTCACGTCGCTTGACACTACATTTGAATGAAAACTCTAACATTTTTAGGCATTTAAAACAACATGCCTTCCCGCACACAGAATTCCGTAAAATACTTGTCAAAAACACAATTATACTTCGACATGAAAACAATAGACAAAAACTAAAAATCCTTGAAGCATTATACATCAAACAGTTGAAACCCAACCTAAATAAAATCAATTATGGCATCTCTACAAATATTCTTAAATGTCTATAATTGGTAACAGAAGCCATTGGTTTATACCAACGGCTTTCGATTCATACTTCTCCAATTCTCTCTCGTGTGGTCATGTGTGACGTCATGAGATGCGGTGCGATTTTCGCTTCTAGCGTCTTATATGCGCGTGTTTATCGTTGCTTAGAAATCATCTATGTAAACATTGACAGACTATCATCACTGTCTTGTCCGTATATTGCTTAATATGTTGTAATTGACATCTTTGATAATGGCTTAAGTAAGCCGAAAGCTTAGATTGTATTAAAAAAATATGGATCACTACTGTGAATTTCTTTCTTCGTTCAACGATAATGTTATTAAACTTATCAGAAGTTACGAAAAAAATTTACAGAAAATAAATAGACAACACTTGTCTATATTATTTAATGAAACGTGTATGAATGAAAAGATGCTACCTAAATACACACACACAATATATATATATATATATATATATATATATATATATATATATATATATATATATGTATATAAAGAGAGATAGTGCCTCTGCGCAAGAACGAGGAATGCTGGGAATTTAAAATTTTAAAATTATAACGTTTTGATGTTCTGATGTTGCTACATGCCTTACTTCTTGCCTATCTCACACTGCGAATATTTTCTAAGCTCTATACTAAACATTAAATCTGTTACGAAAAAAGAACTAAACAAAATGAACACAAAACGATCAGCTTTAAAAAAGGACTCGTAACTGGAAAAACCGAAAGAAAAATGAATGTTAACAACAAATAGTTTTTCCCACCCAACCCAGTTCTGCGGAATCAGAATCAACGTTGAGTTTAAGCAAGCGAATGAGCCAATTGGAGTAAAGTGCCATGCAGATTTAATTTTTTCCCACTTGTGACAAATCCAGCTATCGATGTTTTTTGCATGCTAGCATGCTAGTTAACATTCGTGTCAGTCAGCTGTTGGCTCTCACGCTGGCCAATAGAATCTTCCTGCCTATTCGTGGCAACCAGCTATAGGCTCCCACTCTGGCCAGTAGAAAATGGCCGCTAACTACATGAAAACTGCCGTAGAAGCATGAAAAAATCGATTATTTCCACTATCGATGGGAGTTGGGAAATACAAAGTCGGTCTTCGCCTTTCCGCTAACTTGGAGCATGTGCATGTAAATTTGGGTGCAAATTTGCGGCCGTGCATTCGTTACACCCCCCACACACATCCTGCCCTTTATAGATAGAGATATTATTGAGTGTTGTTTTTGTTATTTTTTTTTATTTTATTAATAAGGCCTCCATAATTTTAAGCCTTATTTTTACATGTAGACGATGCTATTATACTCGTTATTAACACAAGTATAATACACGTTACGAATAGGGTCCGATAGGTCCGAATGAATATTTAAATGGGATCTAATTGAGCGATTGTCAGAAACGTGTATAGTGAATCATCTTGTTAAAAATGTTGTTGTATAGTCAATATAATATACATACATTCAACAATCTATATCCAGCTAACAGTTAATATATTTCGTCCTTGGAAATGGCTAAATGTGTGTATCCGCAAGCGCTCGGAAAAATATAACATTTGGACAGTTTTGCATAATTTATCTACTGAAAAGAAAAAGAAAAAACAACAGAAACTAGGGATGAGACGAGACCTTTATACCTACCCAGCACATGCCTGCATAAAACACACACACACACACACACACACACACACATATATATATATATATATATATATGTGTGTGTGTGTGTGTGTGTGTGTGTAAAATATATAGAAAATAGGAAAGAACCCGTTAGGTAAATAATCCAAAGTTCTTTAGTATTTTTGTTATTATTTTTTTTTAAAAAGTGCCCGATACAAAAGTAGAGCATAAATATAATTATTTATTTAAAAATATGATTCCAACGCTACATAAGAGTTCTCATGTTTCAAAACAAGAGCCGAAAACTTCAATATAATTATTTGAATTAAATTGAATTAAAGTACCAAGCTCTGTTCCATCTTCAATCGAAATTTTCTTGGTTCCAAAAAAAAAAAATTCTCTTGAAGATGGAACAGAGCTTGGTACTCTAATAATTATATTGAAGTTTTCGGCTCTTGTTTTGAAACATGAGAACTCTTATGTAGCGATGGAATCATATTTTTAAATAAATAAATAATTATATATATATATATATATGTGTGTGTGTGTGCCTATTATGTATGATTTATCATAGATATATGGATATATCTAATTGATATAGATATATATCTGTGTTTATATAATAGAAGCACTTTATTTTTTATAAACAAAAAACTGTATAGACCTGGATACGGCAGATTTAGATTCAAGCATACCCCAACTCTCGCCCTCTATTTATAACCTGCCCGCTTTAAATATCTGCCGCTTCTTGAAACTAATATTGACCCACAGAGGAAAACACGGGCACGCCCTCTAAGAGACAACCTGTTCGACCGATCGCAAACACCCACACACCCACAGAGAGAGAGAGAGAGAGAGAGAGAGAGAAAGCTTTATGCTTGTTATTGATCTTTGTGCCCAGCAATTCTTACTGTTCGTCATCAAAGACCCATCAGTTGTACTAATTAGGGCCAAAACGAGGCAGCAGTCAGGAGTTGCAGTTAATTGAACAGAACCACACACCTCTCTCTCTCTCTCTCTCACACACACACACACACACACACACACACACACACCAACGCTCTTACGCTGTTCGCTAATGAACGATGTTTATTGTGACAAGCGATCGGCTGCATGTTCTTCAACAAAGGGATTGAAACACGTGATAGATTAAGAGAAAGGAGAGACCCAACACTTGTCAAAGACTGAGTTTTCTTTCCGTCGTTTTTGTTGTTGTTTTTTTTTTTTTTGAAATTCTGAGATAAAGCCTTTTATTTCTATTCAATAGAAGATGTGACGGGCTGTGATCGTCATCTTTTAGAAGTCTTTCGCCTTTGCAAAATATTGGTAGGAAATGACGTCATGGGGTTATTTGATATTCTTTAAATTGGTAGGAACGCATTTTTTATTTTGATTCATTATATCTCTCTCTACCTCTCACTCCCTCTTCTCCCTCTCTCTCTCTCTCTCTATATATATATATATATATATATATATATATATATATATATATATATATATATATATATTTATACACCTATCTGTTCACTTTTATCTAGCGAGCTAGCTATCCCAGTCTGATTGTTTGTTTGTTTGTTTCTTTCTATCTATCTATCTATCTATCTATCTATCTATCTATCTATCTATCTATCTATCTATCTATCTATCTATCTATCTCAGTCTCTTCATTCTATCTATCTATCTATCTATCTATCTATATATCGATCTATCTATCCCAGTCTCTCGTTCTATCTATCTATCTATCTATCTATCTATCTATCTATCTATCTATCTTAATCTTTCTAATATTATAGATGCTGTCGGTTTTCCGTTGCTCAGTCTCTCTGTGAAAGAGTGGATTTCCCTACTCGTTTTTCTAATAAATATTTTCAATATTCTTCTTTACTTGATTTGTTTCTGACCTCCTCTCCTAACTCTTGTCGAGCATCACAACTTTGTCTTCTTTACAATTCGGATTACGCTGTATTATGTATATATATTTCTTTTGAGTCGTGTATTAGAAAGGAGCCTCCCATTCCAAAGACTTGTTTCTCTTACCTGCGTACTGATTGGGGTTCTTTTCATGAATTTCTTAGAGACCCTACATTGAATTGATGTTGTTAATCTTCCTATTGAGTAATGTGTCAAAAAGTCCCTTTCCAGCACCGATAATTTTGTACCATCTCAGAATTGCTAGATGGAATCACAATCTTTTCCTTGGTTCATATCGGTCTGTTCAGCCGAAATCTTTTTGCAGGGTTGTACCAGCGAGATAATTCCGAGCACAACAGACGCCTCTTTGTATCAGGTCATAATAATTGTAAACGTGTCCCCCAAAGACGCTATGTCTTTGTTTGTTGATAGAATTAGGAACTGTATTATGTGTTGATGTTTCTTTTGTGTCGTCCGTAAGAAAAGAAACCTCCCAATCCCAAAAGTTATTTCTTTTATCAGCGTACTGATTGGGATTCTTTTTATGACTTTCTTCGAGACGCCCCGTAAATTGATGTTCTTAACCTTCTTATTGTGCGTCACGGAGGCTTCTTCCAGCATCGATAGTTTTGTACCGTCTCAGAAATACTAGATGGAATCACAATATTCTGTTTGATTCATACCGATCTGTTCAGCCGATATCCCCATGAGAAATCTTTTTTTCCCGGCTGTACCAGCGGGAAACTTCCGAACACATCAGACGCCTCTGTGTATCAGCTCCATTATAATAGTAAATGTGTCATCAAAGAGGCTATGTCTTTGTTTCTTGAAAGAATTAGGACTGTATAGCCTCTAACAGGTTTCTTTCACGTGACTACTGGCGACTCTCTCATAGTGTGTTAAATAATTTTAAGTATTCTACCTCTCCTCTCAATTTGAAGTGTTAATGTCTTTTGCTAATGAAGTAGAATGTTTTGCTCGTAAATTCTCTTCCAATTCTATTCTCAACTCATCTGTTGATATGTCTGACTTTACAGTTAGAACTGACTCCCTGTTAAGGGCTGATAACTCTATCCATGGTTTGTGCTATTATTTTTAAACTGGATCCTCAAAAGCACGTGAACTTGATGGTATCCCTGCAATAGTCTTTAAGAAAATACATATAATTGTATTAAATGTTTGTAGTACAATTAACGCATACATTTCTGTAGTAAAATTGGTAGTAATTTTATTATAGATATGTTTGTTGTTAATTTTGCAATAAAAATGTATAGCTGCAAATTCTAACATAGATTTGTATTATTGTCAATCGTATTATAGGAATTTATTGTCAGTAACTGTACTATAAGAATGATTGTTGCTAATGTTACTATACAAGTGTATTGTTGGCTATAAAATTCTTGTTGATAAATTTACGTTAAAATTGTTGGTAATTTTAATATAGAAATATATTGCTGGTTATAGTACTATAAATACCCACATCTCAATCTTCTGCTGATGAAGTAAAATGTTTTGCTCGTAAATTCTCTTCCAATTCTACTCTCGACTCATCTGTTGATTTGTTTGTTTGTTTGTTTGTTTGGGTTTTATGGCATATCAACCACTGTGGGTTATTTAATGCCAAATCCAGTTTATATGAATTTTAAATGCCTATTTTGTATGGAATAAAAAACGTATAGCTGGCAACATTATTGTTTCAAAAACGCATAGCTGGCAACATTATTGTTTCAAAAACAAAAACGTATAGCTGGCAACATTACTTTTTTACAAAAAAACGTATAGCTAGCAACATTATTGTTTCAAAAACTTAGAACTGGAAAAATTATTGTTTCAAAAACTTAGAGCTGGCAACATTATTTTTCTGTAAACATTATCTGAGACCTTACTGTTAGATGCAGTTTATCGCCGTACCCAGGACACGGATGTAGTTTATCATCATACCCAGGACGTTCATCTATTGATATGTCTGACTTTACAGTTAGAACTGACTCCCTGTTAAGGGCTGAAAACTCTATCCATGGTTTGTGCTATTATTTTTAAACTGGATCCTCAAAAGTATGTGAACTTGATGCTATTCCCTGCAATGGTCTTTAAGAAAAGTGTCCCTGAACTGGTTCGTCTTCTCGCTAAACTCTACAAGAAATAACTTGCCGTTTCTTGCTTTCCTGTTTAGAACTCAGGCGAATGATTTATTTCTTCCTTCTAAGGTTTGTCTCGTTACCATTCATTCAACTCTCTGTTCTGTCATCTGATTAGATTATTCCTTCTCTCGCTTGTCCTTCTGTCTTTCATTACGCCTTATGAGTGTCAGATTCTCTTAGTCCTCCTTTCTCATATGCGTCAGAAATTTCAACTGTTGATACTTTTTTGTTTCTGTTTACCTTAAAAAATCCTAATTTGATTTGGTTTTGTTGTTTTTGTCTAGCGGCATATCAATTCCTCTGAGTCATTTAATACCGAAATCTAAGTACGAAAATTCAAATTAGATAATTAATTCGAAACAAGGGCATTATTTCATGAGTAAATTATAATTACTTACCTGCCTTTCTTTTTATCAAATAATCTTAGAATTTCAAACGGGGAACTTAAAGTTGTTTCTCATTGCAAGAAATCCGATTAATCTTAGCAAAATACATTTTTTTTATTAATTTTTTAACAATGTATGTTGTCTTCGTTTGCTAAAAAATTGCATTGTTGGTAATTTTTATAGAAAACTGTTTCTTTTTTTGGTAAATTTACTATAAAAAATTGTTAGTATTTTTTTCTCTAAACTGGATCCTCACAGACTTCACTGTATTCTTTCAATAGTCTTCAAGAAATGTTCTCCTGAACTGGCTCGTGTTCTCTCTAAACTCTTGCTGTTTCTTGTTGTCATGGGTGTTGAAAAACTCCTCTTCTGTAATTTCAGTATTTAAGAACTCTAATGAAACATCTTCTCCTCCTATTGGTCGATTAGAATTCTATCTTTTTTTTGGCCAAGTACTAGAAGCTATAATCAACTCTTAATTGGTTATGTAGGGTCTTTTTTCAGTATAGCAATATGGCTTTCCATTCTATAGGTCAACTGCTAATGCATTACCATTAATTGGTGAGTGATCCTAAAGCTCTAGAGAATTACTAGTGATGCTCAGGCTGTTGTATTAGATATTTCGAACTCAGTTGGCAAGGTTTGTAATGCTGACCTTCTTCACAAGTTGAAAGTTTATTGTATTTGGTTGGTGCAAAAATAATATCATTTTTTAACGTATTTTTTAACGTCAAAAAACGATATTATTTTTGCACCAACCTAATATTTCTGGCCGGAGTTTTGAAATGGTTCAACCTTTTTTTTTTTTTTTTTTATCAAATCTTGAATAGGCACAGTTCTAAATCTATTCTCATTATATTAGGCGTCACCCAGGGCTCTGTCTTTTGAACTACATTGGTCGAATTTTCACCTTCCTTATGTGATTTGTTCCCGATAACTTATTCATGCTGTGGGCACATCAATTTACTCCTGTTTCATTGCTTCGATGAGGACAAATTGACAGCTGATCTAAGGAATTATCTACAGCCAGCTGTTAACTGGGGCAAAGAATGACTTATTATTTTTAACGTTTTCCGAAGGCAACAGCTCCCTTTTAATCGTCTGAGAGAAACCTTTTCACCTTACATCAACATGACTGGTGTTAACCTCTTAAGAGTGTCACAGATTTTTCCGCTGAAATAAAGTGGAAAGATTATTTTAAATCGACTCCTAGGCCCGCTGCTAGGAAACAAGTTGCACTCTGTCGGGCTAAACAATTCTTACGCCAGAATCTGCCTTACATAATTATAAGTTTACGAATCGTCCTTGAATTGAATATTGCTGCCAGGTCTGCTCTGGAGCATATTTCGCTACACTTCATAAAATACAAAGGACATTCTGCTATGTTATTGGTTCTGACCTGACATCTCGGCTTCAGTTCCCCACTTGTGTAACATAGATCTTTTCTATCAATACTTTTGTAGTAATTGTTTTGATGAACTTGCAACTATGGTACCCAGACATTATGAATTTAAGCGCAGTACGAGGTTGGCGTCAATGGCTCATTATTTTAGAGAAATGACTATTTGTAACCGGAAGGTCTAAATTAACGGTTCCTTCTCTCCCCCACTTCTACCTCGTGGACGGCTCCCCCCCCCGGCTCTTATTTCTAAATTAACATTTACCTGCAATAATGTAAATGCGATTTCAATCGTTATATTCTGTCTTCTTAATTCTTGTTCTTTTTTTTGTTTTTCCTTAATGGTGTTTTTTACTAAGTAACTTTTTTGCCTTGGTCGGTGTGAAATGATTAAAAAAATCTATCTATCTATCTATCTATCTATCTATCTATCTATCTATCTATCTATCTATATATATATCTATCTATCTATTACAGTCTTTTTATTTTATCTATCTATCTATCTATCTATCTATCTATCTATCTATCCATTACAGACTTTTTATTTTATCTATCTATCTATCTATCTATCTATCTATCTATCTATCTATCTATCTATCTATCTATCTCAGTCTTTTTATTTTATCTATCTATCTATCTATCTATCTATCTATCAAAGTTTCTTCATTCTATCTATCTATCTATCTATCTATCTATCTATCTATCTATCTATCTATTTGAAGAATTTCTTTGAATATCTGTCTATCTGTCTATCTATCTATTAGGTTGTTGCAAAAATAATGACGTAATAATGTCGTTTTTTGACGTTAAAAATACGTCAACAAACGACATTATTACCTTATTATTTTTGCGCCAACCTAATACAATCTACACAAGTCCTGTGCATATCTGTCTGTCTATCTATCTATCTATCTATCTATCTATCTATCTATCTATCTATCTTTCCAAGTCTGTTCATATCTATCTATCTATCTATCTATCTATCTATCTATCTATCTATCTATCTTTCCAAGTCTCTTAATTATATCTATCTATCTATCTATATATCTATCTATCTATCTATCTATCTATCTATCTATCTATCCAAGTCACTTCCTTCTATCTATCTATCTATCTATCTATCTATCTATCTATCTATCTATCTATCTATCCCAGCAATTTTATTCTATCTATCTATCTATCTATCTATCTATCTATCTATCTATCCAAGTCTCTTCATTCTATCTATCTATCTATCTATCTATCTATCTATCTATCTATCTATCTATTTACAGAAGTTCTTTGCATATCTGTCTAAATGTCTATCCATCTATTAGGTTGTTGCAAAAATAATGACATATTAATGTCGTTTTTTGACGTTAAAAATACGTCAACAAACGACATTATTACCTCATTATTTTTGCACTAACCTAATACAATCTACACAAGTCCTGTGCATATCTGTCTGTCTATCTATCTATCTATCTATCTATCTATCTATCTATCTATCTATCTATCTATTTACAGAAGTTCTTTGCATATCTGTCTAAATGTCTATCTATCTATTAGGTTGTTGCAAAAATAATGACGTATTAATGTCGTTTTTTGACGTTAAAAATACGTCAACAAACGACATTATTACCTCATTATTTTTGCACCAACCTAATACAATCTACACAAGTCCTGTGCATATCTGTCTATCTATCTATCTATCTATCTATCTATCTATCTTTCCAAGTCTGTTCATATCTATCTATCTATCTAACTTTCCAAGTCTGTTCATATCTATCTATCTATCTATCTATCTATCTATCTATCTATCTTTCCAAGTCTGTTCATATCTATCTATCTATCTATCTTTCCAAGTCTGTTCATATCTATCTATCTATCTATCTATCTATCTATCTATCTATCTTTCCAAGTCTCTTCATTCTATCTATCTATCTATCTATCTATCTATCCAAGCCACTTCCTTCTATCTATCTATCTATCTATCTATCTATCTATCTATCTATCTATCTATCTATCTATCTATCCCAGCCTTTTTATTTTATCTATCTATCAATCTATCTATCTATCTATCTATCTATCTATCTATCTATCTATCTATCTATCTATCTATCTATCTATCCAAGTCTCTTCATTCGATCTATCTATCTATCTATCTATCTATCTATCTATCTATCCCAGCCTTTTTATTTTATCTATCTATCTATCTATCTATCTATCTATCTATCTATCTATCTATCTATCTATCCAAGTCTCTTCATTCTATCTATCTATCTATCTATCTATCTATCTATCTATCTATCTATCTATCTATCTATCTATCTATCTATCTATCTGTCTATCCAAGTCTCTTCATTCTATCTATCTATCTATCTATCTATCTATCTATCTATCTATCTCAGTCTTTTTATTTTATCTATCTATCTATCTATCTATCTATCTATCTATCTATCTATCTATCTATCTAACTCAGTGTTTTCTTTCTTTCTATCTATCTATCTATATATCTATCTATCTAAGTGTTTTCTTTCTTTCTTCCTTTCTTTCTTTCTTTCTTTCTTTCTAATTCAGTTTGGTCATTATCTATCTATCTATCTATTTATCTATCTATCTAACTATCTATCTATCCAAGTCTTTTCATTCGATCTATCTATCTATCTATCCCAGCCTTTTTATTTTATCTATCTATCTATCTATCTCTCTATCTATCTATCTATCTATCTATCTATCTATCTATCTATCTATCTATCTATTTACAGAAGTTATTTGCATATCTGTCTATCTATCTATCTATTAGGTTATTGCAAAAATAATGACGTAATAATGTCGTTTTTTAACCTTAAAAATACGTCAACAGACGACATTATTACCTCATTATTTTTGCACCAACCTAATATCAATCTACACAAGTCCTGTGCATATCTGTCTGTCTATCTATCTACCTATCTTGTTTTTTTATGTTATTTCATACTTACACTAACACATTTAGAGCCTTTTAGTGAGTGGGTGTATTTTTTTTTAGTGGATATACGGCATACATCGACCAACTTTCAGGCTTGCTTATGACCCAGAACTATTTGGAATGAGAATTTTAAGTGATTTTACAAGGCTAGTACCATTGACTGACCAAAAGTGAAAACACAATAGTTCTTCACACCCACCGCACTAAAAAAAAAAAAACTATCTTACAAGTGTCACTTACTCGACGCTTCCTGGCACTTCGAGCTTCTATTTCCTACCTGGCAATTTTATTTCATTGTTTATTCATATTCAGAGAGACGAATGATATGAATGCTGCGGAAATTCCATACTCAAGTATCAAGTTTCATTGACATCATCTCACTTTTTAATTTGAATTATGCTTGATAAACAGAGTTGACACACACGCTATACTAGCCGGAATTTTCATTGGAAGTGTTTTTCTTTGTTGTTTTTTTTTTTTTTAAACATTTCACTCCCAAACAAGGCAATAAAGCCCCTGCGATGTAACAGGTTACTGAATGTAAGAGAGGAAGCAAAATTAAAAGAACAGCAATTAAGAACGGAGTTTGGTTATTCAATTAAATCATTTCTTATTGCCGGTACTTATACACGGTCCATAAAATTAAATTCAACAACAACAACAACAACAACAACAACAACAACAACAATAATAATAATAATAATAATAATAATAATAATAATAATAATAATATTAATAATAATAATAATAATATGATTTTAAAGCGGAGGAAATTATTTGAGAAATAACAAGTTTATTTTTATCTATGGTCTCTATCACTTGCGTCTTAGTGACTTTGTTACCTTGTTCTGTGTGAAATTATTGAAAAAATATCTATCTATCTATCTATCTATATATCTATCTATCTATCTATCTATCTATCCAAGTCTCTTCATTCTATCTATCTATCTATCTATCTATCTATCTATCTATCTATCTATCTATCTATCCAAGCCTGTGCATATATATATATATATATATATATATATATATATATATATATATATATATATATATATATCAGTTTGTTCATATTTTTATCTATCTATCTATCCAAGCCTGTTCATATATATATATATATATATATATATATATATATATATATATATATTCATCAGTTTGTTCATATTTTTATCTATCTATCTATCTATCTATCTATCTATCTATCTATCTATCTATCTAAGCCTGTTCATATATATATATATATATATATATATATATATATATATATATATATATATATATATATATATATATATCAGTTTGTTCATATTTTTATCTATCTATCTATAACAATTTTATGTGACTTCACAATAAACACAGACAGAACAATCAACGCTAATCGCCCTGACATTGTGATTAGAGACCGCAAAGACAAAATGTGCCTCCTTATTGACAAGTTAGTCCCTACAGACTGCAATGTATCATTGAAGATCTTCAAAAAGCTATCAAAATACAAGGACCTTGAAATCGAAATCTAAAAAACATGGCGCATGAGGACATTAACATTTCTCTTTGTAGTTGGATCCCTCGAGTTGATTGGAAAAGATTCCAGTCGACTCATTGAAGGGAATTCCTGGTAGCGCATGCTTTAAAGAAATACCAAAAAATATATTCTCAAAAGTACATCCCACACCTTACAACAGACTTCATCTATGTAAAATATGTGAGCTTTTTGTCTCTGTTTTTTTTTTTTTTAAATTGCTCAGTGGAAAATGTCATGATGCCAATTCTAACCTTAGGTGTTTGGTCTGAAGACGAAAGAAATGACTCCATGATGTGTCTCGTAATGGGATATATATGTGTTCGAAGTAGCAAAATGGTTTTGTGCTACTCTAACCGAGTAGGACAATCTAGCAGGTAATCGTAATGGACTGGTCCTCGTCGTAGTGGTAGGCAATAGGCGTAGGCAATAGGCGTTGTTCATGTACCTCCACATCAGTCTGTATTTATGGCTGACACCAGCCAATCATATTTCTGTGAGGGGGAATTCAGGTGTATGCATATTCATTACATTACTACAGGACATAAATCAAAGAAAATAATAATAATAATAATAATAATAATAATAATAATAATAATAATAATAATAATAATAATAAATCTGTGTTTTCTGGTTTTTTTTTTTTTTTCATTTCATGGCTACAGGTGTAATTTTCCTACAATGCTCTGCCCTTTGTCTATCATCTCTTTGAGTGAATATTCTAAAACATATCTCATATCTTTCAGCGGCAAGTAGGTTGAGAGATGACCGGAAAAGTATAACTTTTATTCCCTTGCTCCTACCCCTCTGTTTAATGAATTCTTCGATATTCCCCCTACCAATCTGTAGTATAAGTCCAGCCTACCCCATAAAATTTGATAAGTATCTGTCGTTGGCGACGGAAAATTGAACATTTGTGGAGAGTCACTTGTGCCATGCTCCGAAGTTGTAAGAAATGGTAAATGTAGCATCTTTGAATGATACTTTTCCTTTAGTTTGATATGATTGTAAATCCTAATGTCTCAAGTTAATCCCAGACCTTAAGCGGACACCCGTGTCCATTTTTTTTTTTTTTTTTTTTTTTTATCCCTATACACTGAAATCTATTTATCCCACTTGGAGGTGTCACTCGGACTTATACTAAGTTAAAACTTAGTATTATCTACCCAACTGAATACCATACACTGTTATGAACTTTTAACTTCGATATATTAATAAACCCACTATCTCAAATCTGGTCTTGCTCTTGGACCTTCTTCAAGGCTAGTCCTAAAGCTGGTAATCTGAACAAAATTACCCCTTGGCGGTCAAGGTTAAAACGCACATCTACCAATTTCAATGAATACGAAAAATATCTCATACCGGATCGGCCGTCAACCGGGACAACAAGGGCCGCGTCCCTCAGAGAGGAACCAGTCTGAGGTCGAAAAGTCTGTCACTGGAACAAACTCTTCCACACACGAAGAGACACTAGGTCACCAAACCCGGATTATCGCCAACCTTGGACCAAATGTCTCAATGCCAAATCGACTAGTAAAAATGAAACGAACGAAATGGAGCCGCGAAGAGTATCGACAAGTTATGGCATCCTTCTTCACTGCACTCGAAAACCCAGCAAAGAACACCACCAATCAAACATACCAAATATGGAGAAATACGGTGGGAAATGATATAAGACCTAACCTCAATCCAAACATGCTTGCCAATGTCCGCAGAGATATCATGCGAAACAACAGACTCTCAAAGGCAGAAATAGATAAGATAAAATTAGATATAAGACAAAATACTATGATCCATCACTCAAACTGTTGAGACGAATGTTGAAATAAAGAATGCGACAGAGGATGAGGTGGACGCTAAAGCGAATGAAATACGAAATAATCTCCCAGGAAATGAAACCGAAGATTCTGCCTTAGACACAACCTCTAGTTCTCCAGAAATTGTCACTGAAGATGACTCCAGGTACATTAGTTTAGAATTCCTTGAAAACCACGAAGCTGAAATCACCGAAGCGAAAAATGACGTCATCCAAGTACTCAGCAGAGTAACTTTCATACAATTGTCAGAGAGAGACCAGCTCCCGAAAATCCATATGACAAATCCCAACAAGCACATCGTGAAAATATACAATGCTGCACTGGAAACACTGTTAACAGATAAACCACCGGGAAACATAACAGAAGTTAACAACGTCATATACGCAACAGCTCTAGCAGCGACTCGGAAGCTTGGTGTCAAGACAATAAATAGAATTAACAGACACAGAGAACCAGCTTGGAAAACCAAACTGTTACGAGAAATAAAACAAATCAGATGTGAGCTGTCTATATTAGATGAGCTCACCAGAAACCCTAATATTTCCACACGTAAATCCAAAAAGATCAAACGGAAATATAGCATTAAATCCCTAATTGATATTCCATCGATCAAGGAAATGCTGAAACAGAAACTTCAGCTAAAAGCACAGAGAACAAGACGATACGAGAAACGTTGTAGATTCTATCGCCAAAATAAAACATTCCGAACAGATCTTAAGAAATTTTACAGGGAAATTGGAAAAACGCCTATACATGTCGAAACGCCACCATCGATTGATAATGTACAGACATTTTGGGAAAATATTTGGAGCAACCCAAAGGAATGTAACCCAAATGCAGAATGGATACGGCGTGAAGAAGAATGACTGCTGGATACACCTCTGCAAGAATGGGTAAATATATCCACAGATGATGTTAGGCAAGCACTAACGAAATCCCAAAAATGGAAATCCCCAGGAAATGACAAGGTGCCCAATTTCTGGCTGTATCATCTCTCATCTACCCATGACATACTTGCAAAAACATTATCAACGCTTGTAAATAATCCCAATAAAATCCCGGATTGGGTTACTGAAGGTATTACATACCTCATACCAAAAACAACTGAAACAGACGACCCGAAAAATTATAGACCGATAACATGTCTTTCCACAACGTATAAGTTGATCACGTCTGTACTGACGAACCGTACTTACTCCTTCTTCGAAACAAACAGCATTCTCCCGCTGGAACAGAAGGGATGCAGTAGAGGTTCATATGGCTGCAAAGATCAACTTCTGATAAATAAAATGATCCTGGAAAATTGCAGGAGACGACGCAGAAATCTCAGTGCAGCGTGGATTGATTATCGTAAAGCCTTTGATAGTGTTCCACATTCTTGGATCCTTAAGGCTTTGGAAATGTACAAAGTCTCCCCTGTGGTGTTAAACTTTCTTAAGCACAGCATGGGGATGTGGAACACAAAACTATACCTTAGGCACACCGGGGGCACTGCTATATCCAACCGTCTGAATATCCGACGTGGAATTTTTCAAGGAGACTCTCTGTCACCCCTTCTGTTTTGTTTATCCTTAACCCCTCTTACACATGAACTGAACAACAGTAGCTATGGTTACAAAATAAATAAGAAAGTTTTCAATCACCTACTATACATGGATGATCTCAAACTCTTTGCCAAAGACGACAATGAGTTGAAAGGCCTCCTCAATATTGTAAAATACTTTAGTGACGACATAGGTATGGACTTCGGATTAGATAAATGTGCAAAAGTAACATTCAAGAAAGGTAGAATTACAGAAACACCCTCAATAGATTTAGATTTTGTCACAAAGATTAGGGAATTGGAGCATGAAGAAGCTTATAAGTACCTAGGAATTAGCGAAGGAGATGGCATACAACACCCCCAAATGAAAGAAAAAATAAGAAAAGAGTACTACAGGAGTGTACGTCTGATACTAAATACTGAACTAAACTCAAAAAATAGAATATCAGCTATAAACACATTGGCTGTCCCAGTGGTGCATTACAGCTTTAATGTCCTTAACTGGACCATAGCTGAAATTAAGCGAATGGACGCCAAAACGAGAAAGCTTCTCACTTGCTATCGCATGCATCATCCCAAAGCTGATGTTGATCGTCTGTATGTGCCCAGATCCGAAGGAGGCAGAGGATTAGTTCAACTAGAACTGTCCTACAAAACTACAACAATTGGCCTCCAAAAATACTTGGAAACTACAGAAGACTGGATGATGGTATGCGTCAAGGAACATGAAAGTAGTAAGCGTCTTTACTCCGTAATGAAAGAAGCCAACAAATTCAAACTGGAACTTCAAATGGGCGTAGAGATGCAACTACAGCACAATACACCGACTGAAACTGCAAAATACTTGAAAAAGACAGCAAAGACGAATGCAACCGACCAGATACAGAAGCGATGGCAAGATAAACCGCTTCATGGCCAATACTCTGCCCGTATCAATCAAGCTGATGTAGACAAAACCCGTACCCATCAGTGGCTACGCAGTGCAGGGTTGAAAGCGGAAACTGAAGGTTTTATCCTTGCTGCGCAGGACCAATGCTTGCTAACTAGGAATTATCAAGCACATATACTAAAATATTGTGTCAGCCCAAAATGCAGATTCTGTGATAAATATCCAGAAACGATTGATCATCTTGTATCAGGTTGCACGATGTTGGCACCCACTGAATATAAAACCCGACATGACAGAGTGGGCCAATATCTGCACTGGAAAATCTGCAACTTCTACGGGAAGGAAACTGAAAGAAACTGGTACCAACACCACCCAGACCCAGTTACGGAGATAGGACCTGTTACAATTCTATGGGACTACACAATTCACACTGACAGAACAATCAAGGCCAACCGACCAGATATTGTTATTAAAGACCACAAACAAAAACGGTGCCTCCTTATTGATATGGCAGTCCCTGCTGACTGCAATGTATCTTTGAAGATATTCAAAAAGCTGTCAAAATACAAGGACCTTGAAATAGAGGTCTCGAAAATGTGGCATATGGGAACATCAACAATCCCTGTTGTAGTTGGAGCCCTAGGACTGGTTGGAAAAGATTGCAGCAGACTAATTGCATGGATCCCTGGAAGCCCATGCCTCAAGGAGATACAAAAAATTGTTCTGACAAGTACAGCCCACACTTTACGAAGGACTCTATCTATGTAATTTTATTTTATTTTTTTTTTTTGTCAGTGAAAAGGGTCATGATGCCATTTCTAACCTTAGGTCCCTGGGTGGGACCCGGAAAGAAATGTGTAAACGCCAGAAAGCAAAGAAAATAAAAATAATAATAATAATAATAAAAGAAAGTGTTTAATCACCTATTCTACATGGATGATATCAAAATCTTTGCGAAAGACGACAATGAGTTGAAGAGTCTCTTCAATACTCTGAAATGTATTAATGGCGACATCGGTATGGATTTCGGATTAGATAAAATGTCCAATAAACAGATTAAGCCATAAAAAAAACCATACTGCGTTCACCTATTTGAAATATTTCATAGTTAGAAAGCCCCGTTATCCGATAAAAGCCGACTTTATGTGAAGCTAGCCTTAAGAAATGTGTGTGTTTTATAAAACGTAAACAAACCCCGGAGATCTTATACGAGGATAGATTAGGCCGAAAATAAAATGGTAGTCACATATTCAATATATTTCATAGTCCTATGAAAGATCCAACTTTATATCCGAGTCCTGGGTCAGACGACAGACTACATCCAACAGCAAGGCCTCTGGTCTTCTCCAAGAACGAAAACAAATTATAATATATATATGTTATAAAATCACTACAAAAATAGCCATTTTGTTTCAATACTTCTGGTGTCTTGTCAAGTGATGGTGTTGCAAATTAAATAAAGAGATCAAAAACTAACCATTACCCCCACTAGGGGAAAAATTATTACGTAAGATGTAATGGCCAATCAAATTACAAGCATATGATAATTCGAATAAATCAACAACGAACTTTAGATATAATTTATTAATGCTTTAAAATAAGTATTAGATTTATATAGGGAATCAGGATAAATAATTAATCTGCGATCTTTTCTAATTAAAAATTTAATTTCCGCATATTAAGCTCTAAATGAAACCATGCAATTAGAAATTAACAAAAATATTCATAGAAAAAACAGAGATGCGTGAAGTTTCATGTATTGTTCTTAGAAATGGGTTAAATTTTTCGTCTGAATCAGAACGTGTGAGAATTTCTTCGCACACAGTTCAACCCTGGCAGAGACAAGAAAAACTTACAAGAACAAGGCTTACTTAGGGTAAGCCTTGTTCTTACAGCAACCTGTATTGAATTTGTAAGTTTTTTTATAAATTACAGCAACCTTTATTGAATTCTTGCAAAAAAGGATTTGTCCTTTCTTGCCCCTGGGAACAGGGTGGGGTAGTTCTCTGTGAGTAGGTAGTCTTTTACTTCAGTGGGACTCTATAGGTCTCTGCGAAGTTTAAGTTCGACTGGTGTCGAGATCTCTGGTAAAGTTCTTCGTTGAAATTAAGCAGAGACAAGACAACGTCTGTAAAGCATTACCACATTAGGTTGCTGAAAGAATCGTACCCTAATTATTTAGGCTTGTTTTTAGGGCGCTAAAGGCCCAGCAAAAATATTAAAAAATGCGTCCGGGCATTTCGATCAAATTGCTGGAACTAAAGTTTACAGGGCACGAGCCGGTAAAAAAGCCCGCGTAAAAACCCAGATCAAAATTCGACCAATGAGATTGGTCGTTAATCCAGCCATTAGTAGCCTATACTTACAGAATTTCTTACAAACGATGGTAAAAAGTGCAATATATGACTACATAGTCAATTACAATGATAAGGTAGTGATTTATAGGTTTAGTTGACAAAGGGGGAGAGTTTAATTGATTTCCTGGATCATAATTCCATGAAATTTTGTTAAAAATGTTAGAAATGTTTAATTCATTTGTTTTAGCGTCATCCCAACACGAAATTTCTCAAATCGTATATAAGTGGAGTAGTAGTATGACTTTCTGGAACCTTCTAAAACTTGTTTTTGTTTATTTGTAAATTTGTATCGTAAAATCGAATATTCGATTTACGGCGGAGGGGGAGGACCTTTTCCGAGAACGAAAACAAATTAATGCTTTTTCTCATTTTTCAAAAAGAGGTTAATTGTCATTTGACAAGAACATAGGGTCACAAAAATGTCATAACCCGGATATACAAAAAGAAATAAATTTAACATTGAAAATTTAAGGGACTTTTAATAATAATTCTTATGTCAAATTGAGACAATAACAACAATAATAATAATAATAATAATAATAATAATACCCATTATATATGTATATATACTTGTTTTTTAGATGTTGAAACGATTTATATAGCAAACAGAGAGGACCCATAAACTGATTAAGTACCCGACAAAAATAGATCGTTCCTGTATATATAAGTATATATTTTCTATCAATACTCGCTCTCTCTCTCTCTTTTAAAGCCATGCGTGATACTTACATGACTGACGAGGCAGATTTTTCCCCCGCAGTAGGTTGCCATTTCTTTCTGCGGTAGACCAGTTGCCATCCAATGCTATAGAACCCGGTCTGCCTGCTAGTTACCCATAGCTAGAAGGAGAAGAGTAGGATTCATAACTTTCCCAAGGGTATTAACACGTAAGTGAATGTAATGGATTCGTCTGGGATTCGAACTCGGCTCTCTGGTTCCTCAATACGCTATTCATTACTCCACCGTGCCTCCCCCCAACACTACGATCCCATATTCGATATATTAGGTCGGTGCAAAAATAATGACGTAATAATATCGGTTTTTGACGTTAAAAAATACGTCAAAAAACGACATTATTACGTCATTATTTTTTCACCAACCTAATACTTCATAGTTAGAGAGTTCCGTTATCCGATAAAAGCCGACTTTATGTGAAGTTGGCCTTAAGAAATGTGTGTGTTTTTTTAAAACGTAAACAAACCACGGAGATCTTATACAAAGATAGATTGGGCCGAAAAAAAAAAAAAAGAATGGCAGTCACATATTAAATATTTCAGTACTATGAAAGATCCAACTTTATATCCGTGTCCTGGGTAAGACGATAAACTACACCCGGCAGCAAGGTCTCTGATCAAAGGGTTTTGAGGAGCATGGAACCATCTCTTAATTGCTGGTGTTCCCAGGTCCACCCTGACCCCAGGGTTAGGGTCCCAGCTATGGGCAAATTGTTAACACCCTAAAAGTGGTCAAAACACTATGAAAGAATAAAAATACTTTTTAATACCAGCAATACATTTTTGAAAAAAATAATTTACCAGCAAGAAAAATCTTGTCGTCATTAAATAACACATTGGGGTTGATATCCCATAAACCAAACCAAACCAAACCAAACCGAACCGATGATTACTTTTTTAAAAAGTCACTCCAAAAACAACCTGTCAACATCTTAAATTTAAATTTCAATAAGCTTATATTTACTACTTAGCTGAGTGACTAAGTTCTAACACATTCGTTTTCTTTATTTTTGTGTTTTTTGTCTTTTTCTTACAGTGAGTTTCAATCTTTACTGTATAGATGAAAAGGGTACATCAATGAAACCAGACTTTCGACAAAAACCCTCTTTACAAAAATTTGTCAATGAAACCAGATCTAGAAAAGGATTTCTCGCAAAGAATACATATTCTATTCATACGAACCTATCGTAAAAGTCTTGTCAACATTAAATGACCCATTGAAGTGTTCATACGCCGTAAATCAAAACAAAAGCAAGCCTAACTACTGCCGTTGCCTCTTTCTGTCTTTTTTTTTTACAAATACTTTCAGGGTAACTGCTCCGAAGATCTGCTTTCGCTGGTTCCCAGACTTCATGAATTTAAGCTTTCAACTAGGCTGGCATCCCACTCTTAACCTTTCACTGTCGAAACTGTTAAATGTAGCCGTCTCTTCTACTCCGATAGCTTCATGTCTCGCACCTCTCGCCTGTGGAACTCCCTTCCCTATTCCAGTTTCACTGAGAGCTATAATATCCAGCTATTCAAGTGTAATGTCAATCGACATCTCCAGATGCCCTGATCTATCACCTAAACTTCTTTTCATCCTTTCCTCTATCGCTCCTACTGTGAAACCCTTTGCGAGCTAGTGGCTTCCCGCCTTGCTTGGGGTTGAAAAACAAAAACAAAAACAAAAAAAAAATAATTTATGCAAATTGAGAACAAAATATGAATTAAATATTCCTTGATTATTCAATTTATTTATGGGAGTGGGATTCGGGCCACATTTATGTTAAGAGGCGAGGATTTTGTCCGCAAGAATTTTTGTCCACTTACCATATAAAGCTGTTTTAAAATTATTAGTTTGGTTAAAAAATAATGACGTAATAATGTCGTTTTTTGACGTTAAAAAATACGTAAAAAAACGACATTATTACGTCTTTATTTTTGCACCAACCTAATAGATATACACCATATAGTTTTGCGTGTGGGTCGCCCCAAGGTGGTGTAATGGTTAGAGAGCTCGTCTTGTTAGATCAATTATGAGTGAGTACTGAGTTCGATCCTCACTGGGTGCCTTAAGCTTTCGGCCTTGTGCCACATCTAATCTACGCTTGGAAAATCAATATACTTTTGTGTGTGCATAGATCTATATCTACGTATTTCTGCATCTATGCGTAAATGTGTGTGCAAATAAGTTTCCAAGTGTTTCCCCATGGGATTTGAACTCTGTTTGCTAAAGTCAAACGTGTTTGGCCATAACAGCTGCTCCACAAGTCCGGGGAGGAGTACAGTTATCGGCATTTCGAGGCAAGAAACCCAAAAAAATGAGTCACACCATTTTATTGGGGGGGGATCTTTTATCGCAGCAGTTATTTTTTCGAAAGCGTCAGAATAAGAGAGAGAGAGAAAGAGAGAGAGAAAGAGAGAGAGAGAAAGAGAGAGAAAGAGCGAGAGAGGAAGAGCAAGAGAAAAAAAGTGAGAGAAAGAGAGAGAAAGAGAGAGAAGAAGAGAGAGAGAAAAGGAGAGAGAGAAAGAGAGATAAAAAGAGAGAGAGGAAGTGCGAGAGAAAGAGAGAGAGAAAGAGAGAAAGAGAGAGAGAGAAAGTGAGAGAGAAAATAGAGTGAGAAAGAGAGAGAGAGAAAGTGAGAGAGAAAGAGAGGAAGAGAGAAAGAGAGAGAGAAAAAGAGAGAGAGAGAAAAGAGAGAGAGAAAAAAATAGAGAGATAGAGAAAAGAGAGAGAAAGTGAGAGAATACTCAGTATAGAGAAAGGAGAGAGAGAAAGTGAGAGAAGAAAATAGAGTGAGGAAAGAGAGAGAGAAAGGGAGAGAAAGAGAGGAAAGAGAGAGAAAAAGAGAGAGAAAAGAGAGAGAGAAAAAATAGAGAGATAGAAAAAGAGAGAGAAAGTTGAGAGAGAGAGGAAGAGCGAGAGAAAAAGAGAGCGAAAGTGAGAGAGAAAAAGAGAGAGAGAAAGTGAGAGAGAAAAAGAGAGAAAGAGAGAGATAGAATGAGCAAGAGAGAGAGAGAGAGAGAAATCATATAAAAGTTTAAATAAAAAAAATCGAAACGAAAACATTTGAAACTTGAAAAATAAGAAGGAAAAGTAGATTAATGTTAACGGCTTGTGATATCTGCATAAAATGCGAATCAGTGCCTGATTTTGTGTTTTTGTAACCCTCGCTGTCATCATATCGGACATAGCAAATTTGACAAAGGATTAGTCCTCAAAGTAATCCTTATCAGCATCCAGAACATTTTGCAAAATAATAAAATAGGAAGCTGTGAAGAGTCATAATCACCTACTTCCTAAATAAACATGACATTCTAAACAATGGAGATAGATCGAGAAAACATTATATAATTCCACATAAACGATGGTAATTCGTAGATAATAAAATAGGAAGCTGTGAAGAGTCATAATCACCTATGTACTAAAGCAACATACTATTCAAAATCCTCGAGAATTCAACTGGAAACCATTACCTATTTTTCCGAAGAAGCCATGTTAATTTACAAATAATAACGCAAAGGAAGCTGTGGAGAGCCATGATTATCCACAACTCTGAAGGAACATTAACAACCCTTGATAAGTCAAATCGAAACATTTGCAGTAAATTTCAGAAGTCATGTTAAATCATAAATAATAACAAAAAAGAAGCTGTGGAGAGTCATGGTTTTCCCGTTTCTAAAGGAACCTTAAGAATTGTTGAGAAGGCAACTGGAAACAATTGCAGTGCCTTTCCCAAGAAGTTATGCTAATTCACAAATAATAACGAAAAGAAAGCTGTGGAGAGCCATGATTATCCGCATTCGGAAGGAACATTGACAACGCTTGAGAAGGCAAATCGAAACATTTGCAGTACCTTTCAGAAGAATTCTTGTTAATTCATAATAATAAAGAAAAGGAAGCTGTGGAGAGTCATGTTAGTACCGTTTCTAAATGAACATTGACAACCGTGGAGTAGACAATTGGAAATAAATGCAGTTTCTTTCCGAATAAGTTATGTTAATTCACAAATCATAACGAAAATGAAGCTGTGGAGAGTCATGATAGTTCCTATCTAAAGGAACAATGATATACGTGGAGAAGATTACTGAGAACAATTAAAGTGTTTCCCCAATGAGTCATGTTAATTCATAAATCATAATGAAAAGGAAGTTGTGGAGAGTCGTGATAATGTCGTTTCTAAAGGAACACTAACAACCCTGGAGAAGGCAACTGGATTCAGTACTTATGCCAAGAAATTATGTTAATTTACAAATAATAACGAATAGGAAGCTGTGGAGAGTCGTGTTTATCCAAATTCTGAATGAACATTGACAACCCTTGGGAAGGCAAATTGAAAAAATTGCAGTACATTTAAGAGAAGTCATGTTAATTCATAAATAGTAACGAAAAGGAAGCTGTGGAGAGTCATGATAGACCAGTCTATAAAGGAACTGCCGTGGAGTAGGCAGTTGGAAACAATTGCAGTACCTTTCACTAGAAGTCATGACAATTTAAAAATAACATCGAAAGGAAGCTATGGAGAGTCATGATTGTATCGTTTCTAAAGGAACATGGACAACCGTGGAGTAAGCAATTGGAAGCATTTGCAGTACCTTTCAGAAGAATTCTTGTTAATTCATAATAATAACGAAAAGGAAGTTGTGGAGAGTCATGATAGACCAGTCTATAAAGGAACTGCCGTGGAGTAGGCAGTTGGAAACAATTGCAGTACCTTTCACTAGAAGTCATGACAATTTAAAAATAACATCGAAAGGAAGCTATGGAGAGTCATGATTGTATCGTTTCTAAAGGAACATGGACAACCGTGGAGTAAGCAATTGGAAGCATTTGCAGTACCTTTCAGAAGAATTCTTGTTAATTCATAATAATAACGAAAAGGAAGCTGTGGAGAGTCATGATAGACCAGTCTCAAAAGGAACTTTATTAGCCGTGGAGTAGGCAAATGGAAAGATTTGAAGTACCTTTTACAAGAAGCCATGATAATACCGTTTGTAAAGGTACTTTAACAAGTGTGGAGAAAGCAACTGGAAAGACTTATAGTACCTTTCCCAAGAAATTTTGGTAATTCCAAGATGTCTTTTGAGAACTCTGCTAGCTTTCGTTCAGATCATTAAAAGAATTGGTCATAAACATGTAAGAATAAACGGTCGATGACGCCTATAAAAGAACTATTAAACCTAGTTTCCTTACGTCATATAACCTCTTTTCAAATAGCTGGAGTCTTTTCGAGCCCCTGGGAGCATATCTTCGCGTTGGTGAATTCTTACTAAAGCGGTGATGAGGGGGGAGAATTCGCAAGAAGTAAATATTTTGGGGGTCAGTAGCAAGCGC
Organism: Acanthosepion lycidas; assembly: GCA_963932145.1. Taxonomy (NCBI): domain Eukaryota; kingdom Metazoa; phylum Mollusca; class Cephalopoda; order Sepiida; family Sepiidae; genus Acanthosepion; species Acanthosepion lycidas. The sequence continues at coordinate 11,851,374 of OZ010611.1, forward strand.
CATTCTAAGTGTCTTTGACCCCACGAGATAATGAAATAAAATGAAACCCCGATTTTGCTCTCAATTGCATGCCATAAATGTCTGGTTTCTTCCGGTCTTTGGAAATTGCGCGAGAAACAATTGGTTCAGTCGAAAGAAGCTTTATTATAGACATTTTTTTTTCTTCTTCTTAGAGATTTTCGTAGGCACCACATTGCTTACAAATAAAAGAAACGAAAAAAATTTCTTTTCCATTTCCTAGCGTCGAGAACGGATCTGGAAAAGCGAAAGAAATCGTCTCATAAAAGACATAACTTGCAATTGCAAACTTGGAATAAAAAAGAAAAAAAAAAAAAGGAAAGAAACTAAGGTAATTGAACAGAGGAAGGAGAAGAAAGAAAGACTGAAAGAATGAAAGAAAAAAGAAAGAAAGAAAAATGAACGAAAGAAAGAACGAAAGAAAAAAAAAATGAAAGAATAAATGAAAAAGTATGAAAGAAACACGAAAGAAAGAAAAAAATGAAAGTAAAAATGAAAGAAAGAAAAATAAAAGAAAGTAAGAATGAGAGAAAGAAAAAATAAAGACAAATTAACGAAAAAAATGAAAGAAAAAAGGAAGAAGAATGAAAGAAAAATAAAAGAGAGAAAAATGAAAGAAAAAATGAAAGAAAGAATGTGTGAAAATGAAACAAAGAAAGAAATAAAGAAGAAAGAAAGAAAAATGAATGAAAGAAAGAATGAAAGAATAAAAGAAAAATGAGAGAAAGAATGAAAGAAAAAATAAAATTAATGAATGGAAAAAAGAATAAAAGAAAAATGAATGAAAAAATAAAAAAAATGAAAGACAGAATGAAAGAGAAAATGAAAGAAAACATGAAAGAAAGAAAAAACGAAAGAAAAAAATGAGAGAATGAAAAAAGAATGAAAGAAATAAACGAATGAAATGCAGAAGGAAAGCGAATATGGATGAAAGAAAAAAAACGAGTGAATGAAAATGAGCCAAAATAAAAGAAAGAAAGAAAGTAATGAATTGAATAAAAGTAGCCAAAATGAATTAAAGAAAGAAAAACGAATGAATGAAAGACAGAACAATGTTTGAAAGAAGGATAGAAAAGAATGAATGAAAGAAATTAAGTAAATGTGAATTGAAGAAGGAAAAATAAATGAATGAATGAAATAAAGCCAAAAGGAATAAAAGAAGGAAAGAAACAAACGAATAAAACGATACAAAATGAATGAAAGACGGTATGAAATGATTGAATGAATGAATGAATTAAAAGCAAAGTAAGGAAAGAATGAAAAAAGTGAATGTAAAAGAAATTGAAAGATAAAGGAAAGAAACGAATGAATGAAATAAATTATGAATGAATGAAACAAGGAAAGAATAAAAGCAAGAATGAATGAAAGGAGGAAAGAAATGAATGAATGAAAGAAAAATTGAAATGAAGAAGAAAAGAGAACGAATAAATAAAAGAAACGAATGAATGAATGAGTGAAAACAAAAATGAAAGAAAGGAACGAATGAATGAAAGATTGCAAACATGAATGAAAGAAAAGAATGAATGAAAGAAAGATTGCTTATATGAAAGAAAGAAAGAGATGAATGAAAGAATGAAAGATTGCAAACATAAAAGAAAGAAAAGAATGAATGAATGAAAGAAAGACTGATAATATGAAAGAAAGAAAGAGATGAATGAAAGAATGAAAGATAGCAAATATAAAAGAAAGAAAAGAATGAATGAAAGAAAGATTCCTAATACGAAAGAAAGAAAGAGATGAATTAAAGAATGAAAGATTGCAAACATAAAAGAAAGAAAAAATGAATAAAAGAAAGATTGATAATAAGAAAGAAAGAAAGAAAGAGATGAATGAAGGAATGAAAGATTGCAAACATAAAAGAAAGAAAAGAATGAATGAAAGAAAGTTTGGTAATATGAAAGAAAGAAAGAAAGAAAGAGATGAATGAAGGAATGAAAGATTACAAACATAAAAGAAAGAAAAGAATGAATGAAAGAAAGATTGCTAATATGAAAGAAAGAAAGAAAGAAAGAGATGAATGAAAGAATGAAAGATTGCAAACATAAAAGAAAGAAAAAAATGAATAAAAGAAAGATTGATAATAAGAAAGAAAGAAAGAAAGAAAGAGATGAATGAAGGAATGAAAGATTACAAACATAAAAGAAAGAAAAGAATGAATGAAAGAAAGATTGCTAATATGAAAGAAAGAAAGAAAGAAAGAGATGAATGAAAGAATGAAAGATTGCAAACATAAAAGAAAGAAAAGAATGAATGAAAGAAAGATTGCTAATATGAAAGAAAGAAAGAAAGAAAGAGATGAATGAAAGAATGAAAGATTACAAACATAAAAGAAAGAAAAGAATGAATGAAAGAAAGATTGCTAATATGAAAGAAAGAAAGAGATGAATGAAAGAATGAAAGATTGCAAACATAAAAGAAAGAAAAAAATGAATAAAAGAAAGATTGATAATAAGAAAGAAAGAAAGAAAGAGATGAATGAAGGAATGAAAGATTACAAACATAAAAGAAAGAAAAGAATGAATGAAAGAAAGATTGCTAATATGAAAGAAAGAAAGAAAGAGATGAATGAAAGAATGAAAGATTACAAACATAAAAGAAAGAAAAGAATGAATGAAAGAAAGATTGCTAATATGAAAGAAAGAAAGAGATGAATGAAAGAATGAAAGATTGCAAACATAAAAGAAAGAAAAAAATGAATAAAAGAAAGATTGATAATAAGAAAGAAAGAAAGAAAGAGATGAATGAAGGAATGAAAGATTACAAACATAAAAGAAAGAAAAGAATGAATGAAAGAAAGATTGCTAATATGAAAGAAAGAAAGAAAGAAAGAGATGAATGAAAGAATGAAAGATTGCAAACATAAAAGAAAGAAAAGAATGAATGAAAGAAAGATTGCTAATATGAAAGAAAGAAAGAAAGAAAGAGATGAATGAAAGAATGAAAGATTACAAACATAAAAGAAAGAAAAGAATGAATGAAAGAAAGATTGCTAATATGAAAGAAAGAAAGAAAGAGATGAATGAAAGAATGAAAGATTACAAACATAAAAGAAAGAAAAGAATGAATGAAAGAAAGATTGCTAATATGAAAGAAAGAAAGAAAGAAAGAGATGAATGAAAGAATGAAAGATTACAAACATAAAAGAAAGAAAAGAATGAATGAAAGAAAGATTACTAATATGAAAGAAAGAAAGAAAGAAAGAGATGAATGAAAGAATGAAAGATTACAAACATAAAAGAAAGAAAAGAATGAATGAAAGAAAGATTGCTAATATGAAAGAAAGAAAGAAAGAAAGAAAGAGATGAATGAAAGAATGAAAGATTACAAACATAAAAGAAAGAAAAGAATGAATGAAAGAAAGATTGCTAATATGAAAGAAAGAAAGAAAGAAAGAGATGAATGAAAGAATGAAAGATTACAAACATAAAAGAAAGAAAAGAATGAATGAAAGAAAGATTGCTAATATGAAAGAAAGAAAGAGATGAATGAAAGAATGAAAGATTACAAACATAAAAGAAAGAAAAGAATGAATGAAAGAAAGATTGCTAATATGAAAGAAAGAAAGAAAGAAAGAAAGAGATGAATGAAAGAATGAAAGATTACAAACATAAAAGAAAGAAAAGAATGAATGAAAGAAAGATTGCTAATATGAAAGAAAGAAAGAAAGAAAGAGATGAATGAAAGAATGAAAGATTACAAACATAAAAGAAAGAAAAGAATGAATGAAAGAAAGATTGCTAATATGAAAGAAAGAAAGAAAGAAAGAAAGAGATGAATGAAAGAATGAAAGATTACAAACATAAAAGAAAGAAAAGAATGAATGAAAGAAAGATTGCTAATATGAAAGAAAGAAAGAGATGAATGAAAGAATGAAAGATTACAAACATAAAAGAAAGAAAAGAATGAATGAAAGAAAGATTGCTAATATGAAAGAAAGAAAGAAAGAAAGAGATGAATGAAAGAATGAAAGATTGCAAACATAAAAGAAGGAAAAGAATGGATGAAAGAAAGATTGCTAACATGAAAGAAAGAAAGAAAGAGATGAATGAAAGAATGAAAGATTGCAAACATAAAAGAAAGAAAATTTTGAATGAAAGAAAGATTGCTAATATGAAAGAAAGAAAGAAAGAGATGAATGAAAGAATGAAAGTTTGCAAACATAAAAGAAAGAAAAGAACGAATGAAAGAAAGATTGCTTATATGAAAGAAAGAAAGAAAGAGATGAATGAAAGAATGAAAGATTACAAACATAAAAGAAAGAAAAGAATGAATGAAAGAAAGATTGCTTATATGAAAGAAAGAAAGAAAGAGATGAATTAAAGAATGAAAGATTGAAAACATAAAAGAAAGAAAAGAATGAATGAAAGAAAGATTGCTAATATGAAAGAAAGAAAGATAGAAAGAAAGAATGAGATGAATGAAAGAATGAAAGATTGCAAACATAAAAGAAAGAAAATAATGAATGAAAGAAAAATTGCTTATATGAAAGAAAGAAAGAAAGAAAGAAAGAAAGAGATGAATGAAAGAATGAAAGATTACAAACATAAAAGAAAGAAAAGAATGAATGAAAGAAAGATTACTAATATGAAAGAAAGAAAGAAAGAAAGAGATGAATGAAAGAATGAAAGATTACAAACATAAAAGAAAGAAAAGAATGAATGAAAGAAAGTTTGCTAATATGAAAGAAAGAAAGAAAGAAAGAGATGAATGAAAGAATGAAAGATTACAAACATAAAAGAAAGAAAAGAATGAATGAAAGAAAGATTGCTAATATGAAAGAAAGAAAGAAAGAGATGAATGAAAGAATGAAAGATTACAAACATAAAAGAAAGAAAAGAATGAATGAAAGAAAGATTGCTAATATGAAAGAAAGAAAGAAAGAAAGAAAGAGATGAATGAAAGAATGAAAGATTACAAACATAAAAGAAAGAAAAGAATGAATGAAAGAAAGATTGCTAATATGAAAGAAAGAAAGAAAGAAAGAGATGAATGAAAGAATGAAAGATTACAAACATAAAAGAAAGAAAAGAATGAATGAAAGAAAGATTGCTAATATGAAAGAAAGAAAGAGATGAATGAAAGAGATGAATGAAAGAATGAAAGATTACAAACATAAAAGAAAGAAAAGAATGAATGAAAGAAAGATTGCTAATATGAAAGAAAGAAAGAAAGAAAGAGATGAATGAAAGAATGAAAGATTACAAACATAAAAGAAAGAAAAGAATGAATGAAAGAAAGATTGCTAATATGAAAGAAAGAAAGAGATGAATGAAAGAATGAAAGATTACAAACATAAAAGAAAGAAAAGAATGAATGAAAGAAAGATTGCTAATATGAAAGAAAGAAAGAAAGAAAGAAAGAGATGAATGAAAGAATGAAAGATTACAAACATAAAAGAAAGAAAAGAATGAATGAAAGAAAGATTGCTAATATGAAAGAAAGAAAGAAAGAAAGAGATGAATGAAAGAATGAAAGATTACAAACATAAAAGAAAGAAAAGAATGAATGAAAGAAAGATTGCTAATATGAAAGAAAGAAAGAGATGAATGAAAGAATGAAAGATTACAAACATAAAAGAAAGAAAAGAATGAATGAAAGAAAGATTGCTAATATGAAAGAAAGAAAGAAAGAAAGAAAGAGATGAATGAAAGAATGAAAGATTACAAACATAAAAGAAAGAAAAGAATGAATGAAAGAAAGATTGCTAATATGAAAGAAAGAAAGAAAGAAAGAAAGAATGAGATGAATGAAAGAATGAAAGATTTCAAACATAAAAGAAAGAAAAGAATGAATGAAAGAAAGATTGCTAATATGAAAGAAAGAAAGAAAGAAAGAAAGAAAGAAAGAAAGAAAGAAAGAATGAGATGAATGAAAGAATGAAAGATTTCAAACATAAAAGAAAGAAAAGAATGAATGAAAGAAAAATTGCTTATATGAAAGAAAGAAAGAAAGAGATGAATGAAAGAATGAAAGATTTCAAACATAAAAGAAAGAAAAGAATGAATGAAAGAAAAATTGCTTATATGAAAGAAAGAAAGAAAGAGATGAATGAAAGAATGAAAGATTGCAAACATAAAAGAAAGAAAAGAATGAATGAAAGAAGGATTGCTAATATGAAAGAAAGAAAGAAAGAGATGAATGAAAGAATGAAAGATTGCAAACATAAAAGAAAAGAATGAATGAAAGAAAGATTGCTAATATGAAAGAAAGAATGAAAGAAAGAAAGAGATGAATGAATGAATGAAAGATTGCAAACATGAAAGAAAGAAAAGAATGAATGAAAGATAGAAAAACGAATGAATGAAAGAAAGTGTGCTAACATGAATGAAAGAAGGAAAGGAATGAATGAAAGAAAGAAACGAATGAACGAAAGAAAAGTAACGTTTAATAAAAATAATTCAGATTAAATAGTAAATAGACATATTTCTCTCCGTACATATATATATCTATATATATATATATATGTATATATATATATATATATATATATATATATCGTAATCAAATGCATACTAATTATAAACAAGATGAAAATATACTAAAAAATTTACTAAATACTAATATATCAACTACAGATCCTAGTAAAAAAAATTAAATTAATCATATACAAGACTAAATCTAGTATATCCAACTCAATTATTCGCAATGATTCTTCTCCCCCGGTTAGCGATTTGCAAAAAACCAACATAGTTTATACATTCAAGTGCCCTTTGGGAGATTGCATCTCCAACGAATTAAATAATATTTATGTTGGTCACACCACAAACTCGCTTTCACGTCGCTTGACACTACATTAACATTTTTAGGCATTTAAAACAACATGCCTGCCCGCACACAGAATTCCGTAAAATACTTGTCGAAAACACAATTATACTTCGACATGAAGACAATAGACAAAAACTAAAAATCCTTGAAGCATTATACATCAAACAGTTGAAACCCAACCTAAACAAAATCAATTATGCCATCTCTACAAATATTCTTAAATGTCTATAATTGGTAACAGAAGCCATTGGTTTAAACCAATGGCTTCCCATACTTCATACTTCTCCAATTCACTCTCGTGTGGTCATGTGTGACGTCATGAGATGCGGTGCGATTTTCGCTTCTAGCGTCTTATATGCGCGTGTTTATCGTTGCTTAGAAATCTTCCATATAAACATTGACAGACTATCATCACTGTCGTGTCCGTATATTGTTTAATATGTTGTAATTGACATTTTGATAATGGCTTAAGTAAGCCGAAAGCTTAGATTGTATTAAAAAAATATGGATCACTACTGTGAATTTCTTTCTTCGTTCAACGATAATGTTATTAAACTTATCAGACGTTACGAAAAAAATTTACATAAAATAAATAGACAACTTGTCTATATTATTTAATAAAACATAATATATATATGTGTGTGTGTGTGTGTGTGTGTGTGTGTGTGTGTGTGTGTGTGTGTGTGTGTGTGTGTACTTGGGCATCAATCCTTCTTTCCTGCACATTTCATTGAATACAACAGACAAGGTGCTTTTCTTTAGTTTTTTATACAATTTCTCATGCGATCTAATTTTTTTTTTCGTTTTGGATAATAAATTATATAAAAATTGTTCGAATGTTGCTTTTTATCCGCGCGCTTTCGGCTATACATTTAGTCATTTTCAAGGATTAAATATTTGAACTATTGATTTTCAAAACACGGTCAAGATATTTTCTCCATGTTCGTAGTGCATATTACTGACTGTGTCTTTTTTTTTTTTATTAATAAGGCTTCAATTATTTTTAGCCTTTTTTGCATGTAGATGAGGCTATTATATTAGTGTTGTCAACAAGCGTGTTACGAATAAATATTTGGAATAATGAAAACATATATATATATATGTATGTATGTATGCATGTATATATGTATCAGGGTCTCCCATAAGTTCTGTCCGAATTTTGGATAAAGAAAACAAGTGATCAAATGTTACATTTAATTACAGATTCAATCAACAATGCATTTTCCCTGATTATCTATGACTTCCTTCCATCTATTAACAAGCTTACTAATTCCATTACTGTAAAATTCTTTTGGCTTTGATTCGAAGAACTCATAAATGTCAGTTTTAACCTCTTCCTGTCTTACAAAAGCTGTTTCTTCCAAATGATTCTGTAAGCTACGAAACAAATGGTAGTCTGAAGGAGCAAGATCGGGAGAATAAGGTGCATGAGGAATTTTCTCCCAACCAAGTTCTTCGATCTTTTGTGACGTGATTCTTGCTGTGTGGGGTCGCGCATTGTCCTGATGAAACATAACCCCTTTTCGATTCACTTGAGCAAGTTGGCGAGAATAGAGAGAAGAGCAGATACCAACTCGGGATTTGAGGTTGTTTTCAGACAATTCATGAGGCACCCATTTTCTAAGTTTAGGAACTTTTCCAAGTTGTTGAAGATGACGATGACAGTTGTATGGTGTGGACCGAGAACCACTGCCAATTCCTCAACTCATAAAGCAGGATTTTCTTCAAAGGCTGCTTTAAGAAGCTTTTAATCAAACTCAACTGGACGTCCGGTTCGATCTTCATCTTCAAGGGTGAAATCTCCACCTCTGAATTTTACAAACCATCTTCTGCAAGTTCTTTCATTCACACATTCCTCTCCATAAAGTGAGTGAATGTTTCTAGCCGCTTCAGATGCTGAGTTTCCTTTCTTGAACTCATAAAGCATTATGTGCCTCAAATGATTCTTGGGTACTTCCATGTTAGCAGGGTTTTAATCAAACAAAATTTAATTTTATTGTTCTCTGAAATAAAATTTGATCAGTTTAAATACATCTAAACATAAAAATAATGTTCAGTTCCATTAGACACTAGCAGTAGAGCCCGGTGTTGCCCGGGGATGTAACAGTAAGAGATAGATCAAGTATCGACCATCATAAAGACTGAAAAATAAAATTGACAAAGATTATTATTTAAGGTTGACGGGCACGCATGTCTTAATTAGTTTTTTTTTGTTTTTTTTTTACGAATTGGTCAAACCCAAACTCAAACAAAAACAGTGTTTTCAATCGTTATGAGTCTACCGATTGAATAGAATTTTATTATAAACAATTGTCTTGTAAATGGAATTTTTAAAGCATTCTGAATGTAAAAATAAAGAAAAAAGTGTGCAAGACAATAAGAAAAAACAAGTGAAGTTTTGCTGAAATCGGTTGAAAAATGTAGGAAATCCGATCCCATATATAAACGAACACACACACACACACACACACACACACACACACACACACACACACACACACACACACACACACACACAAACAAACAACCTGGGTTTTATAATAAGTATAACTCGATATGAGTTGTCCCCCTTTCATCCTCGTGAGGCCTCTTAATCGTGTTTTCAAATTGATTTCGAGCAAAAACAATTTTTGGCGGTGTCAGAACCACCGCAAGGTAATTTTACGCAGTCCTGTGAAGTTTTGTTGAAATCGGTTGAAAAATGTAGGAAATCCGATCCAATATATAAACGTACAGACACACACACACACACAATCTGCGTTTTATAATAAGTATGATTATAAAATACTCTTGAAATTTCACTGTATAATATATTACATCATAATATAGCTTAATTGTTCAGTTTAATTTCCTTTTGAAGTAAATGAAGGTCTTATTTGATGGCAAAATGATTTAGTAATAATGTCCTTGTGCTATGCATCTTGTTCAAATACAATTTGTAAGGTTTCAGTAAATTATAAAGACTGTGATATAAGACTTTCATTAAGCACTGGAAAGAAATTACATCCCTACGATTTTGAACATAAACTTAATCTTCAAATCGGTTTCCTCTAAAAACAAAGATTTGGCAAACAATATTTTGTGTCATTACTTAACATATCAAACAACGGATTTGCATTGTTTATTGAGAATCACACTAAAACTATTTCACTGTATAACATATTTCATCAAAATATAGCTTAATTATTCAGTTTAATTTCCCTTTGAAGTAAATGAATAAATTTGATGGCAAAATGATTTAGTAATAATGTCATTTTGTCATGCAACTTTTCCAGGTACAAGTTGTTAAGCTTCAGTAAATTATAAATTTTCTAAGGCTGTCAAATAAGGCTTTCACTGATCACCGGAATGAAATTCCAATGCTTCGATTTTGAACCTAAACTTTAAACTCATTTCCTCAAAAAACGGTTTCGATTTAAAAAAAAAACAAAAAAAACAAACTTTTGGGTCTTTATCCTGTGAAACCCAACTTTCATGTTAGATTCAAAATTGAGTACAATACGAGGATTTCAAAATCAACATGTCCTACTGCCCCCCATCTATACTAAGGCATAATGCTACTTTATTTAATTACGCGACAAGAATGAAGAGGCCGGGTGAAAGCCCAGACCTAAAACCAACTAATTGTATATATTTCAATTATAAATTTCTATAAGGCTGCGCTATCAGGCCTTCACTGATCACCGGAATGAAATTCCAACGTTAGGATTTTGAACCTAAACTTTATCACTTAACTTGTTACCTTAAAAAAAGAAAAAAAGCTAACGATTTTGGAAAAAAATATATGCCATTATGCATCATGTGAAAGCCCAACTTTCAAATTGATTGCAATACCACGCTTCTAAAAGAGACCCCCCTACTCAAGCTAGACAATAACATCATCAACATGCAGAAGACAACTGAAACGTCAGTCGGTTATGTGCTATTCATGATACACATTTAGGCGATCATGTATTTTTCGATACATGACTGACGAGGAAGATTTGTTTCCCGCAGTAAGTTGCCGTTTCTTTCTCCGATAGACCAGTTGCCATCCAAGGCTATAGAAACTGGTCTGTTTGGCTATTTACCCATAGCTGGGGAGAGAAATAATTCATACATTTCCCAAGGGTATTAGCACGTAAGTGAATGTAATGGATTCGACTGGAATGCGAACTCGGCTCTCTGAGTTCAAATTCCAGTCGAATCCATTGAAAGGTAAAGAAAAGAAAAAGATTTGATAAGAAACTGGAAACCCAATTCCTTAAAAAGCAACAAGGGATAAACTACAAAAAGGAAATAAAAAATGGTTTATTTTGGTTCTGGAACGCGAGTTTCTTAAATCTAGGGCAATAAATCGGGAATACGGGGTCACAATATGATATTTAATTTTAAATAAGATTGTTAAGTCTGGCCCAAGGTTACGACTGTAGCGTGATGATTAAGGATCAAATTCATAAAAAAAAAAAAAAAATAGGCAGCCTTGTAGAAAAAATTATTTGCGTGCGTGCTTGAAAGTAATGGAGGAATGAATGTTGACGTATGCTTCACCCCACCAAAAAAATATTTACGTGCATTCTGTCAGAATCTGAAGAGTTTTTCTTTGCTTCATCTCCCCAACCACCGCCTTTGTCTCAGTGCTGATGATTGCGTCTGTCTTGGAAGTGAATCAATGGCAAAGAAAATGATTCTTTCCCTGGAGGGGAAAGGCATTTTCATGCCGGCTCGTTTTCAGCGGTACACAGCGCCACCTGCTGGACACCAGGTGCACAAACAAGAGTCAAGGGAGAGAATTAAAAAAAAAAAAGATGCATCATTCACGATGACATCAGATGGAAATAAATGAACTCGTTAGCGATATTACTCACCTTTATAATATATATATATATATATATATATATATATATATATATATATATATATATATATATATATATGACTGAAAGAAGGGTCTTGTTTCCATTTAAACAACTGAAAAAGATACAGGTTTGTTTATGAAGGAAGAAACATATTTGGCTGTGGAGGAATGTATTTGCTTTCTTTTGCTCATTCAGTCTTTCTTTTCGATAAGTTTCTTTCTTTCTTCTCACTTCTTTCTTTCTTTTTTTCTTTCTTGCTTTCTTTTTTTCTTTCTTTCTTTCTTTCTTTCTTTCTCTCTTTTCCTTCATCGTCCTTCGTTTTTTCTTTTTTCTTTTTCTTTCTTTCTTTCGTTCTTTTGTGTGGTCTTCTTTTCTTCCTTCTTTCTTTCTTTCTTTCTTTCTTTCTTTCCTTCCTTCTTTCTTTCTTTCTTTCTTTCTTTTGCCTAATGTTCTTTCTTTCTTTTACATGATTTTCTTTCATTCTTTCTTTCTTTCTTTCTTTCGTTGCTATGATCTTCCTTCCTTCTTTCTTTCTTTCTTTCTTTTTTTACCTAATGTTCTTTCTTTCTTTCTTTCATTCTTTCTTTCTTTTTTCTTTCTTTCTTTTTTCTTTCTTTCAAATTCTTTTTTCTTTCTTTCTTTCTTTCTTTCTTTCTTTCAAATTCTTTTTTCTTTCTTTCTTTCTTTCTTTCTTTCTTTCTTCCATTGCCATGATCTTCCTTTCTTTCTTCCTGTCTTTCTTGTTTTTGTTTCTTTCTTTCTCTCTTTCTTTTTTTCTTTCTTTTGCTTAATGTTCTTTCTTCCTTTACTTTGAGATTCTTTCTTTCTTTTACATTATTTTCTTTCATTCTTTCTTTCTTTATTTCTTTCTTTCGTTGCCATGATCTTCCTTCCTTCTTTCTTTCTTTCTTTCTTTTTTCTTTCTTTCTTTCTTTCTTTTACATTATTTTCTTTCATTCTTAATTTCTTTCGTTTTTCTTTCTTTCAAATTCTTTTTTTTTCTTTCTTTCTTTCTTTATTTCATTTTCTTTTTTTCTTTTTTTCTTTCTTTCTTTCTTTCTTTCTTTCTTTTGCCTAATGTTCTTTCTTTCTTTTACATGATTTTCTTTCATTCTTTCTTTCTTTCTTTCTTTCTTTCATTCTTTCTTTCTTTTATCTGTTTTTCTTTTTTCTTTCTTTCAAATTCTTTTTTCTTTCTTTCTTTCTTTCTTTTTTCCATTGCCATGATCTTCCTTTCTTTCTTCCTGTCTTTCTTGTTTTTGTTTCTTTCTTTCTCTCTTTCTTTTTTCTTTCTTTTGATTAATGTTTTTTTCTTTCTTTCTTTCTTTCTTTCTTTCTTTCTTTCTTTCTTTTACATGATTTTCTTTCATTCCTTCTTTCTTTCTTTTTCCTGATTACTGATTATAAGTGATGCTTGTCACCGCGTTATTTCATTTTCACAACAAACCTATTCTGTTATTTTTGCTATGAGAACGACGCTCAAACTGTCATCGATTTGCAGACCCCAACATAGAACCTTGAACAACTTTGAACCACTTAATTACAACAAGCGATTGAAAAACGATAATCCCTCAGCAAACTAAATGTCGTACACACACACACACACAGAGGCATATATATATATATATATATATATATATATATATATATATATATATATATGTGTGTCTGTCTGTCTGTCTGTGTATGTGTGTGTGGTTAATTTACAGCAGTTACTCGATTACTTCCTATCTTGTGTGAAATGTCTTTTAGGCCTTTCCATAGCTTCTACACCTATTTTTGTCCGTAGCTTGCCAACTATTCATTCCTTTTGTTATGACCTGTGAGTGTTAATTTCTCCAGATCTCCTTTCCTCATTTTATGTTCTAGATATTTCATCTGTCTTTTTCCGATTGTAATTAAAAATGTTTTTATCGTTTCTATCTTTCATAAAACTTCCTCGTTACTCACATATTCTGTCCATGACATTCTCAGCGTGTATTTATAGAAAAGTTTCAGGAAAACTACATGAAGGCGTTGGAAGAGTGATTGAATCCAGGAAGACAGTGTGATGCTGACACAAAACGATTTTAACCTGTTCTCTTTCTAGCTGAAGAACTCAAAGAGTTTTGCAGTGGTTCTTGCGTCAAATGGTGTCAAGATGGCTTAACGACATATTTGAAAACTTAGACAAAAAGAAATTCAATTACGCGATTTGGACAACTTTGCTGTTACACCCAGTATATATAATGGCTAGCGGCTTGGATTGAGGAATCGGAGAGCCGAGTTCGAATTCCAGTCGAATCCATTACATTCCCTTACGGGCTAATCCCCTTGGGAAAGGTATTAATCCTCTTCTTCTCGCCCTGATTTATTTATTAAGACAAACAAAACAATTTATTATAATTTAGAATAAAAAGAAGGCACTGTGGAGTAATGGATAGCCGCTCGGATTGAGGAATCGGAGAGCCGAGTTCGAATTCCAGTCGAATCCATTACATTCACTTACTTGCTAATCCCCTTGGGAAAGGTGTGAATCCTCTTCTTCTCTCCAGCTATGGGTAACTAGCAGTACAGACTGGGTTCTATAGCCTTGAATGACAACTGGTCTAGGATAAGGAAAACTCTGAATTCAAAACCTGCGTGGGTCGTATGGGTACCATGTGGCACTTAGTGCACCAGGTCTCTGTATTCGGCCCTTCAAAAAGCGTGGATGGTCCTGCACGAAACCTTCACCACTATAATCAAATCTCATGTGCTGTTGTCAAATAAATATATATATATATATACACACACACATATATATATATATATATATATATATATATATATATAATCTTATAAATATAAGTAATTATACTCGTCTGGAAAAACCTTAGGTGTTTTTGCTTGTAAATGAACAAACCAATGCTCAAGGAAAAATAAGGAATAAAAAAAAGAAAGCACTAAGAACATTTAATTCAGGCGAAAACAATCGTCTAGAATCCAAGCTCAGAGCCCACAGAAAAAAAAAACCCTCCAACACGAGTAAAGCAGAAGTAACTAAATAAAGTGCTCAATACACTAAGTAGAGCAAATCTAACTATGAACCTAAAGAGCCAGGCAAACCTACTTGGGATTCACCTACGCGGATCGTCAGGGTACACTGGCTAGTGTACCATGACGATCCACGTAGTTGAAACCTAGGTACTTTTGCCTGGCTCTTTAAGTTCATAGTTATCACTATGAACTATATATATATATATATATATATATATATATATATATATATATATATATATATATATATACAGTTGTGGCAATTCACCTGTCATATCACTATCGAAATCTGCTCATCAATTCAGTCAATCAAGTATTGCAGCAAATACATATCAAAGGGGTCAGATCAAGCTGTTTCTGCACTAACTTCTCACTTAAATTCCGTCCCCATTAATTTAAATTAAATTTAAATTTGAACAAGGGAATGGCTGCTATCCAAAATATAGAAATATTAAAGAATATGGGATTTTAAGTGTTTCATATTCTTTAATTAATAATAATAATAATAATAATAATAATAAACCTCCTTGTTGATATGGCAGTCCCTGCTGACTGCAATGTATCTTTGAAGATATTAAAAAATCTGTCAAAATACAAGGACCTTGAAATAGAAATCTAAAAAAAATGTGGCATATTGGAACATCAACAATCCCTGTTGTGGTTGGAGCCCTAGGACTGGTTTGAAAAGATTCCAGTAGACTCTTTGAAGGGATTCCTGGAAGTCCATGCCTCAAGGAGATACAAAAAAATTGTTCTGACAAGTACAGCCCACACTTCACGAAGGGCTTTGTCTATGTAATTAAAAAAAATTTTTTTTTTTGGTCAGTGGAAAGTGTCATGATGCTATTTCTAACCTTAGGTCCCTGGGCGGGACCCGGAAAGAAATGTGTAAACGCCAGAAATCAAAGAAAAAATATGAATAAATATATAACAGGGTTCTTAGGATTTATTTTTATTTAAAAAAGTTCTTAGCATTTATTTTTATTTAAAAAAACACACAAAAAAAAACTGTTCGATGCAACAGTAGAGCGAAAAAATTATCCATTATGGAATTTTTTTTTTAAATTTCATAATTGATTTTTTTTTCACGTTTTAATAAACGCTCAGCACATTGTCAATCGTTTTGCATTTAAAAGCATAATGAACAAAATACGGTAATAGATAACAACGCACATCTTTGTATAAATACTTATACTAATGAACAACTTATAGTTTCGTAACACTTGCACCTCTGAAGATGATCTTGGAGGAAGATCGAAAGTACTTGGTAAATGAAAATAAAAGAAATTTAAACAACTATAGCACATTTTTCTCATCCTTTAACATCAATACACGGAAGGTTATTCGTGAGTATGAACGGATTTTGTTAAAAATTAGCAGACATAATGCCTGTAATACATTCAATCAGACATATACAAAAAGAGATTTATACCCACAGAAATGAAACACAGATTTGAACAAAATGGGTGTCATTTTACATCTATGGAAACTTTTAAGCAACACTTTTGCAAAGGTGAATTTTGGCAAATTGTAAAAATATCAAAGACCACAAAACAGAATGTGCTTTTTTATCGACATGGCAGTCCTTGCAGATTGTAATATATCTTTGAATATCTTAAAAAAAAACTATCAAAATACAGTGCTGTTCGATAAAACTGACTCACCTGATTTTTTTTACTAAATGTTCTCTTCTCCGATGAAACGAAAGTTGAGCTAAATTCAAAGGATAAGCGATCTAAAATCCGAAGAAGAAGAATTGAAAGCTCTTTAAATTTAGCATTAAGTACTGTCAAGCATCCGTTCAGTATAATGTTCTAGGGATCCTTTTTTTTTCAAGGAATTGGTTTCTTAAAACCTATTGAAAAGACCCCCTGGAGCGAGCAGTACAAGAGAATTTTTGATTCTTGTCTGCTATCGTCTGCTGAAAGGGTGCAAATCGACCCCACCAAGCTCATTTTTTATGCAGGATAATGCTCCCTGTCACAAATCAAAATTAATGAAGGAATACTTTGATGACAAGCAGGTGAGTGTTATCACATGGCAGCCCCAATCTCCTGACCTCAACCCCATAGAAAACATATGGAGCATTATAATGTACAGGTTCTCGAGAAAGCAGTTGAGCAACAAAGAGGATTTGATTGTGAATTTCATATCCGAATGGAATTCAATGCTTGGAGATGAGATTTGCCAGAACCTAATCAAGGGTTGAAAAGGTTATTCAAAATAAATGAGGACCTATAGATTATTAGATATTTCGAACTATATTACCTATTATCAATAAATTATACCTTTATTATTCTTTATTTAAAGCTGTTCGGTTATGTTTCTATTGATTACTAGTTGCAGGAAATAAGTGAGTCACTTTTTTTGCACAGAGTTTTTTCCCTAAATCTCATTTATATCCAAAATTATAATTATCAATAGAATATCTTAGGGAGGGTGAGTAAACCTTTTTACTAGGTGGTCAGGAAGGGGTCTTTATATTAGTAAGATTAAAAATTAATTAGACCCCAAAAACAATAGGCGAAAAAAATTTTAAGTAAAAAAATCAGGTGCGTCATTTTATCGAACAGCACTGTACAAGGATTTTGAAGTGGAAATCTAAAAAATGTGGGACTCGGACATCAATAATTCCAGTTGTAATTGGAGCACTCGGACTGATTGGAAAAGGTTCTGATAGAATCATTGAGGGATTTCTAGTATTCCATACCTTAAAGAAATACAAAAAAAAAACAAAAAACAAAAAAAAAACTCTATTCGCAAGTAGCTTAAGAAGAGCTTTATCTATGTAAAAAGTACCTTAAGAAGAGCTTTATCTATGTAAAAAGTGGATAATCTTTATACTCTAATTGTTCGAGAGTAGTTCAACAGATAAGTGGATTGTATTGGATGAGTCATAAAAACAAAGTTTTATCGCCAAAATACAAATAGTTTAGCTGAGAAAACGTATTCAGCTAACAGTGTAGCAGATAACACTTGAAATGTTTCAAAATTTGTTTCCCAACACTAAAGATAAATTTGAAATTTCCAAGGACACAGACAAACTGAACACAGGTTGAAATTTTTCAATAAAGTTTTGACGCAAGATTTATAAATCTACTAGCAGCATGGCCCGGCGTTGCCCGTACTTGATTCAAAAATCGTACGGCTCATACAGCAATCACTTTCACTTGACTTAAAATATTTTTGCCCTTCCTTGCCTTTAAAGGAGTTCCCTTTGCCGTGCTGATGTTGCTACATGCCTTACTTCTTGCCTATCTCACACTGAGAATTTTTTCTAAGCTCTATACTAAACATTAAATCTGTTACGAAAAAAGAACTAAACAAAATGAACACAAAACGATCAGCTTTAAAAAAGGACTCGTAACTGTAAAAACCGAATGAAAAAAGAATGTTAACAAATACTTTTTCACACCCAACCCAGTTCTGCGGAATCAGAATCAACGTTGAGTTTAAGCAAGCGAATGATCCAATTGGAGTAAAGTGCCATGCAGATTTAATTTTTTCCCACTTGTAACAAATCCAGCTATCGATTTTTTTTGCATGCTAGCATACTAGTTAACATTCGTGTCAGTCATTTGTTGGCTTTCACGCTGGCCAATAGAATCTTCCTGCCTATTCGTGGCAGCCAGCTATTGGCTCTCACTCTGGCCAGTAGAAAATGGCCGCAAACTACATGAAAACTGCCGAAGAACCATGAAACAATCGATTATTTCCACTATCGACGGGAGTTGGGAAATGCAAAGTCGGTCTTGGCCTTGCCGTTAACTTGGAGCATGTGCATGTAAATTTGGGTGCAAATCCGTCGAAAATTGCAGCCGTGCATTCGTTACACACACACACAAACACACACACACACACACATCCTGCCTTTTATAGATAGAGATTCGATTAAATTTCGATTAGGTAATGAACACTGTGTCAGCTTTTTTTTTTTTTTAATGTACCTGATTTCATTGAAGTAAATAAAAAATTCTTGTGCACCCTATATAAGCATTCATCTTTTTTGCCTATATACACTATCGTGCAGGCTAACTATATGATATGATTGTACACGTTTATTTTATTGCTAGCCTAGAAGCACGCCTTCGGGCGAACATTAGGCTAGCTCTTGCTGAGGTTTTTGGTTTTTCAGTCTCCTACCTTCCGCATTCTATATACGTAAAAATAAAAATTGACATTAGAAATAATAAAATTGTTTTATTTTTATTTGACACCTTAATTCGCCATAATCTTTCTTCGTATACACAACCGGTCTCCGTCGTTTGTTTACATTTATTTTGCGCGCAATTTCTATTTCCTTTTAAAATCACCGTTCTTTATGACCCCTTCACATAAAGTCAGTTTTAAAAGATATTAGGGAACCTGAACCATGTAATATTTCAAATACGTTACAGTACTCGTGCTAGAAAAAGAAAAAAAAAATCATATGAGCCACGTACCGTGCCCCGCTCAATATATTATATATATATATATATATATATATATATATATATATATATATATATATATATATATATATTCAAAAAGAAGCTTTAAGCTTTTTGCATTTGTAGGTCTGATGAATTGGATCGTATTTACGATTCCAATGGAATAAATTATGACCATGGAATATTAGTGTTTAAGCCTTTTTATTATATCCTTACTCTGTCCTGGACATTGAGTTCTACCTGGATTCTATCCTCTTGGAATTTTTTATTCAAAAAATATACATGTATGTGTATGCACCTATGTATATATATTTATATATTTTGCATATGTATGTGTATATTTAGCACTGATGTGATCTATATATTAGGTTGGTGCGAAAATAATGTCGTTTTCTCACATATGTTACTATGTGAGAAAACGACATTATTTTTAACCAACCTAATATATATATATATATATATATATATATATATATATATATATATATGTAAGGCCCAAGCAGTAATATTCCATTGTTATAATTTATTACATTGGAATCGTAATCACGATCCAATTCATCAGACCTACAAATTCAAAAATATATTTATTTGTGCGCGCGCGTGTGTGCATATATATATATATATGACTTCATTTTTCAATGTATTTATTCATTTCTCACAGTTCCTCGGTATCCATGTTGAAAGCGCGCAAAAATTCCCCAGCGCTTTTCTCGCTATGTGGATGAGCATCATCTGTGAAGAAAAGGTGTACGCATGCGTATAGGTGACATTCTGACTCATGGTAAACAATCTATCTATCTATCTATCTATCTATCTATCTATCTATCTATCTATCTATCTATCTATCTCAGTCTCTTTATATCTATCTATCTATATATCTATCTATATATCAATCTCAGTCTCTTCATTCTATCTATCTATCTATCTATCTATCTATCTCAGTCTCTTCATATCTATCTATCTATCTATCTATCTATCTATCTATCTCTATCTCTTCATTCTATCTATCTATCTATCTATACTATCATCATCTATCTATCTTATCTATCTATCTATCTACTTCCATCTCTATTCTATCTATCTATCTATCTATCTATCTATCTATCTATCTATCTATCCCAGCCTCTTCATTCTATCTATCTATCTATCTATCTTATCTATCTATCTATCTAATCCCAGTCTCTTCATTCTATCTATCTATCTATCTATCTATCTATCTATCTATCTTCTATCTATCCCAGTCTCTTCATTCTATCTAATCTATCTATCTATCTATCTATCTATCTATCTATCTATCTATCTATCTATCCCAGTCTCTTCATATCTATCTATCTATCTATCTATCTATCTATCTATCTATCTATCTATCTATCTATGAGTCTCTTCTATCTATCTATCTATACTAATCTATCTATCTATCTATCTATCACTATCTATGAGTCTCTTCATATCTATCTATCTATCTATCTATCTATCTATCTATCTATCTATCTATCTATCTATCCCAGTGTCTTCATTCTTCTATCTACTATCTATCTATCTATCTATCTATCTATCCTATCCTATTATCTATCTATCTATCTATCTATCTATCTATCTATCTATCTATCTATCAGTCTCTTCATATCTATCTATCTATCTATCTATCTATCTATCTATCTATCTATCTATCTATCTCAGTCTGTTCATATCTATCTATCTATCTATCTATCTATCTATCTATCTATCTATCTATCCCAGTCTCTTCATTCTATCTATCTATCTATCTATCTATCTATCTATCTATCTATCTATCTATCTATCTATTTTTATCTTTCACTCTCTACCTATATTCGGCTGTTCATCTTTCACACTCTTTCACTTTTTCTCACTCTCTCAGTCTGAACCCTTCATCTTTCCCTCACTTTCGCAGTCTGGACCTTTCATCTCTCACCTTCTCTCTCTCTCTTTCTCTCTCATTCTCTCAGTCTGTACCATTTACTCCCCTCTCTCTCTCACTCTCTCTCTACCTTTTATCTCTCTGTCCCTCTCTTAGTCTGTAGCTTCTGTCTCTCTCTCTCAGTCTATAGCGTTCATCTCTCTGTTTCACTCACTCTCTCAGTCTTAACCTTTCATTTCTCTCTAACTTTCTCTCACTTTCCATCAGTCTTAACCTTTCGCCTCTCTCTCTCTCCCAATCTTTCAGTCTGTACTTTTTATCTCTCTCTCTCTCTCTGGGTCTCAATCTATACCTTTCATCTCCCTCCATCTCAATCTCTCAAAATGCATCTTATTTCTCTCTCTCTCTCTCTCAGTCTGTACCTTTCACCTCTCTAACCTTCTCTCTATCTCAGTCTTAACCTTTTATCTCTCTCTCTCTCTCCCAATCTCTGTAATTTTTATTTCTCTCTCCCTTTCTGTACCTTTCATCACTCTCTCTCTCTTTCTTTCTCTCCCCCCCTCTCTCTCTCTCTCTGACACACACACTCTCTTTCAGTCTGAAACTTTCATCCTGCTCTTTATCTCTCTCTTAGTCTGTACCTTTTTTTATCTAACTAAGCTCTACGGTAGGATTCTAACTTGACCCCCCCCACCCCCGGGCAGAGTGGACCGTCTTTAGATCCGATTTAATTTAACTGACTCGGCCACGAATTATCTTTGTTGATCAAGTGACTCAGAACAGTGCCTTTAATCGAAATCTTTCTCGTCATAGACTTTTGAAAAAAATTTCCTATCATTCTAGTTTCGTATCCAAATGTAAACAAAGCAAATTTGTAAAGAAGTAATGGATTTTAGCGCCATTTTTTTTTTCTTTAATAAGATTCCTCGAACATTCAAGTCGGTAGACGAAAATAAATAAATATACTGTTTAATAAACAAACGGAGTACAAGTTTCCCCTAATTGTATCATTTAAATTGATAAAATGTCATTGGTACGGTTACAACTTAAGACATGCCTGTAAAACATCCATAGTAACAGATGTTATTAATGAGTTGGAAAGAATTTTGAAAGAATTTGACAAGAAAGAAGAAACAATTACTTGTTTGGTTATAATTCTTATACTTAATCAAGGCAATATTTCCGAAAATTAGCGACACTATAATCTCAAATATTCGGCATATTGTTGATCCTTAGGCATAAAATTCTTCAGGTTTCGACGCAAAGAGATATTCAATAATAGTTTTAAACACTTTATAATTAATGAGGAAATGGAGGCTGTCAGATGGAGTAACGCCATGAAATTAAAAAGAATGCGAAATAACTTTCATATTTAATTGGATTCTGCATGATCGAGCAACATCTAGCTATGGATTATCATTTGAGAGCCAAGCGCATTTACAACTGAACAAGTTTTGTTTTGGTTAAGCTTTATTTCATACCATCTCTCTTCGCTCTTGCCGAGTTCCCGAACACTGGCCTCTTGGTAATTCTGACCATTCTGTGGTAGCTATTGATTATCAGTTCCAATCCCTTATCAAAGAAGAACCCCGTATTGACAAGACCTCTTTCCGTTACCAGCAAGCTAATTAGGAATCACTCCGTGGTTTTATCCTTGAACTGATATTTTAAAACAATTGAAAATTGCGCCGCTGAAGTTTATTTTTGTGTCAAAGCCGACATAGACGCTTTCATCCCTTCTCGGAAATACTTGGTGAAACCTCAGTCCTCTCCGTGGTTCACAGCAGCGTGCTCGACCAATAGAGCATAGAGTAAACACTATTTCCGTCTATACCAGCGTCACAACTCTCGTCACAATAGACGTGTTTCCGTTGTTGATCACAATAAATTTAAGCGAATCCTCAGAGGATAGTCCCTAATTTTCCTAGAGAATGAGGCACCATATGACCTTCCACAGCTTTAGCTCTCGCGCTTATGGCGGCTCTGAAATAGTGCATTAAATAAGTGGAATGATTCTTCCTTCGGGCTTAAATCAGTATAAAGTGTTATCCTCTTTTGATAAAACTGAATGCTTTGTCCGTCAATTCTCCCCAAAATCTATCCTTGACTCATCCAGAATATCCCTGCATAACTTCCTTCCAAGAATTAATTTCTGTTTAGTGATATGAATATAAATTCTTCCATGATTTCTGCTACCATCTCTAGCCTAGATCCCCCTAGCATGTGGGATCGATGGTACCAGCTTAATGGTCATTAAGAAGTGTATTTCAGAACTGGCTCCTGTTCTCTCTAAACTGTATAATAAATGCCTGTCTGTCTCCTCCTTTTCCTGTCCGCTGGAAGTCATCATCTGTGAGCCGTCCCGCCCTTCCAACAATCAGACTATTAGACTTCTACCGCTTTTGGGGAAACTCCTAGAGGTTCTAATCAATGCTGAATTGATTCATCCTTTCTAATCGCAGAGGCTTTTCTAAGACAAGCAATATGACTTTGTTTTCTGCCGGTCCACTTCTGATGTACTGATAACATTTGCAGAAAGAATTTATCATGCTCTAAAAAAGAATTTAAAATAAACGTTGAAAGCCGGACTATTGCATTGTAAATCTCGAAAGCTTGTGACAGGGTACCGCATTCAAGTCTTTCTCACAAGCTGAAAAGTTACATTGCCTCCTGACACTTTTTGAACTGATGCTGTTTTTCCTGTTCAGTCGCGAAACGTCTAGATCATTTCGTACTAACGCAGGTATGTCAAGGGCTCCATCATTGGTCCTATTCTATTTTTAATTTTCATTAATGACCATCCTGATGCCATCGGCTTTCAATTTGGTATCAACGCTGACGACACAACAATCTACTCCTGCCTCGATAGTACACCATTGTGCAAATTAATTGAAACAAAACGAATAATTCCGTTATTATTTATTTATTATTCGTATTTTCCCAATGAAGCATAGTCTAGTGCACATGTTATTACTTCGTATTCCCATTCCACGAAGTCGTTCCTTGCAGATTGACCACAGATTCTCGATTAGATTTAAATCAGGAGAGTTTCCGGGTCACTCCATAGTACTCTGATATGCTCTCTAGCAAGGCTTGACAGTGTATTCGTGCAGCGTTACAATTTTCGTACGCTTCCTTGGGGTAACGTCCATCGAAGACAGTGGCCGTAGGACAACTAATCGACCGTCGAGACAATATGGTCTGGGCGTGATGAAAATCACGGATGACGCAATATTTTTTCAGGCCAAATAAATTTTATCAAACACCCCGAAAATCGTTTCATATTATTGCACACTCCTGCAAATCACCTAATGTGAGGAAAAACAGAAATCGATTACACCCTGACACTCCAGTGGGCCTAAAACTGACCGTATGATGAAAGAAAGGAAACTTGTTTCAATTAATTTGCACAAGAGTGTAGGGCTTATCTGTCTGACAAGGTCAAAATTCAGCCAAAATGAAATAAAGTCCGTAGTTAGCTGGGATAAAAGATGGCGAGTTAGTTTTAACGCCTCAGAAATAAACTTCTCGCCAGTAATCACCTGAGAGACATTCGCTACTTTCCATCTGCACGGCAGATGCTATCCTCTAGAAAAGTAACAAGTGGCGCCTTCCCGGTGTTATCTTCTCTACTGGTATGAAGCAAAAAGACTATTTTGAATCCACTGCTAAGAAAGTTCGGTCAGAGTGTCGGGCGGGACAATTTTTCTCTCCAGAATCTATCTTACATATCTATAAGTCTACCATTCGTCCATGCTTAGAATATTGTGCCTTCTCGGGCTAACGTTCTCAGCTGACATCAAGTGAAAAGACTATATTAAATCCATTGCTAGGTCAGCTGCTAAGAAAGTTGGTTCAATGTGTCGTGTGAGACAATTTTTCTCTCCAGAATCTATCTTACATATCTATAAGTCTACCATTCGTCCATGCTTAGAATATTGTGCCTTCTCGGGCTAACGTTCTCAGCTGACATGATGTGAAAAGACTATATTAAATCCATTGCTAGGTCAGCTGCTAAGAAAGTTGGTTCACTGTGTCGTGTGAGACAATATTTCTCTCCAGAATCTGTCATACATATCTATAAGTCTACCAATTTTCCACGTTTAAAATCTTGCTGCCATATATGGTCCAGTGCTCCTATTATTTACCGAGTGCCCATTGATAAGATCCCAAAAAGAATCAGCAATATTATTAGCCTCGATCTGGCGGCTCGGCTTCACTAATTTTCCCACTGGCGTAACCTTGCCTCCCTCAGAATTTCAGTCAAAACTTTCATGATAATTATTCGAATAAGCTCCCTGGTATCGTACCTAGAGTTTTTGAATTCAATCGCTGCACTAGAATAGAGTCGAGATCTCATCGGTTTACAGTTGGGCTGGCTAGATATAAGCGTATGTAATATGCTAGCATTTTCTTTACTCGCACTTCTCGCTTGTGGAACTCCCTTCCGGCTCCATGTTTTCCAGCCAACTTTAATCGGCAAATATTTAAATGTGATGTCAATAGCTATCTACTGTTCTCCTGATTATTCTTTTCTCTTCCCGCTCATTATTAATGTTTCTGTTCCTAATTCTTCCACACCCAGTAACCCCTTGTGTCTTAGTGGCTTTACTGCCTTGCTTTTGGAACTCCCTTCCGGCTCTATGCTTTCCAGTCAATTTTAATCTTCAAATATTTAAATGCAATATCAAACGCTACGTACTTTTCTCTTCCCGCTCATTATTAATGTTTCTGTTCCTAATTCTTCCACACCCAGTAACCCCTTGTGTCTTAGTGGCTTTACTGCCTTACTTATGGAACTCCCTTCCGGCTCCATGCTTTCCAGTCAATTTTAATCTTCAAATATTTAAATGCAATCTCAATCGCTATCTACTTTCCTCCTGATTACTCTTTTCTCTTTCTGCTCATTAAACTTTTGCTAGCTATAGATTAGCGAGTACCTGGTAACGTTTCGTCTGTGTGTTCCTCAGTAACACTTTATCAAATTCTCGCTGGTTGGAAGGTTAATTATAATTCGATTCACAAGACTGACATAAACTGATCGTAAGATTTTGAGAAGCGTCGAACCACCTCTGAAATTCTGTTTTTTAGGTTCAACCTGACCCGTGGTGATAGCAGCTTTTAGGGTCCCAGCTATGGACAAATATTCAACCCGCAAACTGAGCTCACAACGCTGTGAATGCATAAAAATTGATTTTTATAATAAAAAAAGAACAGCAATACATTTTTGAAAAATATTACCAGCAATATATCTTGGGTCTTGGCATAACCCCCTCTTTAAGGATAGTCTGCAGGCAATTCTTTGCAAATATTGCACATGATTGCCTACTCATCAGCCCCCAGCCCTTATCTGCGTCCGTATACACATTTAATCCCCTCACTCGTAGTGTAAATTTTGCTTCCTTCCTGGTGTGACAGAAAACTTTTCTTTTTTTTTTCTTTTTTTTAATTCAACCAGTTTTCGATTTGCAAGGGGAAAAGGACAGTCCTGTACACAATCTCTGCATTTTATTCAGCATGTTGAGGTCTCTTCTTTATGACAAAGTTTATAATGAAAATATCCAAAAAGATCAAAATGCAATACACACACACACACACACACACACATATATATATATATATATATATATATATATAGTTAAAATCCCAGATCAATTCTGTGGACAAGAACATTTCGATTTCATTTTTGCCTTGAAAAAGTTGGAAGACGAAACGCGTCGGCAAAATCTAAGATCTTTTTTCCAATTGTCATTTTATACGATATATATATATATATATATATATATATATATATATATATATATATATATATATATATATATATATATATTAAATTAACGCCTCACCTGATTTCATGGCAGCCATCATTACGTCTTCACTTGTATATATATATATATATATATATATATGTGTGTGTGTGCCTGTATGTATGTATGTATGTATGTATGTATGTATATCCGATGCGATGAGAACGAAAGTAATAGATAAATTCCAACGTTCACAGCATTAATCCAAAAGAGGGCTCGATACCGATAGTAGAGCAATAATTATTTATTTATTTATAATTTTATTATATAGTAAAGTATAGTGAGTAAAATGTTTATATGATAAAATTATAATATATATATATATATATATATATATATATATATATATATATATATATATATATAGTTTTAAGTTATGGTATATTTATGGGATAATGTGCTCAATATCATAGATAGTATATGTAAGTATAAACATGAATGTGGCCTGATTGCTTTTGACATGAAACAGTTTGTTGCCTGTAAGTCTTGACTTCAAGGTTCACTTCTATATATATTAAGTTCTTGTTTGTAGCTGTTAAGATGAAAAATGAATTATTTGAGTGTGTGTGTGTGTGTGTGAGAGAGAGAGAGAAAGAGAGAGACAAGGGAGAAAGTGAGGAGGAAAGTGGAAGGGTCATGCAATTTGTTTTTGTTCACACCCAACCCAGTTCTGCGGATTCAGAATCAACGTTGAGTTTAAGCAAGCGAATGAGCCAATTGGAGTAAAGTGCCATAGAGATTTAAATTTTTCCCACTTGTGACGAATGCAGCTATCGATTTTTTTTTTGCACGCTAGCATGCTAGTTAACATTCGTGTCAATCAACTGTTGGCTCTCATGCTGGCCAATAGAATCTTCCTGCCTATTCGTGGCAGCCAGCTGTTGGCTCTCACTCTGGTCAGTAGAAAAGGGCCGCAAACTACATGAAAACTGCCGTAGAAGCATGAAAAAATCGATTATTTCCACTATCGATGGGAGTTAGGAAATGCAAAGTCGGTCTGGCCTTCCTGCTAATTTGGAGCATGTGCATGTAAATTTTGGTGCAAATCCGTCGAAAATTACGGCAGTGCATTCGTGTTACACGCAAACACACACACACACACATCCTGCCTTATATATATATATATATATATATATATATATATATATATATATATATATATATAGCGTACTATGTTGTAAAACTTTAAAAATGCTTAATATAAGTTAACAGCCAAATAAAAAAATCTTTCTTTTTTTTTTTTTCAAATTAACCGCAATATGCCTATATATTTTTATTTACCCTTCCTTTCCTTTACCTTTTATAAACTCTTTTCCTCTTCTTTCTCAAACCCTGTTTCCCCCTCTACTTTACTATTCCCTACTCCCTTTTTTTTTTCTCTTTATTCTCGTTTCCTGTGAAGACAACTTATTAAATAGATCAATGTCTGGTTCACCCCCCTCCCAGCACCCTTACTCTTAAATATCTTAATAAAAATAGATTTAAAATTATTCCTATCTCTGTCTTCCTTCTCTAATTTTGACCGTGTCCTTTATACTCCTCCTCTCTCTATATCATCTTACATCAACTTAAAACTACCCTTCAAAAGTGAGTAAAAACTATATGTAAATTTAAAACATTTTTTCCCCTTTTGAAGTGCAGTCTGATGAACCAGGTAAAAAGCATATACCTGGAGAAATAAATTATAACTAATTGACCCTAACGCTTAAGTTTGTCTGTTTCCTATTTAAATTGAATATATATATATATATATATATATATATATATATATATATATATGTGTGTGTGTGTGTGTGTATGTATGTGTGTATATATATATATATATATATATATATATATATATATATAAAAGGTATAAACTTTAATATTCCATGGTCATAATTTATTCCATTGGAATCGTAAATACGATCCAATTCATCAGACCTACTACAAATTCAAAAAGCTTAAAGCTTCTTTTAGAATATATATATATATATATATATATATATATATATATATATATATATATATATATATATGGCAATTGATGTTCCTTTTAAATTTTATATATATATATATATGTATTAAGTTTAGTTTTTCATGATATACATCCTTATTTAAGATAACAAAAATTTTCAAGTTATCAGCTTTTCCTATAATAATGGTTGGATGAATTTTGATATTGTGTCTGTCTTCATTTAAGTTTGGGTTGTTTAAATGTAAATTGTTTTAAAAGTATCTGTCTTTAATATATTCGATTTTTAATAACCTAAGTGAGTTGTTAAAGTTAACCTCTTTGTAAGCTTGCAATCTTGTAGTTGTAAATTTCTATTTTGGTTTGTCTGGTGATACTGCCGCAATTTTAAATTTCATGACTATGCAGCTTGCCAATATATGAACATTCAAAAAATTCTGATGAGGTCTTGTCGAAAAGCAAATTCAACTTATTAACAAACAAATTTAAAAATTTGTAAAGGATGTTAATCTGATCTGCAAACTGATTTCTTACAAAGAATACATATTCTATTCAAACGAACCTATCCTAAAGATCTTGTCGGCATTAAATAACCCATTGAGGTGTTGATATGCCGTAAAACAAAATAGGCGAAACCAAAATTATTTCAATGAAACCTGATCTACAAACTGATTTCTTACATAAAATACATATTCTATTCATGCGAAACGATCTTAAAAATTTTGTCGCCATTCAATAACCCATTGAGGTGTTGATAAGCCGTAAAACAAAATAAACCAAACCAAAAATATGTCAATGGAACCTGATCTACAAATTGATTTTTACAAAGAATACATATTCTATTAATACGAACCTATCCTAAAAATCTTGTCGGCAATTAATAACCCATTAAGGTGTTGATATGCCGTAAAGCAAAATAAAGCCAATCAGACTCTCGACAAAAACTTACTTTACAAAAATCTTACAGTGAAACCTGATTTACAAACTGATTTAAAACAAAGAACACATATTCTATTCATACGAACCTATCGTAAAAATCTTGTCAGCATTAAGTAACTCATTGAGATGTTGATATGCCATAAAACAAAATCAACCAAACCAAAAATACGAAACAAAACCTGATAAAAAACCGGCTTCTTACAAAGAATTCATATTTTATTCATACAAACCTATCCGAAAAATCTTGGCATTAAATAAATCATTGAGGTGTTGATATGCCACAAAACAAAATAACCCCAGACCACAAGACTGCTTGAACATCTTTCAGCAGTGACCCTATAACTTGAGTACCACATGCACTGTGTACTTGGTATCGTTACTGGCATCTGTCAGTTAATATCAAGAAAACCTTATCAAGACTGTGTGGTTAATACTAAATTTTATGGTAAAATATTTGACTTGCATAATAAAATCAGGCAACGTTCAAGTGACTTTGAATATATGAGGAAGGACGGAAGTGATGTCGCTGTAACTGTGAGAGAGAACTAAAATGGCGACGGGTTGGAGGCTGGGTGAGGATAGGCCTTCCTACTGTCAAATTCAAATGGAATATATCGTCTGGATTTTATCGCAGAGACGTTAAGATCCGTATGTTCAATGTCGTATGTCAGATTCCAGGGTGAATTGATTTCTCGTTTTGACTTTTACATGTCCGCACACAAAGCACATACACGACGATGTATATATAGAGACGTGTATATATATATATATATATATAAATGAGGGAAAACAGATGGAGTGAAATTCCACTGTTTGTAGCATTTACTTTTAAAAAAGTGCTCAATAAAAGTAGAGAATTATTATTATTATTATTATTATTATTATAAAAGATTATAATAATATCGTATTGAAATCGCCGCACAAAAGCTTTCATGTCTCAATACTTTCATTGTACTTCTTCAGGCGATGTTAAGAACAATCAAAATCGTAAAAAGAATGAGAGTGAGACAGGCAGAGAGAGAGAGAGAGAGATATGTTAAAATATGCTATATTTATGGGATAATGCTCCTTATCAAAGTAGACAGATTGTACATATAGACACAGTGGATATAAGTGTTAATGTACACAGTGAAAATGATCGCATATCTATCTAAATTAAATTGTTCATCTATCTATATATCTATTTCACTCTCTTCATATATGTCTATTTCCGTATCTCTCTCACTCTCTATCTCTCTGTTCGTAAATATGTATATATATATATACATATATATATATATATATATATATATATATATATATATATATATATATGATTGCCACTTCTATACAGAAGACGACCATCTCTTCTTACTTTTAAAATGAAGATTTGTTTGAACAATAAGTATAAAAGTTCCTTAAAACGATAAAAAAGATTGAAATATGGTAAAAAATATTACTCGCATTTGCAAATACTTCCAGATTATTTAACCAAACATGATTGAATGAAATATATATATATATCTGTGTGTGCATGTGTGTGTGTGAGAGAGAGAGAGAAAATTCAAAGAAAAGATCTTCAGATTTGTTTAAATGCACCAAACACAAAAAATATAAATGATCTGTTATCATTCCCATACAATTAGACCTCTCTTAGTTGATTTACTAAATGATTATATATATATATATATATATATATATATATATATATATATATATATATATATATATATATATATATATATATATATATATCGTCACGTACACTAGTTCGACTTCCCTATGGTTGTTTGCAACTCCATTGACAATCCCTTTTCGCACCGTTCGTCCTGTATTGCTGTCTCCAGATCCCCAATGTCCAACGCTGAGTCCCGAGCCATGGAGTCTGGGAAAGTCAATATTCGTGAGAAGACATTTCCAGAAGGATGCCATAGGAGTAAGGATGAGATGATTTCCCTGACCATTCCGTGACAGTGGCCCACAAACACATATCTCTTACTTTCTCTCTCTCATTTATTGCTTATATTTCTTTCTCTCTCCCTCTTTCTCTCTCTTTCATTGCTTCATATCTCTTCATCATCATCTTTCGATCTCTCTATGGTTGGTCGGAACTCCATTGACAATCTCTTTCCATACTGTTCGGTATTGTATTGCTGTCCCCAGATCCCCAATGTCCAACCCTTTCTTTCTTTCTGTCTATCTCTCTCTCTCTCTGTCTCTCTGGCTCTCTCTCTTTTATTACTTCTTATCTCTTCATCATCATCATCATCTTTCGATCTCCCTCTGGTTGGTCTGAACTCCATTGACAATCCCTTTTTACATGGTTCAGTCCTGCATTGCTGTCCCCAGATCGCCAATGTCCAAACCTTTGTCTCGGCTATGGAGTCTGGGAAAGTCAATTTTCGTGAGAAGATACTTCCAGAAGGATGCCATAGGAGTAAGGATGAGACGATTTCCCTGTCCGTTCTGTGGCAGTGGCTGGTAAACTAATATCTTTTATTTTCTCTCTGTCATTTATTTCCTTATATCTCTTTCTTTCTCTTTCTCTTTTATTGCTTCATATTTCCTCCTCCTCCACATCATCATGGAGTGAGAAACCATCTCTTAATTGCTGGTGTTCCCAGGTCCACCTTGACTCGAGGTGGTAGCACCCGTTAGGGTCAAAGCTATGGGCAAATAGTGAACTCTTAGTTTTTCCAAGTCTTACACACTACATCCGCGTCCTGGGTATGAGGATAAACTACATCCGCATCCTGGGTATGGCGATAAACTACATCCAACAGCAAGGCCTCAGATAATGTTTTCGGAAAAATAATTTTGCCAGCTATACGTTTTTGAAACAATAATGTTGCCAGCTATACGTTTTTGAAACAATAATGTTGCCAGCTCTATGTTTTTGAAACAATGTTGCCTGTTATCCGTTTTTGGAACCATAATGTTGCCAGCTATGCGTTTTTTGAAACAATAATGTTGCCAGCTGTACGTTTTTGAAACAGTAATGTTGCCAGCTATAAGTTTTTGAAACCATAATGTTGCCAGCTATAAGTTTTTTTTGTAAAAAATAATGTTACCAGCTATGCGTTTTTGGAACCATAATATTGCCAGCTATGAGTTTTTGAAACAATAATGTTGCCAGCTATACGTTTTTGGAACCATTGTGTTGCCAGCTATGCGTTTTTGAAATCATAATGTTGCCAGCTATAAGGTTTTTTGTAAAAAATAATGTTGCCAGCTATACGTTTTTGAAACCATAATGTTGACAGCTATACGTTTTTTGTAAAAAATAATGTTGCCAGCTATACGTTTTTTATTCCATACAAAATAGGCATTTAAAATTCATATAAACTGGATTTGGCATTAAATAACCCACAGTGGTTGATATGCCATAAAACCCAAACAAACAAACAAACAAACAAATCATCATCAACTTTCGACCTCCCCGTTTGGTCGGTACTCTATTGACAATCCCTTTCCACTCTGTTCAGTCCTGTATTGCTGTCCCCAGATCCACAATGTCCAACCCTGAATCCTGAGCTACGGTATCTTGGAAAGTCAATTTTCGTGAGAAGACACTTCCAGAAGGATGTAATGATTATCTCAGTCCGCTAATTGGCAGTGGCCGGCAAACTAATCGATTTTTTTTTTCGAGCTTAACAGATTGGTCTCAGTTTTCCATAAATTGTGTAAAGTGTTGCATGGGATCTCTAACTGATGTTCTGTTTGTTTTCTAAACAGATTTATATATATTTAATCCAGTCGCCTTTCAAGACATTGTCCCAGTTTCTGATCCATAAAGTAGGACCGGTTCAATCAATGTTCGAAAGGTTTGGACTTTTAAGGATGATGGAAGATTCAAAGGCCAAATCTTCTGAAGTTTGTTACACGCCTCCCCATGCAAGAGCTTTGCGGATAATCTTTAATCTTTTTGGAAATTTATTATGTATGATGCAAGACATTTGAAGTCTTTAACTCTTTTGATGGTCGTATAAATGAGTGAATTAAACTCGGATAGTTCAGGGGATGTTGTGATATATTTGTCTAACTCACAATACAATAGAGACCTACTTGGATCGCTTCTTGCTCGAGTGATTGCAACAAGGATTATGCGTCCTTGGTACACTAAGAAATTAAATTGGAATGCAATTTCTCAATGTAACAGTGTAGTTGAACATAGTTCCAATTGATGCAATTCCAGCGTCAACTGGAAGGTTGATCCAATTTTAATGCCTATTTTACGAATCTTAAAAATGAAAAATATATTCCAAATTCTAGTGGTGTCATTTGACTAGTTAGTCCATCTCTAAGTGATGTTGCATAACTATTTAGAAGGTTATTCGAAAATAATGTTCTATTTTAGAATCAACATTTATGTTGAATATCATTGTTCTGCGAAATGTCATCAGTAGCCAAATTCCGCCCACGAATTCACGGAAACCTCCTGGGTACGACGATAAACAACATCAGGCAGCAAGACCTCTGATCGAGAGATTTTGTGTAGCGTGGAACCGCTACTTAATTGCTTTTCTCTCCAGGTCCACCCTAATCCGGGTTATTAGTAACTATTAGAACCTCAGATATGGGCAAATAGTTAACCCCTAAAATGGGGTCAAAATACTATGGAAATATAAAAATATATTTTTATTGTAAAAGTGTCAGTCATACATTTAAAAAAAAAATATAACCAAAAAATATTTGAGACACGATAAAAACCCTCTTGACGTCAATGAAACCATGACTGATTTATTTCAACGAACACATATTCTATTCGTACGAAACAATCTTGAATATTTTGTTGGTATTGAATGACCCATTCAGGTGTTGATATGCCGTAAAACAAAATAAACCAAATCAGACTTTCAATGAAAACCCTCTTTGCAAAAAATGTCAATGAAACTTGATCTACAAACTGATTTCTTACAAAGAATACATATTCTATTCATACGAACCTATCCTAAAAATCTTATCGGCAATAAATAACCCATTGATGTGTTGACATGCCGTAAAACAAAATAAACGAAACCAAACCAAAAATAAGTCAATGAAACCAGATCTAAAAACTGATTTTTTTAAAAAAATACACATTCTATTCACACGAACCTATCCTAAATATCTTGAATAACACATTGAGGTGTCGATATGCCGTAAAAAAAAAAATAAACGAAACCAAAAATACATTAATGAAACCTGATCTAAAAACTGATTTCTTTAAAAAAAAATACGCATTATATTCATACGAACCTATCCTAAATATATTGCCGCCATTGAATAACCCATTGAGGTGTCGATATGCCTTAAAACAAAATAAACTAAATCATACAACACCTTAAGCAAAGTGTCTTTGGTTGTTCTTTCCTCCTTTCTTTGAGATTTATGTCCCTTGTTTTTTAATGAAGATGTTAGTTTAATTTATTTTTTTTCCATTTCTGTGTCACACCCGTTATCAACCATAGGTTCGTCTTCTATTGCATAGTCTTGATCTTAAACATTCATCCTTTCTTCTCTGTCAAGTTCTTCTTACATCTCGACGTCTTCCTCTTCAATTCTGGGTCTTAATTGGTCAGAATGAGTTATTAGGCTTTTTGCTTTCTTTGATATGATGGCCGCCATGTTCCCTTTGGCATGATGAAATTAGCTCTCTCAAGACTTTCTACTTTGTCTTTCTTATACCACGTCCTATCATTTGAAATATTCTTTGTAATGGAGATTTTGGGCTCATTTTATCTTCTTCCGGGTCTGAGTCACTCTGCTATCATCCATAGGCTCATCATTTATCATATTATCCTGACTTCAGAACTCATCCTTTCTTCCATTATTTACATTATTCGGGCTGTTATCCTCATCTTCATTGCCATATTCACAACGTTTCGGCCGTTGTACGCTCCGGCCTTTATGTCTATGTCTCTCTATATATCTGTCTATATCTCTGAGATGAGGTATTATGATTACTTTCATTATTTACATTATTCGGGCTGTTATCCTCATCTTCATTGCCATATTCACAACGTTTCGGCCGTTGTACGCTCCGGCCTTTATGTCTATGTCTCTCTATATATCTGTCTATATCTCTGAGATGAGGTATTATGATTACTTGCATTATTTACATTATTCGGACTGTTATCCTCATCTTCGTTGCCATATTCACAACGTTTCGGCCGTTGTACGCTCCGGCCTTTATATCTATGTCTCTCTATATACCTGTCTATATCTCTGAGATGAGGTATTATGATTACTTCGCATTATTTACATTAGTCGAACTGTTGTCCTCATCTTCATTGCCATATTCCTATTTCGGCCGTTGTACTGTCTCACATTGTTCAGCTGAAACGTTGTGAATATTGCAGGGAAGATGAGGATAACAGTCCTAATTCTGTAAATAATCATCTCAAGATATTCTTCCATCACAACGTCTTTCTATTCTGAATCCTAATTAGTCAGAATGGAGTATGAAGCCTTTTCTCTTTCTCTGATATAATGACCGTGCTACTTTGTCGTTCTTATACAACACTTCATTTCTTAATTAATGCAATTTAACAATGTTTAAATTCGTTAGAATAGGAATACTAATCATCTGTATATTTCTACCATCGAGGTAAAAGTTTATTTATATCTTTACGATTAAAACTCTAAAGATATGGACGCCAAGATATCGTTGAATACCGTTTCTACTTATTCTTTGCAACGGAATGTATTTTGGCTTATAAAATGGTCAAGATTCTTGAAAAGTGGTTGTCAGGACGAGGGAGCAGAAGATATAGTGTTGTGGCCAGTTTAAGGGCCAGAAAGAAAGTCACGGAAGACAAAGGTAGGTTGGAAAGGTATATTGAAGATCTATATATAAGCGTTTCACCCCAAGCCAGGCGGAAAGCCACTAGGCCGCAAGGGGTTAGAGAAGATTTGGTGCAAGATTAGATAGGAGTTATAGAAGAAAGGATGAGGAGAAGGATAGTGGATAGATCAAGGCAAATAGAGATGTCGATTGGCATTACATTTGAATCGTTGGAGATTATACAAAACAATAGTGTTAGTAATAAGTAGATTAGCACTGCGTCTAATACTCCACTCCACTTCACACTCTTCTCATCCAACTCTCGCAGTTTGTATTTATGAGAGGAGGAAGAGTTCATTATATTGTAAGAGGGTTTACCAAAACATATAGCAAGGTCTTTTATCCCAAATCTGTGAGGTTCCGTAGTGCCATTGTGGCAACACGTAGCTGAAGATTTACATGAATCCGAATTAGACCTCGTCGGTTCCAGTCGCATTTTGTTTAAAACTCTCAAGCGATTCTATGGTTGGATTCCAGGAATATATAAAGGATAATAGCGGATTATTTGAGAGTTACAATTCTATTTTGTTGGTGCTATTTCTGTTTTGGAAAGATTTTGCGTGCATAGTCATAATCAAGCCATTTTAGCTAATTCGTTAACAATTGTTGCAAATGATCTATTTCTCATCACAAATTCGATCAAGTAACTGATCGTTCGAATTACGCAGGCGAATCAGGAACACGCATTAAAACCTCGAACTGTTTGACTTTCACTGTGTTCTTGTAAAATCCATAGATTTAGTTTCTTAATCTTGTCTATTTTCTTGAGTTAGACCGATAGTCTTGAAATGCTGGCACCGATTATCTGAGACAATGCTTGGATTTTGTTCGACTAGTGTTTTCTGATGTTGATTACCAATTGAGGACTGACGTCCTCTTAAACGTTAATGTTCAAGACTCATATCCCCACTGCGGGACTTTACTGTCCAATCACAAATGGCTCCATCAGACGATGCTCTGTCAATATTGACAGCAATTTGAGAAATATCAGCTCCAAGTTCAAATGCATCTTTACATTTTTTTTATGTTCAACTTGAAGGGTCTATAATGTTTTAAGTTGGATTCTCAAACAGGTTGATATCAAAGAGGATGTTTTAATCATTTGGGATAAGTAATCTTTGTGCAACTCGTATAATAACATATTGGAATAGAATTAAAAGATTTAGTTTAAAACCGGACATTATTTTATGAACACCTTAATAAAAATTTCCAGTGTATACACAGCGTGCGTTACGTATATGGGAACACAATTTCGAAATACCCTGCTGTTCGATAAAAGTGACTCACATGATTTTTGTACTAAAAATATTTTTTCTCTATTGTTTTGGGGGTTAAAAATAATTTTAAATCTTACTAATATAAAGACACCTTTCCGGACCACTTAGGAAAAAAAATATTCACTCTAAGGTATTCTATTGACAATTATAAATTTGGATAGAAATGAGATTCAGGAAAAAACTCTGTGCAAAAAAAGTGACTCAGATATCGCATTCTAATGATTAAACTGGTAAATTTAAAGAGCTTTTGACAAAATATTGAAAACTATTTTACAATACACCAAGAACAATATTCTATAGAATTCTAGAACAGTTTAAATTAAATCTAGAATATTCCAGAATATTCCAGAAAGCCTCATACAGTATAAAAACAGCTTGAAATAGCCATTCAAGTCACTAACCAGATGAAAGGGCACAAACACGCATCAGAACCACTTAAGGCATCTATTATTGCCCTCTCAAAAGCAGGCAAGTCTACGAGAGAAATTGCAGAAATTGCTATAACCTCGCAATCAACTGTCTCTCGAGTGCTTAGGGCACATAATGATGCCACTCCTGCTCCAAGGAAGGAAACAAGGAGACCAAAGAAAAAGATTGATGATAGAACTGGCAGGGTAACCAAGAGAGAAGTTGCGAAGAATAGGACTATAACTAGCCAAGAAATTGCAGCCAGTGTGAGCGAAGAGCAAAGTGGTAGTCTTGCCTCTTCAACAGTCAGTCGGTGGCTGTTAGAACAAGGCTACAAATCTTGTACACGAAGGTTTAAGCCGCTAATAAGCAAAGCCAACAAAGCCAAGAGACTTGAATGGGCTCACTATTACAAACATTTCTCCGTAGAAGACTGGAAGAATGTTCTCTTCTCTGTTGAAACGAAAGTTGAGCTAAATTCAAAGGATAAGTTAAGTTACTTTTATCGAACAGTACTGTAGATTAATATAAAAGAGGACACTTTATTTATCATTAAATATTATATTTTTGTGCAACTATGATTATAATCTATTAGAACAAAATTAAATGGTTTATTCTAATATCGGATATTACCTTCCCAAAAACTTTATACTATTTTCCAGTGTATATACAGGTTGCGTCATGTATTTGAGAACAAAATTCCGAAAATAGATTGATATAAAATTAACAAAGAGCTCACTTTACTTATGAGAAATGAGTAATATATTGTTGTGCAGCTATTAAAAATATTTTTTTAGAACACAGTTGAAAGTTTTATCCTCAAATTGGACGTTTATTTTCCGAACAACTGAATAATATTTTTTGGTGTATACAGAGGATGCGTCAACTATTTGAGAACAAATTTCTGAAAGAGATTCACATGAAATTAACACTTTAAATATCCGGAACAAGTAAAATATTTTAACGGAAATTATATATATATATATATATATATATATATATATATATATATATATATATATATATATATATATATTAGAATATAAAAGCTTTAAACTAAATTTGGGCATAACTTTCCAGGAAAACTAATAAATAGAATAACAAGGAAATATTTTAAGGTCATTTTAAAGACTTTGTCGTTTCTAATAATGGAAAAGTCATAACTGAACTCATTTTCACACTTCATTATTATATTTTTGCCAAGTGTTCAGAAGCTTGGAAGATGCGAGACGATCCCCAAAAATAACTGCACAAAAGATGTCGACTAACGCAAATTTTAATGCCTCCAAAACGAAACTGTTCTCATTCAACCATTAAACTTTCCGGCCCGCCATCAACATGGCGGATATTAGACTCATGTAAAGCAACACACTGCGGCTTCTCAAATTCACGTTTTCAACTGTTTTGATGTGGAACGATTGCATCAAAATAAATAGCTGCATCTACTGCAAGGAAAGTTTGCTGACTGTGTCGTGCCAGAAGATTTTTCTCATCTTTCACATTTGCAATTCTACCATTCGTCCGTGCATTGAATA
Source organism: Acanthosepion lycidas (assembly GCA_963932145.1). NCBI lineage: Eukaryota > Metazoa > Mollusca > Cephalopoda > Sepiida > Sepiidae > Acanthosepion > Acanthosepion lycidas. The sequence continues at coordinate 11,891,047 of OZ010611.1, forward strand.
CTGTTTCCATATTTGGTCTGGTGCTCCTGCTACTAATCTCGAGGTTCTTGACAAATTCCAAAGAAGGATCTGCAATGTAATTGATCCTGACCTGGCATCTCGAATTCAGTCTCTTTCTCGCCGACGTGACTTGGCCTCCCTTTGTCTTTTCTACAAATATTTTCATGACATCTGCTCTAACGAGATTTTTTTCCCTGGTGACCCGACTGCATGAATTTAAGTGTGCAACTAGATTGGCAACTAGGTCCCACCTTTTTAGTGTTGAATTAATTAAATATAACCAACGCTTCTACTTCAACGTTTTCCTTCCTCGCACTTCCCGCCTGTGAAACTTTCATCGATTTCCTTGCTTCCCTGATAAATAAAATTTTCAAAAATTTAAATGCAACATCAATCGCTATCTATCTTCTTGAATCCCGTTCAGCTTTTATCATTTCCTCGGATCCCTTTGTTCAGTCTTTTTTTTTTTTTTTTTGTTTTTACCACTTTCACTCTCTGTAACCCCCTGCGTACCAGTGGTACCCCCGCCTTGCTTGGGGTGTAACGATTAAAAAAAAAAAAAGGTTTGAAGAAGATTATAGCTATGACAGCGAATATTGGACAATCTCTTCACAGATAATGAGAAGCCTGAAGACAACAGAATAAAAATTTAAATGCAATGTTACTCCCAATCTTCTTTTGTCTTGAACCCTGTTCATCATTTATCCTCTCTCCAGTCACCATTATACCCAGTCTTTCAATCTCAGTAGACCCCTGCCTACTAGCGGTATTCCCGCCTTGCTTGGGATGAAATGATTTTTAAAAATAGACTTGACGAAGGTCATATCTATGATAGCGAATGTTAGACAATTTGTTCACAGATGATGAGATGACTAGAGACAAAAGAAAAGTGGTTCTAAAATTTTAAATACAGCGTCAATCGCCATCTTCTTCTGTTTTTAATTCCGTCCATCTTTTATCCTTTCCTTAATCCGCCTTAATCTCATTTTCACTCTCTGTAACCCATTGAGTACTAGTGGAATTCCTGCCTTGCTGAAATAATTTTAAAAAAGCCCTCATATAAACCAAGTCAGATGTACTGTTTTAAAATAGAAAAATGTATTTAATAAAAATTTATTATATAATATTGATTTCAAGAAGTAAACGCAAATTTATGTATATAGCTTCAAGAATTTTTAGTTTTTGTTTATTGTTTTCATGTTTAAGTGTAGTTGTTGCTTTGAAATTTTTCATGCAACAAAAACAGACTATCATTATTGTTTCGTCTGTGCATTGGTTGATATATTGAAAAGTAATTGTCATCTTTGATAATGGCTTATGTAAGCCGAAAGCTTAGATAGGATTAAAACATGTATCAATATTGTGATTTCCTTTCGTCTTTCAATGATAATGCTATTGAGCTTATCAGACAATATGAAAGGAACTTACTTAAAATAAATAAACAAAATTTGTCTATATTATTTAATGAAACATGCATTAATATATATATATATATATATATATATATATATATATATATATATATATAGTTTTGTATATCAAGATCATTATTTGGTGAAAATATATGATCAAGTGGAAAAAAGTTTTTTGTGACTTGTTTCGTTGAGATATCATCGGACTAAATTTTCTTCCAAATGTGATGAAAAGCAAAAGAAAACGAAAGTAAAGGAAAATATAAAATGGTGGCAATTTATCAATCGAACCCTGCATATATATATATATATATATATATATATATGTGTGTGTGTGTGTGTGTGTGAAAAGTGTGTGTATATAAATATATTGTCTGACGATCGCAAAAAGCGTGAAACCCAAGGTCACAAACTCAGATCAATCCAACCAAATATATACATACATACATACATATATATATATATATATATATATATATATATATATATATCAAAGTGTAGGAGAAGGAACGGTAGGATTACTGCGTTCAAAGCATTAATTTAAAAAGAGTGCTCAGTGAATAAGTAGAGCCATAAATATTTATTTATCTTATGCAGTGTTACATTAGAACATGCACATATCCACTACAAAATTGTATGTTTTTGTTTCAACGTCAAAAATGACATGGACATATACCAGTGCTATTGACGAGAAACACAGATTCTTCAGAAAGACCGAAATCATTTAATGATCTTCAAAATTATTACTTGCTTAAAAATATTCGTCCTTTTTCTCGACTGACAGACTCAGGCTCTGTCTACGCTTTCTATCGCAGGAAATCGAGAAAGACTGTCGGACGTCTCCTGTGAAGAAACAAAATTCTACCTTGCAGCTTTCTTTTAATACCAAAATTAAAGAAATGCAGACAGGAATGGAATTTTGTCTTCTGGCGTCACGGCTGTCACCTTTGAAATGTTTCAGAAACGATCACTGAATTGATCGCTACAATTTACAAGATATATCACTTTTACTAAATAAGCAAGTAATAAGTTTGTACATGATCAATCCACGTCAATAAACATTTAACTAATTCTTCGTCAGGAAGTGGATAATGGCTCTCCACAACTTCTCTCTGTTCCCATTACGTGCTCAAGTCATTTCAGTTGCATGCTTACGGTTTTATGTATTATTTTTTCCTTTAAAAAGGCACTAAGATATTCTCAGCATCCTTCTGTAGATCCACATTTATGCTGCTTCAATGATCTCTTTCAACATTGAGGAAAATATCCAGCATTGGGCTATTGTTCCTGTTTTTTTGTTTTTTTTTAGTTTCTGGATGTTCTCTTTTACTATTCAAAGGTAACTTCGGATTTCGGTGTCACATATTTGTAACCCCTGATAAAACACTTCCGATATATTTAAAATTATTTGCTCGTTTGATTTTGATATATCTAATTAGTCGTTTGGACCAGTTCGCATCCGATTATCGGGATAATCCTCCTCTATCCCCCACACTTCTATCTCCCACCCCTCCCACTGGGGTGACGGAGACGCACGTGATTGTGAATGACCAGCCTGCTGCTGAAGATCGAGAGCCTGAGTCAGAAAAGAGTTGGGGTCGAGGCGCGTTTGGGCGTGTCGGGGCCTGCATGACAGCACGTCGCAGATCTTCTTTATGTTGATGGTTCGACTCGAAAATCTTGCCAGGAAGACCGACTTTCTACAAAGATTTCCCAGCTCGCAATGGGCCTGTTTCGGGGATATCTTCAAATTGAAGCGTCGTTTTGGGGCACTTTGTAGTCTCTTGCCGCTTGCTAGGCTCTCTAAACAGGAAATACGTTAGAGTCTCGCGGAACGCATTGTGGATAGGTGACCCGCCCAGGGCTATCGACGTTGAAGGATGGCAGTCTCGTTGCTGGCTCACGTTCGAGAGACATTTCTTTCATAAACACAAATAAAGACAATTAAACCTAATGACATAAAAAAAAAAAAAACTTATATGCAATTACCAATCAGAAATTTAAAAAAATATATTAAAATAAGAAATAAAAAAATAATCAAATGGAAAATTTCTTTGTCGATAAATAAAAGAGTAATGGACGAATACATCCTGTATATATATATATATATATATATATATATATATATATATATATATATATATATATATATATATATATATATATATCCACTATAATAATATTTCAAGTGTATATTATATATGTATATTCATACTACCCAGTGTGTCTGAATATTTTAATTTTTTAATATTTTTTATTGTTCAAAAGAAACACACAAACATACACACACACACACACAC
>OZ010611.1:11899758-11902258 GCA_963932145.1 Acanthosepion lycidas
TAAACTTCTACTCCTGTTCAAATGAGCAAGAAGGAATGGACAGATTCGCAAACTTTTAGGATATTACTGGGAGAGAAAGAGAATGGAACGACTCTAAATGTAATCGCAAACCCATCCCTAAACAGGAAACAAGGATTAAACCTTCTTAAAAGACCTGGGTGTGTTTTTGAACCACACAGTAGGCGAACCTGTCTACTCCTCTTGAGCTGTACTTGCAAGTACATTTTTTTCGTATTTCTTTGAGGCATAGACTAACAGGGATCCCTTCAAATAGTCTATCGGGACCTTTTCCAATTAAGCCAAGTGCTCCAAACAGAACTGGAATTATTGATGTCCTTATCTGCCACATTTCGAAGATTTCCACTTGTATTTTGAGAGTTTTTTTGGAAGATCTAAAAAGATACATTAAAATCTGCAGGGAGTGCAATGTCAATATATATTTTGTGGGGTTTGATCAGGATGTCTGTCCGATTAGCTTTGATTGTTCTGTCTGGGTCTATTTTAAAGCCTCATAAAATTGTTACAGATCATATCCCTGTAACCGAGTATCGGTGATGTTCATATCAGTAAAATCCCAGTAAATTATTATTATTATTATTATTATTATTATTATTATTATTATTATTATTCTGTTGTATACTCATTTCTTTGCGGGTCCCAACCAGAGACCTAAGGTCAGAAATGACATTATGACATTTGCCACTGAGGTGTTTGAAAACACACACACCACACACACACACACACACACACACACACACACATGTTACATAGATAAAGCCCTTCGTAAGTTTTTGGCTGTACTTGGGAGAACAATTTTGCAGCACTTTAAAGCATGGGTTACCAGGAATCCGTTCGGTGAATCTATTGGAATATTTTCCAATCAATCCGAGGGCTCCAACTTCAACTGGAATGATTGATGACCTCATGTTCCATATTTTTGAGATTTACATTTCAAGTGCCTTGTATTTTGATAGTTTTTTTAAGATCTTCAAAGATACATTACAATCTTCAAGGATTGCCATGCCAATCAGAAAGGATATTCTGTCTTTGTGATCTTTGGTCACGATTTCTGGACGATTAGCTTTGATTTTTCTGCCAATGGACTGTAAAGAGACATAAATTTGTTGCCGATCCTATGTTTGTAACCGGCTCTGGTCATTATTATTATTATTATTATTATTATTATTATTATTATTATTATTACTCCTTGCGTCATTTTCGATTACCATCTTGCAGGTCGATTATTTCGAATTCTGTTGTCCGTCTCATCGTTAGTAATTTCAAGATAAATCACACTTCGCGACAAGGAATCTCTGGCAACATTAACCATATGTCGTTCCGTCTCTTACGATTCAAATTGATTGGCAGTCGAAACCACAAGAGATACTTAGACAAAGCTTAATCAGAGAGACTCAAGTACAAACCTCAACTCTTCTTTACAAGAAGAAAGATGGAAAATTTAATTCTCTCCTTTTTTTTCGTTGGTCAAACACTTTTAACGTAAAGTAACTGACTTCTAATATCTGATTTTAAGAACAATTACCCCGAACTCGGAAAACTTTCGACTGAGTTAGCGATCTTACGTGAAGACAATGATTTGTGTTCATTCTCCATCGCAATTACTAACAAGGCCAACTTTATTGAATTCGTCAATAGGGTTGAAGCAGTTTTCTAATTAAATAAAATGTGATAGAATAGCGTACAGTTACCGGTTTCCTGACAATAGCTTCTCCTATATTCAACTGTCAATGCGTCTGTCGCTAACAGGTAGACATAGACATAGAGATTCATACTGATTTACCCCACGCTATGCCACAGGGAAAGGCATGAACCTACGCTATCTTGTCGCTAGATATCTTGACCAATATATCGCTAGAATATCATAATGTTAATGATGGGTGTGCGGGTGGTGTAATTGAAAGCGACTCTGAACGAGAAATCAGTGAGACGGGTTTGATTCCCTGTCAAGTTTGTCATATTCACTTTCGCGAATATAACCTTGGGGAAGGTTTGAATCCGCTCCTTCTACCACAGCTCCCTATCTATGGGTTAAATAGTATAGAAAATATGCTTGTTCAAGCTAATAGTATAGTATAAAAATCCGTCTCTTCTACCTCACCCCCACATCTGTAAGTTAAATAGTTGTTGTAACCGAGAGGGTTAATGAATGAGGAATAATCAAAATGGAGGTTGAAAATGAAATGGTTATTTTTATAACATTTACAGTTACTTTCCTGGAGGTTAGCATCAGCCATACTGATGGAAGGTAAAAAGTGTTCCCTCCGATAATTATAATGCATTATGAATATATTATTAAATACAGTGATAGCCATCAAGAAAGGGATTATCAGTGGTCAGGAAAGTATTAAAAGTTTGTAACTATATAAGCTTCATATATTTATAACTTAAATACATTGTCAATTGATTTAGACTAAGAATAACAATATCAAAATGAAGTCTGTCGAATAACAATAGGATAGATTCTTTGGGGTTTATATAA
>OZ010611.1:11907258-11929758 GCA_963932145.1 Acanthosepion lycidas
GGATTTAAAATTATAATTAGGACATCATCTGCTAATGCTAAAGACAACATTAGAACAAAAGAAAAAAGAAGACGAAAACAAATATATATATATCTGGAAGAAGGTTGTGTTCTCAGAAGATTATTTCATAATGCATGTAACGTATTAAGAGATAAAAAGATTTTTATGGAAATTATTTTAAAATTATGATTGACGATCTTAAGTCCTTACGTTTTTTTTTTGTTTGTTTTTTTTATCTCGGACTTTTCGCTTGTGGAAAGCTCAAAATGTAAATGTACTGCCAATCGATATCTTTCGTCTTCTTAATTCCTATTCTATCATTCTGCTATTCTCATATTATTCTCTTTCATTTTGTTAATATTCTAATATAACGCTGGAACGTGTCTTTGTTCTGATAAACTTTCCTCTGTGGTAACTAGACTTTATGAATTTGAGCGCAGTACTAAAATGGCGGTAAGGTCCTGTCGTTTTACATTTGAAATGGCTAGGGGTAACCGGAAGGCCTATACTGTTACTTCTATTGCAATTCCCACATGTGGAACTCTCAGCCGGCTTCTTAATTTTCAGTCAACCTGACACATGAATAATTTAAATGCAATATCAATCGTTATCTTATGGTTAATTAGTTCCTGTTTATTTTTTGTACATCATTGTCTTTTCTTAATACTATAATTATTTTCTTATATTCTCTAACACTCAGTAATCCAGTACTCGATAGGCGGAAAGGTCTCATCCCAACACTCTGGCTCTATACACTCTTCATTATTACTATTATTTTCTTACTAGTTTTATTCCATCTTATTATGGTTGCTTTTTATCCCAACACTCTGGCTCTATACACTCTTCATTATTACTATTATTTTATTACTAGTTTTATTCCATCTTATTATTGTTGCTTTTTATCCCAACACTCTGGCTCTATACACTCTTCATTATTACTATTATTTTATTACTAATTTTATTCCATCTTATTATTGTTGCTTTTTATCCCAACACTCTGGATCTATACACTCTTCATTATTACTATTATTTTATTACTAGTTTTATTCCATCTTGTTATTGTTGCTTTTTATCCCAACACTCTGGCTCTATACACTCTTCATTATTACTATTATTTTATTACTAGTTTTATTCCATCTTATTATGGTTGCTTTTTATCCCAACACTCTGGCTCTATACACTCTTCATTATTACTATTATTTTATTACTAGTTTTATTCCATCTTATTATTGTTGCTTTTTATCCCAACACTCTGGCTCTATACACTCTTCATTATTAATATTATTTTATGACTAGTTTTATTCCATCTTATTATTGTTGCTTTTTATCCCAACATTCTGGCTCTATACACTCTTCATTATTACTATTATTTTATTACTAGTTTTATTCCATCTTATTATTGTTGCATTTTATCCCAACACTCTGGCTCTATACACTCTTCATTATTACTATTATTTTATTACTAGTTTTATTCCATCTTATTATTGTTGCATTTTATCCCAACACTCTGGCTCTATACACTCTTCATTATTACTATTATCTTATTACTAGTTTTATTCCATCTTATTATTGTTGCTTTTTATCCCAACACTCTGGCTCTATACACTCTTCATTATTAATATTATTTTATGACTAGTTTTATTCCATCTTATTATTGTTGCTTTTTATCCCAACATTCTGGCTCTATACACTCTTCATTATTACTATTATTTTATTACTAGTTTTATTCCATCTTATTATTGTTGCATTTTATCCCAACACTCTGGCTCTATACACTCTTCATTATTACTATTATTTTATTACTAGTTTTATTCCATCTTATTATTGTTGCTTTTTATCCCAACACTCTGGCTCTATACACTCTTCATTATTAATATTATTTTATTACTAGTTTTATTCCATCTTATTATTGTTGCTTTTTATCCCAACACTCTGGCTCTATACACTCTTCATTATTACTATTATTTTATTACTAGTTTTATTCCATCTTATTATTGTTGCTTTTTATCCCAACACTCTGGCTCTATACACTCTTCATTATTACTATTATTTTATTACTAGTTTTATTCCATCTTATTATTGTTGCATTTTATCCCAACATTCTGGCTCTATACACTCTTCATTATTACTATTATTTTATTACTAGATTTATTCCATCTTATTATTGATGCTTTTTATCCCAACACTCTGGCTCTATACACTCTTCATCTTACTTATTATAAAATGCAGACTGTGTGTGTGTGTGTGTGTGTGTACGTTTATATATTGAACCGGATTTCCTACATTTTTAAACCGATTTCAACAAAACTTCACAGAACCACGTAAAATTTCCTTGCGGTGGTTCTGACAGCTCCAAAAATTGGGAAAACATAATTGTTTTTGCATGAATCAATTTGAAAACACGATTAAGAGGCATTAATGAAAGAGGGGCCAACTCATATCGAGTTATACTCATTAATATCGAGTTATCGAATTATACTTATTATAAAACCCAGTTTGGTTGTTTGTGTGTGTGTATGTGTGGGTGTGTGTGTGCTCGTTTATATATGGGATTGGATTTCCTACATTTTTCTATCGATTTCAACAAAACTTCACTTTTTTTTGGGGCAGGTAGTGTTTCTTATTGTCCTGCACACTTTTTTCTTTATTTTTACATTCAGAATGCTTTAAAAATTCCATTTCCAAGACAATTGTTTATAATAAAATTCTATTCAATCGGTAGACTCATAACGATTGAAAACAATGTTTTTGTTTGAGTTTGACCAATTCGTAAAAAAAAGACTAAAAAAAAACTAATTAAGACATGCGTGTCCGTCAACCTTAAACAATAATCTTTGTCAATTTTATTTTTCAGTCTTTATGATGGTCGATACTTGATCTATCTCTTACTATTACATCCCCGGGCAACGCCGGCCTCTCCTGCTAGTCTCTCTTCTTAATACTGCAGTGTTTTTATAATATTCTCTTTTTTTTTTCTCTTCGTAATAGTTTATTGCTTTTATCATATTCTCTAACAGTCACTATTCAGTTACACTCACTTCATCTCAAGTACGGGTTGAATAACGGGATAGACTGGATCCGATTGCCTTGGTTGGCAACCTGTCTACCACAGAAAAAATCGGTAGCCTACTGCGGGAATATCTGATGCCTGGTTGAAAGAGACATCTTGTCCAACTTGTTATCACGTATGGATCTTGATTGTTGACCCAGCAGATTGGCGGTAAGGTCTCATCAATTTGCTGCTGAATTAGTTCGGGGCAATCGGATGTTCTTCTCTATCGTTCTATCCCGTTCTAGTCATTCCAAACAGATCTTCAAAAATTTAAATGCAATGTCAATCGTTATCTACTGTCTCCTTGATTACTCTTCTATTGTTCTCGCTCCTTAATAATGTTTCTCTTTTTTTTATTTATTATTCTTTCACACTCGGTAACAACTTGAGTCTTAGTGGCTTTACTGCCTTGCATGGGGTGAAATGATTAGAAACCAAATTTAAATGCAATGTCAAGCGTTATCTACTGTCTTCTTGATTACTCTCCTTCTATTGTTCTCGCTTCTTAATCATGTTTCTCTTTTTTCTTATTCTTTCACACTCAGTAACCCCTTGTGTATTAGTGGCTCTACTACCTTGAATGGGGTGAAATGATCAGTAAACAAATTTAAATGCAATGTCAAGCGTTATCTACTGCCTTCTTGATTACTCTCCTTCTATTGTTCTAGCTCCTTAATAATGTTTCTCTTTTTTTCTTATTCTTTAACACGCAGTAACCCCTTGCGTCTTAGTGGCTTTATTGCCTTACATGGTGCTGTGTTATCAACTTCTCTGCCAGTCTAATATTTTTCTATACACCTTTTATCTCTTCTACAAATAGGGGGGTGAATCTTTTTCACGATATCACATTACACCTCCTTAAACTGAAGAGTTTTAATGCCTTTGGTTGGTCTCAATCTTCTTCCAAAACCTCTTTTCCCTTCCTTTCCCTTCCTTTGTGCTTTATATTCTGTTCTTTTTAATGGATATCTTGGTTATCCTCAATCGTCAAATGTTGAGTTCAATGTTTCACAAATTCGCAGAACTTGCTAGCTTCTCATAATCCGTGAAGATATTTCAAAAGTGATTTATCTTGTTACTGTTCTTTCCGCTACAAGTTTCTTAAAGAAATTTCTTAAACTTCTTTTTGTAATTCCTGAAATTTTGTCAAATTCTTTCGTCGTCGCCATCCGTCCGTCTCGTGGTGTGCTACGAGCCTGTGCGGGATATATGGAGAACTAGGGCTGCAAATACGTCTAGTTTCCCTCTGGGCCTTGCTAGCAGAGTCCAAAGGAGAGGATAAACTAATAGACTTTAGTACCAGCGCGGCTGCAGGAGTTGCCGGAAGGTTGCATAAAGTGCCGTCCATCCGCCTTAGGGGCTGGCTCCACTGCAGATTTGAATTCAGAATTGTACTTCTCCTAGACCAGTTGCCAACCAAGGCTATAAAACTCAGTCTGTCCTGCCATTTACCCATAGCTGGAGGGAGAAGAAGATGATTCACACCTTTCCCAAGGTGATTAGCACGTAAGTGAATGTAATGGATTCGACTGGAATTCGAACTCGGCTCTCCGATTCCTCAATCCGAGCCGCTATCCACTACTCCTTTTTCCCGCAGTAGGTTGCCATTTCTTTCTGCGGTAGACCAGTTGCCATCCAAGGCTATAGAACCCAGTCTGTCCTGCTATTTACCAATAGCTGGAGGGAGAAGAAGAGGATTCACATCTTTCCCAAGGGTATTACCATGTAAGTGAATGGAATTCGAACTCGGCTGTCCGATTCTTCAATCCCCAATATATATCAATCAATCCGTGCCTTCTTTAATTGGTTGAAAATAAGAGAAATTTGAAATAAAGCTTCACAAAATGAAGTAGGTAGAAAGAGGTCAGTTATTTCATTTCTACCCTGCTTGTCTGTTCTCTTTCATTATGTTTATTACTAGCATTGGCAGCAAAACCCCAGATCCATGTTTTTCACATACATACATATATACTTAGCCAAATACAAATCATACAACGACAAGCATTCATTGGATAATAAATCAACACTACTTTGTAATCGACAATTTACAAATCGCAACAACGCGACAATTTTATAATCGCACTATTTTCATGTAGTCGATTTTGTGCCCTTTTGGGAGAAACGGATCCCAGAAGCTTTCTTGTATCTCCCCCAAACTCGCTCGCTGATTGGTCAATGCCAACCAATCAGATCGACTGCACGTGAAGAGTAACTTTTCGTGCGCAGCGATCTGGAGCTGATGATCACCTATATAAGCAAGAAATATTCTTCGATAATTAGTGAGATTTCAACTGCCAAACGAATCCATGACAGTTAAAACCATGCGCCAATCTTCTCACTCACACCACCACATAATCTTTTCCTTACACAGCAAATCCGTTGAAAGCATTTATTTGCAGAAACTATGACAAACTTTCTTTCTTTCAATGAACTTTAGAATACAAATATTAGTTAAAGAAAGACAACTCTTGTTTTACTCAATGCATGCCTTTCTTTCACATCCTTGTTTGTACATCTTGTTAAAAACATATTTTATGTGTAATGATGTCTTTAGCTTATCCTTTTTTCATCTCAGTTTTTGTTCCCTAATATAAGTTAAATTAATGTGTTGATGTCCGCCACAAGACCTTGCCGCCAATCTAGTATTGGACTGAAATTAATAAAATCTAAGTATCATGTAGGAAAGTTCATCCAAATAATTATTATGAAAGTTTTTTTTTTTATAGAAAAGATACAGGAAAGCTACGTTACGCATTTCGGAAACGGAAGGAAGCCGAGGTACCAACTCAGAACAAATTCGAAGACGCCATATTGTTTTATTTTGTTCTTCTACATCACGTGATCAGGTAGTCAACTTCTTGCTCGTCGTTTGCTTTACTATACACTATATCTCTTCTGCTTAACATGTACAAATAAGTACAAACCTATATACCAATCCACTACACATGGGATGAAATTATTAAAACAGATTAAACATTTTTAATTAGTATTTAATTGTCCCTTGGCTGAGTGGTTATAAAGTCAGTGTTTTCTCATGAGACCTGGATTCGAATCTCAGCATGGTTGATTTTTCAAGTTTGTTGGTTTGTTTGATTGTCTTTGTGTCGCGGCATATCAACACCTCTATGGGTTATTTAATGATGAAATCTAAATATTTTGTATGCAATTTCGTTTTTTTATTATCTATTTTTTTATAATAATGCTTTTAGTGGTTCAAGTCTTACTGATTAACCCATAACTGGAGGAGAAGCGGTTGAAACATACCTTCCCATGTCAGTGATTATAAACAACGAAACTGGAATTGGAAATCAGCTCTCCGACAAAAAATTCCAAGCTATTATCCATTACACCACAGGCACTTCCCAACTTACTGCACCCGGTATTTCGAAATGGTCACCCATCTAGGCTCGATGTTGCTTAACTTCGTTGATCATTCAACAACCGGTGTCTCAACGTAATGTGCCTCTAATCCCATTACACCGCTCGGACATCCCAGCTTACAGCACCTGGTATTCATAAGCGGCTATCCATCTAGGTCCTGGCCAGGCACGACGTTGCTTAACCGGTGATCGTTCGACAATCGGTGTCTCAATATGATGTGCCTGTAATCCTATTACACCACCCGCACATCCCAGATTACTGCACCTGGTATTTCGAAATGGTCACCCATCTACGTATTGACCAGGCTCGCTGTTGCTTAACTTCGGTGATCGTTCGACAACCGGTGTCTCAACGTGATGTGCCCGTAATCCCATTAAACTGCCCGCACATCCCAGCTTACAGCAACAGGTATTCCTAAGTGGTCACCCATCTATGTACAGACCTGGCTCGATGTTGCTTAACTTCGGTGATCGTTCGACAACCGGTGTCTGAATGTGATGTGCCTGTAATCCGATTACAGCATCCGCACATCCCAGCTTACAATACCTGGTATTCATAAGCAGTCACCCATCTAGGTCCTGCCCAGGCTCGACGTTGCTTAACTCCGTTGATCACTGAGAACCTGTTTCAACCTGATGTGGTTTCGTAAGTTTTTTTTCAAATTGGAGATTTCTTGATATTATTAGAATCGGAAGAAGACCCACAGTTCGGAAGCGCTTGAAACATTTGAAAATGTGTTGACCAAAGTTTTGAGAATGAAATGGAACTGTTTTGGCGAAACTCTTTGGAAGCTGTCGATGGTAGTACTGACCATTCTACGAGCTTCCTGGTTTTCTTCAGGTACTCTTCTTTGGGACTTACTCTCATAAAATAGCAAAGACAGACTTGCAGAAATTTAATTCTACATCATTTCAAAGAGCTGAAAATAACTTGTCCAGTTTAGTGTAAAAAAGTGAGCCTTGATATTTCTCTGACGCCTGATTGGTCAATTAATGCTAATATCATGTTTTCCACTACGTCCGCACGGTTAAAATTAATTTACCGCATAAAATCTATGTGTTTCGAGCCTATCACATGACATACATTATAAATACCAACCGACATCTTCAACTCTTCTTCTATTTTGCCTTCTTTCTCAAATACAAGATGTAGCGTTAGAGAGATTACGTTTGTCCTTTAAGGACAAACGCTATGAAGCACACAAACAAACACACAAACACACACACACACACACGCATACATACACACGTACGTACGTACGCATATCTACGACCTCTGTTCATTCCTCCAACTACAGAGACACTTATCAACTTCTAACAGAGAGATTTTCTTCAGCGCTCAAATAGTGTGCAACGCCATCTTATCTAAGAACACTCTTCATTCTTTTCATTGAAATTGACCATTATTTCACGCACTAAAATCTTTCCCTGGAGTCCAGATATAAAAAAAAAATACTACAAAACTTAACTTCTTGGGTAAACTCACACGCACCAGTTAAAAACCCACACATTTTGAGTTTAAACTTAATAAAACATCAAATTACAAGATTTCAACCAAAAAAATATCCGCCATTGTGATACTTTTAAGAATTTAAATTGTTTGTTGACCAAAATATCGCCTTTTTCATTTCTCACTTTGGTGTTGTTTTCCCTTGTTTGCTAGCACGTTTGTAAAGTACACACACACACACACACACATACATATATATATATATATATATATATATATATATATATATATATATATATATATATATATATATATATAAGACATTTTTTATGTTTAACGTTCTTTTTATAGATACAAATATAAACAGTATTAACGACATTTACCGGCCGGAATGTCCGAGAAATTTTCATAGAAAATATTCGTCATCCGACAGGATTCGAACCTGTATCTTCAACGGAACCGTCATATAGCCTGTTCTGTATAGGATACGGAGGATGCATATTTTCTATGAAAATTTCTCGGACATTCAGGCCGGTAAATGTTATTTAATACTGTTTATTATAAACAGAGCATTTACTTAAATACTTGTATCTATAAAAACAACGTATAAACATAAAAAATGTCTTTAATAAATAAATTGTCGGACTTTCTTAATATATATATATATATATATATATATATATATATATATATATATATATATATATATATATATATATATATATATATAATAATAATAATAATGATAGTAATAATAATCTTATAAATACAATTAAACTCGTCTGTAAAAACCTTAGGTGTTTTTGCTTGTAAATGAACAAACCAATGCCCAAGGAAAAATAAGGAATTAAAAAAAGAAAGAACAAAGAACATTTAATTCAGGCGAAAACAATCGTCTAGAATCCAAGCTCAGAGCCCACAGAAAAAAAAACCCTCCAACAGGAGTAAAGCAGAAGTAACTAAATAAAGTGCTCAATACACTAAGTAGAGCAAATCTAACTATGAACCTAAAGAGCCACGCAAACTTACTTGGGATTCACCTACGCGGATCGTATATATATACGGATTGAATTGAGGCTGTTCAAACTGCTACAGACTCAATTCAATAGGAATGCGGTATCGAAGATCCTTTATCTCTTGTTCAAAATGCGCAGGACTAATCTTTCTCCTCATAATCTTTAATCTGTCTTATGGGGCGGCTAGCCAATTCATGTCGACTTTCATATCGATCACATATCTGGAGCTAAACCCGTTCAGAAATGTCTAAATTATCGGTTACATATAACCGCTTTCTCAGATACATGGATGTAAATGGCTTCGAAACCTTGTGGACTGGCGCTACAGAATCATCAACAGAGAAATGTATCAAATACGGCCGATAACTATAGTAAAATTACCGGCCTTTCTGTCTATGTCTCTCTATATATCTGTCTATATCTCTGAGATGAGGTATTATGATTACTTGCATTATTTACATTATTCGGACTGTTATCCTCATCTTCATTGCCATATTCACAAAGTTTCGGCCGTTGTACGCTCCGGCCTTTATGTCTATGTCTCTCTATATATCTGTATATATCTCTGAGATGACGTATTATGATTACTTTCATTATTTACATTATTCGGACTGTTATCCCCATCTTCATTGCCATATTCACAAAGTTTCGGCCGTTGTACGCTCCGGCCTTTATGTCTATGTCACTCTATATATCTGCATATATCTCTGAGATGCCACTTTTTGCCATTACATTGAATCTATAGCTTCATGTACTGCGAAGAAATTTGGTTCTCTGTGTCGCGCCAGAAAGTTATTCCCCGGCTGAGTCCATCCTTCAAATCTACAAATCAACCATTCGTCCTTGCATGGAACACTGCTGCCATATATGGTCTTGATCCCCCGCTGTTTGTCTCGAGGTCCTAGACAAAATCCACAGACGGATATGCAATGTTTTTGGTCTTGATCTGGCATCTCGTCTACAGTCACATTCTCACAGATTTACTGCGGCTTCCCTCTTTCTTTTCAACAACTATTTTCAATTGCTCTGATGAGGTACTTTCTCTGGTACCCCATCTGCATGAATTTAAGTTTGGCATCTCGGTCCCACCCTTTCACTGTCGAAACAGTTAAATGTAGTCATCTCTTCTACTCCAACGGCTTCTTATCTCGCACCACCCGTCCGTGAAATTCCCTCGCTATCACTTGCTTCTCTGATAGCGATGATCTTCAAATATTCAAATGTAATGTCAATCGACATCTTCTGATGTCTTGTTCTTGATACTAGGCCTTCTCTTTATCCTTTTCCCAAACACTCCTCTTTACTCTTGTCTCTCACTCTCTGTAGCTCCTTGCGTACTAGCGGCACTCGCGCCTTGCTTGGGGTTATTTGATTAAAAAAAAAATATATGGGAAATTCTGAAATTACAGTGGTTTTCTCAAGTGGTGTATCAAAATTACAAAGTTGATTTTGATGAGCTTTATTTCGTATCGCAAAATGAGCAGAAGATCCCATGAAACAAACTCAAGGACTAAGGGATTTATTGTGTGTAAAAGGCATATTACACACACACACACACACACACACACACATATATATATATATATATATATATATATATGTGTGTGTGTGTGTGTGTGTGTGTGAACATTGAAGTCAAAACTCAGAGGCGACAGGCTGTTTCATACTAGGCGCAATCGTCAGGCGGCGGATGCTGGACTTTTCCTCGACAATTTATATATATGGGTCAGTGTTGCATTGTGGGTAATCTATTCTGGCGGATTTTTTTCTGGGAGTGGCTTGTTTGTTGATTTATTTATTTAGGCTAATTCATTTGTTTTTCATTTTCATTTTGTATTCTTTATTCTTTTCGGTTTTTGTTGTTTTATTAACGTAGTATATATATATATATATATATATATATATATATATATATATGTAGAAAAATATACGGAAAAAACAAACAAAAATCCTTACATGCAATTATGCTGTTTTAATGTTAATATAATGTCAACGACGGACGTTTCGGTCTAGTAGACCATCTTCAGGACATATTCATAAAATATAATTAACATTATCAATTCAACATGACAAAGACGATGGACATAAGAACAAGACTTATCCAAACAGATAACTGAAAGTTTTATCTGATCATCGTTCCGTTTTAAACATGGTCACGTTGTCGTCACGTGGGCGACGCTGTGAAAACGTATTTCTAAAATTTGTCATATTGAATTGATAATGTTAATTATATTTCATGAATATGTCCTGAAGATGGTTTATTTGACCGAAACGTCCGACGTTGACATTATATTAACATTAAAGCAGCATAATTGCATATAAGGATTTTTGTTTGTTTTTTCCGTATATTTTTCTTCATACTGTCGGATATTCATCCATATATTTGCTTACACATATATATATATATGTATCTTCCTCTTATTTTATTTCTCTCTCTCTATATATATATATCTCCTTCTCTCGCTTTCTTTCTCCCGCCCCTTTATCCTTTTCCCTTTCTTTCTCTGTCGCTTTTCTCTCTTTGTTTCTCTCTCTCTCTTTCTCTCTCTCTCTCTCTCTCTCTCTCTCTCTCTCTCTATATATATATATATATATATATATATATATATCTTCCTCTTATTTTATTTCTCTCTCTCTATATATATATATCTCCTTCTCTCGCTTTCTTTCTCCCGCCCCTTTATCCTTTTTCCTTTCTTTCTCTGTCGCTTTTCTCTCTCTGTTTCTCTCTCTCTCTCTCTCTCTCTATATATATATATATATATATATATATATATATTTAGCGGCGCGAGTTTTTAATTTGTTCATTTAATTGCATTTTATTTGGATTAATTTATATTTTTTTATTTATTTATTTACTTATTTTTTATTTTGTATATTTTTATTTACTCTATTTGTTTTCGATTTTTCTGTAACGTAGTAATGTTTTTTAACGTTATATAGTAGCTATAGCTAAGTTTACGTCCAATTTTTGGATTGTTTGTTGTAGTCTATTGTAACGGTTATTTTAGTGGGATTGGTTTGTTAATTTGTTTAATATTATTTACTATATTTATTTATTTGGGTTGATTATTTTTACTTGATTTTTTTATGTATTTTATTTTTTAATTTTTATTTATTCTCTTTCTTCTATTCTAACGGAAGTGGTTTGTTAATTTGTTTATTATTTGTTTGCGTTAATTTATTTTACTTGTTTTTTTTTATATGTTATTTTCTTAATTTATATTTATTTATTTCAGTTTTCGATTTTTAAGTAATGTAGTAAAAAATTTATTTTGTGTCTGCATTTTGAAATGAGCTCAGATCGTTTATTTAGTAATTTATTTTGGTCTGGGAAGGTAATAATATAGGTACCTCTACGAAATCGCTAAAAAAAAGAGCATAGTCTGATGAAAAAGACGCCAAACTTTATGAAAACAAAATTTTATCGTCTAAATGCTTATGTTTTTATGAAGAGGATAGACCAAATTTTTTTTTAATTATTTTTCAAAATTTTTTCCATCTTTTTAGAATATTCTAAATTTTGATTTAAAAACTTTGTTTATCTTTGTTGCAACAAGGGGTAGTAAATAACATAGATAATTTTAGCGCGTTTTTTTTTGTATTTACACACATTAATTTGGAAAATCTTGCAAAAATAAAAATAATTGTCAGATGTTAATGAAACTTTCAGAAACTATTCACAGATGATCGAAATTATTATAAATATGTTGTTTTTTTATAAAAGTCATGGCAGAAATATTTTTTTTCATTTTTATTAACACCCCATAACTAATTTTATGAAAAACTCTAGAAATTAGATCTTGCCGCCCCCTACAGATTGCAATAGTTAAAAGCACAAGGCTTTGAAGAATGCAAATCATGTATTTTTTTTTTAATTGGAGCCAACGTACCTGAAAATCAGCTCTGAATTGTAACATACAAAACTCAATAAAACAAATATATTATTTAATTTCAAATGCTTTTATTTGCTTTTATTTGTTTTTATGAATATGGACAATATTTTCTGAAAGCAAAAAATTTTTTCAATGAAAATTGAATTTTTAATACAATTATTTGTTATTTCTTTTAATTATAATTATTATTATTAGTACATAAAATTATAGTATTTTATGTACACTTCTGATAAAAATTCATAAGGTACGTATAAATTAATAGATACCTCTTTCTTATGAAATTTAATCTCACTCTTAACAGTCTTATTTTTTAATTTCTTTATATTTTCCATAAAGCATCGTAAACGTAAAGATGAAAGCTAAGTACAAAAAAAAAAAAAATGAAAAATTAGAGCGCTGAAAGTTTTTCTTAAAAGTAACGAGATAAATAATTTGTTCATTTAAATCTAAATAATTTCACTTCCTTCCATCCGTAGAAAAAATTATCCTCCCGTAAGTTATCTAAACGTCATGAATGTGTCTTTCGTCACCTGTCAAGCGACGCAAAAGGTTATGACCTGCTTTGTTTTATTTTCAAATTACATTTTTTCGGCGCAGAAGCTAAGTTAAGCTTGGTTCAAAATATTTTAAATAAACATTATAATTTCTGATTTTATTAAAATCAGTTTTGAAAAAATGATAATTGATTTTTAAAAGAATATCAAAGTCAGATTTTCATCTTTTTATCAAATGATTGAAAATGATTGAAAATGATTGATTATCTGTCTTTTTTTTTGTGACAAAAAAAAAAACAAAATTTGTAACGAAAATTTCGGACGTGCTAGGAACGATTAAAAAATGTAAAAAAATACCCCAAAAATACTTTGATCTTTCCTCTTTAATAATAATATGAACATTAGACGATAAAAAATTGTTTTCGTTAAGTTCGGCGTCTTTTTCATCATGCTATCTCTGTTTGTTTACATTTTCGTGGAGGTACCTATAAAAATATGATTCCAACTCGCTACATAAGAGGTCTCATCTTTCAAAACAAGAGCCGAAAACTTCAAAATAATATTTGAATTGAGTTAAAGTAGGCTGTGTTCCATCTTCAAGCGAAATTTTTTGGGAATGACTTATTTCTGAAAATTACGAGTTTTAATAGTATGGTCATAATTGAAATCAAAAATTTCCATGGTAACATTAAGGGCGGATTGTTTAGAATCGGCAGGGGTGGGGTGTTAATAATTTGTATCAGTATAAAGTTACTTTCATAGATGCCGGGTCACGGTAAGATGGGGGTGGCTAAATTTACGACGGAGGAAGTTTTCGCATAGTCTGGCTTGAGCGTCTACGGAGATTTATTTATTTATTTTTTATTTTATTCTTTTATTATATCTCTTTATGAAAGGGATTTGTGTATATGAAAAGGCCGTAACGTTTGTTATTTGACGACTTCATAAAAGGTTATCAATTTTTGTAGGTTATTAAAACTATGTATATGGGCTATGGATTTTAAAATGTATTTTATTGTATGCGTGTTTTTAGCTAGTTATTCAGAGCGTAAGTTCGGTTGTGTCGGCAGAAAACCGTTAATTCTTGCCTGTTGTTTAATAGGTTTTTATTGTTTAGAAGCTTAATAATGTGTAGTTTCTCATGGAGGCACAAAGAGCATGGGTCATCCCAAGTTTTGCAAGTTCTAGTCCTGTTAATGATTTTCCATTTTACTTTAGGTGTCCTATTTTTTTCTTTCAGGTGCCAAAAAAATTTTAGATAGAGAGGTCTGATGTCTTTTGTTTATGTTGTTGAAGGAGCATTTATGCTGCCTCCATCTGGTTTTAAATGTATTTTTCGTGGACCCAATGTATATCATATTATTGTTAGGGTTCTCCGTGGATGATATAGTGCATTGGTATACCACAGATTTGATGCAGCACTTATTTTCTAAAGGGCAGTCTACCGGGTTTCTACAATCGCATAATTTTTCCCTATCATTATCTGATTTAAGTGTAGAGTTATTAAAACTATTCAGGTAAGGGGGTTTGTTCAGGATTTTATTATTTTGTCTTCTTATTATACCTTCTAGATTTTCAGTGCAGCAATAACTCAATTTTAGTGTGTTCTTATTGAATATATTACTAAGCCTACTTTTGGTGGGGAAGTGTTTATCGATTAGAGCTAAGAACTTCTGTCCTAATTTAATACTAACCATTTGGTTGAACGGAGGTGTATACCAAATGATGTTTCTTTTCCTGATTTTTTTTTTTTTGGTTATTGCAATTGTCCCTATAATGTTAGCATTTTTATGACCACTACTTTTTAGGGCAGTGTTGTAGAAGTCATTATGTTGGTGGAATATTACTTTGTTAGCGGAGTTACTGCTAATTCTATTTTCTATTGATGAGGGTATATGTTTAATTGTGGATGGAGGGTGGTTTGACTTCGGGTGTATATATAAGGGGTTAGCATTTGGTTTTCTATAAGGTTGGTACGTGTTGCTCGGTAAGTCTAGGGTTACGTCGAGGAAGTTTACCTTTTTCAATTTAGAAGAGACTGTTATCTTTAAGTTAAGTTTTTTAAATTCACTAAACATAATTTTACGGATCTTCTCTAACTTAAAGCTAGTGGAACTCCTCACCACCATGAGCCCGTCATCTCTATACAGTCCGATGTCCTGGATATCAATCTCGCGGTATGCCGTTAGGTTGTACAATATTAAAAGACCAACCAAGTCAGAAGACTCTGCAGAGTCTAGTGATACCATTTATGCTCTACTTTCGTATCGAGCACTATTTTTTAAAAATAATTACAAAAATACTAAGGAACTTTGGATTATTTACCAAACCACATTCTTTCCTATTTTCTACAATATTTTCACACACACACACACACACACACACACACACACACACACACACACACACACACACACACATATATATATATATATATATATATATAAATATATATATATATAAACTATATATATATATAAACTATATATATATATAAATTATATATATATATATATATATATATATATATATATATATATATTACAAATATATATATATATATATATATATATATATTCATACATAAAACAAATACAAAGGTTAATTAACGTTTGTATTTGTTTTATGTATGAATAATTCATGAATTTGTAAATTAATTACACCTTTATTGAAATATATATATATATATATATATATATATATATATATATATATGCGTGGTCAACCAAATATATATATATATAATTCAGACAACAATTTATCTATCATGTATATACATACACGCGCGCACACACACACACACATATATATATATATATATATATATATATATGCACGCATATATGCACGCATACATGCGCACAGCGTGCGATGAATAAATTGTCGTCTAAATTACTAAAAAATGAAAATAATATTGACATCTTATTTTACCAAAATTCCACAAAAATATCTTGAGATACTAAAGAGTAAATTCATTTAATTAAATCAGTTAGATTAAAAAAAATAATTTTAAAATATAAAATTCCCAGCATCCCTCGTTCTTGCGCATTGCACATGCGCAAGAACATAAAAAAATTATTCCGATGAATTTCTAAAAAACGAAACGCGTCAAAAGGAAACTTTTACACATTGTCATACATTTTCCAATATAGATAGACAGATAGATAGATAACAGTAAGTTATATAATCCGGTGTTCTTATAGATATTTTTATTTTTACAAAATAGTGCTCAATGTAAATTTACAGAACATTAATATTATAAATTAATTGATTTAAAATATATTTTTTTCGTTACACAGTTCCAACCATGTTTCAAAAATGGAAGCTAAAAGCCCCGAATTTAATTTTGCAATTAAATTAAAGACATTAGTTCTATTTCATTCTCAAGCAAATTTTGGAGTCTATATATATATATATATATATATATATATATATATATTGAGAAAGAGAGAGAGAGAAAGAGAGAGAGAGAGTCCGGCACAAAATATATGTACATTTCAAGAAAGGAAAAACTTGTATAGATATTGTAAAACTAAATTTATTCAGAGATCACAAGATGAATACAAATGACCTTTGAACTCTCCAATCACAAGAGTAGCTCAAAATGGTGACCTTTAGCTTCCAGATATTTATTAGTACAGCGAAGTACAACTTCGGCAACGTTCATCAAAGCGTCCAATGGGGATTGCCGCTCATGCATTTTCAATTTATTGTCTGAAGGCTACGAATGTAGTCATTTTTTTTTGCGACACACAAAGCCCTTCAGGGTCTCCCATAAGTAAAAGTCTATAAACTAAGAAAACCAAATTTTTCCTTCCCTGAAGTGACTATATATTTTGGGCACGTGGTGTAATGTTTAGAAAACTTGTCTTGCTAGATCAATTCGGCTGAGTAGTGAGTTCGATCCTCACTGGGTGCCCCATACTTTCGGCCTTGTGCCACATCTAAGCCGGGCTTAGAAAATCACTATATTTTGGGGGCGGACATCTCTCTCTCTCTCTCTCTCTCTCTGTCTCTGTCTCTCTGTCTCTCTCTCTCTCTCTATATATATATATATATATATATATATATATATATATATATGTGTGTGTGTGTGTGTGTAAAAGAAAATGAACAACCGGTCAAAAAAATAATACAGAATTTATCCGTTTCAATCAGCAGAAAGTCACGAAACAGGGGCCAGGGGAGGGTGGATGTTATTTGTCTTAAAGGGGGAAAAGTTTTATAAAATTAAACCCGAATATTAACATTATGTCATTAATATATATATATATATTCTTATTTTTTCGAAAATTATAGCATATATATGTTATAAAATCACTACAAAAATAGCTATTTTATTTCAACACTTTTGGTGTCCTATCAACTGATGGTGTTGAATGTTCATTCAGCACCATCACTTGATAAGACACCAGAAGTGTTGAAACAAAATGACTTTTTTGTAGTGATTTTATAACATATTTATGTTATAATTTTCGAATGATAATTATATTTGCTCTACTTTGTATGGAGCACTCTTTTAAGAATAGTATTTTTGGTTATTGGAATTTATTCCGTATACATCAATCCTATACTTGTATATATATATATATATATATATATATATATATATATATATATATATATTTATGCTTGCGTGTGTGTGTGATAAAAATATAGTCTTACGCTGTGCTATGTTAATGGGTTAAAGTACTCTATATCAGCGATCGAGGGGATGTAACATTAACGTCAACACCCGGCCGCTGGCCATTGACCATAATAATAATATACCACATTCGGCAGCAAATTTCCTCCCGACAAGTTTCATTCAAAAGAAGACTTTTAGTTAGCTGGCAACCCATTGTTTCTGTAATTTTGTTATATACATACATACATACATACATACATATATATATATATATATATATATATATATATATATATACATTTCATTGAAAACGACAGACAAGGTGCTTTTATTACGTTTTTTATACAATTTCTCATACGATCTAATGATATTATATAAAAGCTGTCCGAATGTATTTTTTTTTTAACCGAACGCTTTCGGCTATACATTTACCCATTTTCAAGGATTAAATATTTTAACCAGTCGGATAATAAAAAAAAACAACCTTAAAATATTACATTCTTAAATCTGATATATATATATATATATATATATATATATATATATATATATATATATATATATATATATATATATATGAAATATAGTTTTAATGTGTGCTATATATATGGGATTAATATCAGAGAAAGAGCGTATGAAAATATAAAAGTGAACATTTAAGTCAACACTCAGAGGCGACAGACTGTTTCATGCTAGGTGCAATCGTTAGGCCTGACGCCTCTAAGTGTTCACTTATATATATATATATATATATATATATATATATATATATATATATATATATATATATGTATGTGTGTGTGTGTGTGTGTATTAGGATATTACAGCGAAAACATGTCAAAATCGCTACACAACTGCAGTCGTGTTTCCAGGCGTATCAATGCATTTCATCAGGCGATTTAACTGACTGGTAGCACTCGCCAGTAATTTAAAATCGCCTGATACAATGCACTTTTATGCATCGAAACACGACTGCAATTGTGTAGCGATTTTGACATGCTTTCTATTTAGCATCCTAAAATAAATAATATTGCTCTAATTTGTAGTAAGCCCTCTTTTCAATTAAATGTTACAATCGTTGGAATTTTCTATATTCGATATCATCTTACCTGGATATATATATATGTGTGTGTGTGTATGAATGTATGATTTTTTATGTATTTAATATCATTATTAAATTATAGATATAAGGATTTGTAAGAACATTAAAACAGGAAGTTGTGGTATGCCAAGACTCAAGAGTTCGCAAATCGCCCGGTTCACACTCCTCCCCGTTCTTTTTCGGCGGGAGCAGAATTTTATCTCTTCCTTCCTGTTTGGGATTGGGTTTCTGATTCCTTCTAAACTATATATCAATTCTGTAATTCTTCTAAACTCTGGAATTTTACTTACTATTTATTTTTTTCACTCAACAGGAGTGGATAGGTCCGCCTATCGTCCGGTTCATACTCCTCCCTGTTTTTTGAACAGGAGAGATTTGCTCCCTCGTTTCCGGATTAAGACTGGGTTTTCGGTTTTTTCTAATGTAAACGTTTTCTCTACATTCCTAACGCTTGACGTTTCTTATGCTAATATAATTTCACAGAGTTAGCATCTGCCTTGAGTGGCTCTTGGGTACTGTATTGAATAAAGATTAATTAAAATAATATTTTATTCCCTTTGAAGAAAAAGAAAATTGTCACCATCAGAGTCCTACCAGAGAGATTCACCTATCGTCCGGTTCAAACTCCTCCACAGTCTTTTGAGCAGGAGTAGACTTTTATCCCTTGCTTCATCCCCAGTCTTTTGCACAGGAGTAGAGGATTATCCCTTGTTTCCTGTTTAGGATTGGGTTTCCGGTTCCTTCGAACGTCTACTTCAACTCTATACTCCAACGCTTGTGTTTTCCATAGCTCGTATAATGCCACAAAGTAATCCTCTACCTTGAGTGCCACTTGAGCATTGCATTGGGTAAACATTAGTAAAAAAAAAAAAAAAAAAGAAGAGGTGTAATTGAAAGAAGAAGAAGAAGAAGAGGAAATCAGGAATTACGAAAAGAAGAAGAAGAAGGAGGAGGAGGAGGAGGAGAAGAAGAAGAAGAAGAAGAAGAACAAGAAGAACAAGAAAATGAAAAAAGTAGTAGGAGACAAAGAAGAAGAAGAAGGCGAAGAAGAAGAAGAAGAAGAAGAAGGCGAAGAAGAAGAAGAAGACGAAGAAGAAAAAGAAGAAGAAAAAGAAGAAGAAGAAGAAGAAGAAGAAGAAGAAGAAGAAGAACAAGAAAATGAAAAAAGTAGTAGGAGACAAAGAAGAAGAAGAAGAAGAGGAAATAAGGAATTACGAGAAGAAGAAGAACAAGAAAATGAAAAAAGTTGTAGGAGACAAAGAAGAAGAAGAAGAAGAAGGCGAAGAAGAAGAAGAGGAAATAAGGAATTACGAGGAGAAGAAGAAGAAGAAGAAGAAGAAGAAGAAGAAGAAGAAAAAGAAGAAGAAGAAGAAGAAGAAGAAGAGGAAATAAGGAATTACGAGAAGAAGAAGAAGAAGAAGAAGAAGAAGAAGAAGAAGAAGAAGAAGAAGAAGAAGAACAAGAAAATGAAAAAAGTAGTAGGAGACAAAGAAGAAGAAGAAGAAGGCGAAGAAGAAGAAGAGGAAATAAGGAATTACGAGAAGAAGAAGAAGAAGAAGAAGAAAAAGAAGAAGAAGAAGAAGAAGAAGAAGAAGAGGAAATAAGGAATTACGAGAAGAAGAAGAAGAAGAAGAAGAAGAAGAAGAAGAAGAAGAAGAATCTTGCCGATGGGAAAGAAAAGGACAAAATGAAAGAGACAAACAGAAAGAGAGACAAAAGACATAGTTCGAGAGAAAAAGAACCAAAGAAGATACGCCACTAAAGAGAGAGTGTGTGTGTGTGTGTGAGAGAGAGAGAGAGAGAGAGAGAGGGAGGGAGGGAGGGAGGGAGAGAGAGAGAGAGAGAGTGATTCCTTTTAAGAGAAATTCTAATCATATTTTCAATATTTTAAGATCACATTCATTATCGTCTTGTCGACATTTTGCTAATTTAAATTTAAATCCACCATTTTATTCATTTTTGCCAAAAACATTTTGATTATTTAAGATTTCGTATGTTTGAAAATAATTTATTTTATTTGCTTCCTGTTTATTTTTGGTTCACGGGGAAAAATTCTCCTGAAAGACATGATCTCCAAAATTTGCAAATCAAATTCTAATGGCGAATCTTCGAAACAGATGTTCGGAACGCATCGTCTTTGATTTTCGATGCGTGAATTTTGGGACAGTTTACTTGGGGTTTTGTGTGATTCTCTAAGATTTAATTTGGAGAATAAGTTCACTGCATTTGAATTCCAATCTTGTAATGGAAGCACACAAATATAAGAAAGAAAGAAAGAACATCGGAAAGAACGTAAGAAAGAAAGAAGAGAGAAAGATATAAAGAAAGAATGAAAGAAAGAGAGAAAGAAAGAATGAAAGAACGAAAGAACGAAAGAAAGAACGAAAGAAAGAACGAAAGAAATGAAGAACGAAAGAATGAATGAAAGAAAGAAAGAAAGAACGAAAGAAAAAAAAATGAAAGAAAGAATGAAAGGGAGAACGAAAGAATGAATGAAAGAAAGAAAGAAAGAACGAAAGAAAGAAAAAATGAAAGAAAGAATGAAAGGGAGAACGAAAGAAAGAAAGAAAGAAAGAAAGAAAGAACGAAAGAAAGAAAAAATGAAAGAAAGAATGAAAGAGAATGAAAGATAGAATGAAAGAAAGAAAGAACGAAAGAAAGAAAAAATGAAAGAAAGAAAGAAAGAGAGAATGAAAGAAAGACTGAAAGAAAGAAAGAAAGAAAGAAAAAAATGAAAGAAAGAATGAAAGGGAGAACGAAAGAATGAATGAAAGAAAGAAAGAACGAAAGAACGAAAGAAAGAAAAAATGAAAGAAAGAATGAAAGAGAGAATGAAAGAAAGACTGAAAGAAAGAAAGAACCAAAGAAAGAAAAAATGAACGAAAGAATGAAATGGAGAACGAAAGAATTAATGAAAGAAAGAAAGAACGAAAGATAGAAAAAATGAAAGAAAGTATGAAAGAGAGAATGAAAGAAAGACTGAAAGAAAGAATGAAAGAAAGAATGAAAGAGAGAATGACAGAATGAATGAAAGAAAGAAAGTACGAAAGAAAGAAAAAATGAAAGAAAGAATGAAAGAGAGAATGAAAGATAGATAGATAGAAAGAAATAACGAAAGAAAGAAAAAATGACAGAAGGAATGAAAGAGAGAATGAAAAAAAGAATGAGAGAAAGAATGTACCAACGAAAGAAAGACAGATATAAAGAATGAATGAAAAAAAGAAAAAAAGATAAACTTAGGAACAGAAAGAATGAAAGTGTGAAAGAAAAAGAAAATGAAAGAAAAAAATGAAAGAATGAAAGAACGGAAGAAAAACGAGAGAAAAATAAAAGAACGAAAGAAAATAGAAAGAAAATAGAAAGAAAATAGAAAGAAAGAGTGAAATGAAGAATGAAAATATAAAAAAAAATAAAGAAAGAAATGAAGAATGAATGAAAGAAAGATGATGAAAGAAAGAAAAGAAAAATGAATGAAAGAAAGAG
>OZ010611.1:11942258-11952258 GCA_963932145.1 Acanthosepion lycidas
TAGTTAATGAATAGACAGAGATAGATAGATAGATAGATAATGAATAGACTGCGATAGATAGATAAATAGATAGATAGATAGATAATGAATAGACTTAGATAGATATATAGATAGATAGATAGATAGATAATGAATAGATAGATAGATAGTTAGAGAGATAGATAGATAGAGAGATAGATAGATATTGAATAGACACAGGTAGATAGATAGACCGATAGTTTATTAGATGGTGAATAGACTGAGATAGATAGATAGATAGATAGATAGATAGATAGATAGATAGATAGATAGATAGATAGATAGAGAGATAATGTATAGACTGAGATAGATAGATAATGAATAGCCTGAGATAGAGAGATAGATAATGAATAGACTGAGATATATAGATAGATAGATAGACAATGCATAGACTGAGATAGATAGATAGATAGATAGATAGATAGATTGATAGATAGATAGATAATTAATAGACTTAGATAGATAGATAGATAGATAATGAATAGATAGATAGATAAGTAGATAATGAATAGACAGAGATTGATAGATAGACAGATAGATTATTAGATAATTAATAGACTGAGATAGATAGATAGATAGATAGATAGATAGATAGATAGTGAATAGACTGAGATAGATAGATAGATAGATAGATAGATAGATAGATAATGAATAGACAGAGATAGATACATAGATAGATAGATATATAGATAGATAGATAATGAATAGACTGCGATAGATAGATAGATATATAGATAGGTAGATAGATATATAGATAGAAATATAGTTAGATAGATAGATATATATATATATAGATAGATAGATAGATAGATAGATTGTGAATAGACTGAGATAGATAGATAGATAGATAGATAGATAGATAATGAATAGACTGAGATAGATAGATAGATAGATAGATAGATAGATAATGAATAGACTGAGATAGATAGATAAATGATAGATAGATAGATAATGAATAGACTTAGATAGATAGACAGATAGAAAGATAGATAATGATTAGACTTAGATAGATAGATAGATAATGAATAGATAGATAGATAGAAAGATAATGAATAGACAGAGGTAGATAGATCGACCGATAGTTTATTAGATAATGAATAGACTGAGATAGATAGATAGATAGATAGATAGATAGATAGATAGTGAATAGACTGAGATAGATAGATAGATAGATAATGAATAGACTGAGATAGATAGATAGATAGATAGATAGATAGATAATGAATAGCCTGAGATAGAGAGATAGATAATGAATAGAATGAGATAGATAGTTTGATAGATAGATAGATAGACAATGAATAGACTGCGATAGATAGATAGATAGATAGATAGATAGATAGATAGATAGATAGATATATAGATTGATAGATAGATAATGGATAGACTTAGATAGATAGATAGTTAATGAATAGACTTAGATAGATAGATAGATAGATAATGAATAGATAGATAGATAGATAGATAATGAATAGACAGAGATTGATAGATAGACAGATAGATTATTAGATAATTAATAGACTGAGATAGATAGATAGATAGATAGATAGATAGATAGATAGATAGTGAATAGACTGAGATAGATATATAGATAGATAGGTAGATAGATAGATAAATAATGAATAGACTGTGATAGATAGATAATGAATAGACTGAAAAAGATAGATAGATAGATAGATAATGAATAGATAGATAATGAATAGGCTGAGATAGATAGATAGCTAGCTAGCTAGCTAGATAGATAGATAGATAATGAATAGAGATAGATAGATCGATAGACAATGAATAGACAGAGATAGATAGATAGATAATGAATAGACAGTGATAGATAGATAGTTAGATAGATAGATAGATAGATAGATAGATAGATAATGAATAGAGATAGATAGATAGATTGGTAGATAATGAATAGACAGAGATAGATAGATAATGAATAGACTGAGATAGGTAGATAGATAGATAATGAATAGCGATAGATAGGTAGATAGATAATGAATAGACAGAGATAGATAGATAGATAGATAGATAATGAATAGACAGAGATAGATAGATAGATAGATAATGAATAGACAGAGATAGATAGATAGATAGATAGAGAGATAGATAGATAGATAGATAGATAGACAGATAGATAGATAATGAATAGACAGAGATAGATAGATAGACAGATAGATAGATAGATAATGAATAGACTTAGATAGATAGACAGATAGATAGATAGATAATGATTAGACTTAGATAGATAGATAATGAATAGATAGATACATAGATAGATAGATAGATTGATAGTTAGATAGATAATGAATAGACAGAGATAGATAGATAGAAAGATAGATAGATAGAATGAAGAGAGTGGGATAGATAGATAGATAGATAGATAGATAGTGACGAGACTGAGCTTGATAGATAGCTAGACATATAAAAAGACAGACAGCCAGATACGAACATAATTTTTTCATGTACTTTCATAGCAATTAACCACTTGCGTCTTAGTGACGTAGATTCTTCCAAGTATTTAAACTCGAGCCTTCCTCCTCCAGTGAATTATCATTCATGGTCATGGTGACCCAAGGAAATGTTTATGGCGTAACTTCAAAACGAAATTTTCATTTTTCTGCAACTAAAAATTACAATTGTTTAAACAAAAACTTAATTTGTAAATTAATTTTCCTGGGAAATATTTTGGAATTTGAAGAATTTTGCCAAACATAAAATGTCAGTTTCCAATGACACCTTTCAACATATCTAAAATATAATTATGACGCTTTTCAATATACGACGGGTGCTGAAAAGGTTGAATATGAAGGTGTGATGCTAGAACCGTGAAATCTTCCCTGCATTCATTTCAACTCTTCTTATTAATAATTGCATTCTTTCTTTCCACGTACAAGAATGTGTTGAAAAGTTCACAGGTTGACTATGAAGGATAATTCTAAAGCTGTGCAAATTTGCATGCATTAATTTCAAATCTTCTTATTAATATCTGCATTGTTTCTTTCCACGTAGGACGGTTGGCTGAATAGTTCATCGGCTGACTATGAAGGAGTTTCACAGCTCTAGCATTTCTCGTTCATAGTCAGCCTATGAACTTTTCAGCCCATCCTCTTTTTTTTTTTTTTTTTTTTAGAAAGAAACAATGCAGTTATTAATAAGAAGAGTTGATATTAATGCATGCAAATTTCATCGTTCTAGCATCAATTTGCTTCATTGTCAGCCGTTGGACTTTTCATCCAATCCGTGTCTATGTAAATATTAATTATAAATTATGACCCCTTTCTAAATTATACATGATAAAGCGTCATTTCGCGTGTGGAGAAATTTCAGGGAATTATTTCGGAAAATCTCAATCTGAAATCAAGAAAATACGAACATTTTTCAAAATGGCCGACATATATGACAAAAAATCCGTCAATTTGAACGGATATTATGCTAGATAAAGTCGGGGTTCGTTTTTCTTTTGCAATTACATAACAAACAGATTATTAAATATTAATATAAAGCTTAGAATATTTAAAGACTTACACAAACAATAATGTCTAATAATAATCTGTGACGGCATCTGTGAATTGATATCTTTTTTTTTTTTTCGATATATAAAAAAAACTATAATTATATATTATTTGTTTGTCCGGAACTTTCATGCCGAGTTTTAAGGGAGTTATGACACACAAAAAAAATGATGCCATTAAATATGTATTCAACTAAGTATGAAGCATTTTGTTGCACAACTTTTTCCCATTATTTTCTTCAACTTAAAGATTCCATCTTCCAAGAATTTAGGTGATTTCTCGGCAAAGAACTAATTAAGGTGTTTTTTTATGGCACCCAAAGAATTGACATTTTTACCGTTGAGATTATTTTGCAAGGACCTAACTAAACGAAAATCCGAAGGAGCGATGACTGGTGAATATGATTGGTGGGGTAACATATCCCAGCTAAGCATCAACAATTTATTTACGGGCGGTTAATGTAATGTGAGGTCTGGCACTATCTTGATGGGAGACAACACTATTTCTGTTCGCCAATTCTGGCCGTATTTCTTGAATTGCTGCCTTTATTTGTCCAGAAACTCATAGTACAGGTTTCTGATGTAATCCGACCAGATGGACAACATATTTTTGTTAGGATGAAGCCTTTTTTTTTTTTTTTTTTTTTTTGATGTAGTTGAAGTTGGGTCCTATCTCTTATCCGAGAAATTTTTTTCGCCTAACATTGTTGCAAATTATCAATTACTCATCACCCGTCAAAATTTGTTTTAAAAAGGGGTGCGTTTTATTTTCATTTATACAGTAAATCACAGATGACATGCAATCCAAGTGATTCTTTTTAGTCAGATCATATGGTACCCAAACATCGTAACGATTTGAGTACCCCAGCTTCACTAAATGCTCATAGATAGTAGATTTTGATAAATTTAATGTTTCTGCCAATTCCAGCGTAATGCAATGCGGTTTATTCTCAATCAATTGTCTTGATTTCGTCGTCGGTCATCTGTAGTGGGGTAGGGGTCTGCCCGAGCGTCATTCATTAATAAGGCTACAATGATCAACGCAGGGAAGCACTTCAGTACAGTTCTGTCAGCTACAGCACTTTCATAAAACAGAGCACATATCTTTTTTGTTGCTTGCGTGGCTTTTTTTGCCTTTACGTTAAAAAAGTAAGTATTAGGTTGGTGCAAAAATAATGACGTAATAATGTCGTTTTTTAACGTCAACAAACGACATTATTACGGCATTATTTTTGCACCGACCTAATCAAATGTCTAAAATGCAGCTTATAATACGGATGCAAAATTGACACGAATAAAGTCATTTTCAATTTTTTTTTGTTCAGAGATAGTGTGTTCTAATTGGAAATGTAAGCATATTATATATATGTTGAAAGATTTAACGTGTTGTAAAGTTTTGGAATATGAATGACTAAAATTCGGCATGAATTTTCCGGACAACCCAATATAAGTTTAGAAAGTGAATATGTTTTTGAATTACAGTGTGATTAAAAAGTATCTCCATATTTTAAAATATTTATAATTTATTAAGTGACCGTTTTTCTTGACTGGCTGACTTTAAATCGTCTCGAAGTTCATATTACAGGATTCTTATCCAATCCAGCAGACGTACAGTAATGGCTTTCTTAGGATGAAGACCTGCTTTTGAGGTGGCTACAATTGATTCAAGTTGTTTACACCAGGACTTCTTTCGCTGAACATTGTTGTAAACAATGCATTTCTCATCACCTGTCAAAATGTGCTCAACAAAGAATGGATTTTAATTGCATTTATATCGTAAATCACAGATGACATACGATCCAAGGGATTCTTTTCAGTTAAATCCTGTGGTACAGAAACATCGTTAGGATTTGAGTACCCGAGTTTCACAAAGTGCTCATGGATAGTAGATTCTGATAAAGTTAATGTTTCTGCTAATTCCAGCGTTATGTAATGCGGGTTATTCTCAATCAATGTCTTGATTTGGTCGTCATCTGTCGAAGGGACTCAGCTTGACCATTCTTCATCAATAATGCTACAATCACCAACTCTAAAATTAGCGAACCACTTCTGTCAGCAAAAACAGCTTCACCGTACACAGCACATATATTTTTATGGCTTGCTACGCATTTTTACTTTTACATTAAAAATTAAGCATAAAGTATCTAAAATGCGGCTTATAATCTTCCATTTTCATAGGGATGCAAAATTGATACGAATTAAATAATTTGAAACTTTCTTTCCCAAGAGATAGTTTGAAATGTGCTCTGATGGAAAATGTAAGCATATTATATCTGTCGATAAATTTGACATCTTCTAACATGTTGGAATATAAAAATCGGCATGAACTTTGTGGACGACCCAGTATAAAAGATTGTGTATATTATCACTGTATAGATAATTTATATGTAAGGGTTTTCTTCCATATTGGCTATGCAGGTAGGAGAAGGAAAATCTGGTAGTTATTACATGGCGGTGGCAGGATGACTGGAGTAGGGACTGTTTACAAAGCACGCCCCCCCCCCCAGTAATTCTGTAACTACATTACTGGATGTTTGAGTCAAAACACACCGTACACGGCATATATCTTTTACGTTGCTTGCGAGGGGTTTTTGCCTGTATGCTTTAGAAAAAGCATAAAGTGTCTAAAATATACCCTATCATCGTCCATTTTCAAAGGGATGCAAAATTGATACGAATTAAGTACTTTTATACTTAACTTCAGAACGAGGCAGCTGGAGTTTCTGGGACACATATTGAGGAAAGAGGGCCTGGAGAATCTGATACTCACAGGTCGAATAGAGCGAAAGAGAGACAAGGGAAAACAACGCATGACATACCTGGCGGGTTTAAACAAGTTGATGACAGAACGTAGCCTGGAGGAAATAGCAAAGGGAAGGGACTTCGTTGAGAGCTGCAAGGGATAGAAGGATGTGGAGAGTTATGATCGCCTACGTCCTGAAAGGACATGGCACATAAAAAGAAAGAAAAAGAAACAGAATCGCTCCTTCTTTACGGCAAAGAATTTTGGACGATTTCTTCAAAGATGAAGAAGAGACCTGAGGCGACAGAGATGTGGTGCTACAGAAGGATGCTAAGGATATCATGGAATGAGCGTGTGAGCAAGGATGAGGTCTTAGAGAGGTTGCCAACAATGATGAGGCTTATAGTTCTTTCTTTCTTTCTTTCTTTTTCCCTTCTTTCTTTTTCCTTCTTTCTTTCTTTCTTTTTTCCTTCTTTCTTTCTTTCTTTCGTTCTTTTTTCCTTCATTCTTTTTCCTTCTTTCTTTCTTTTTCCTTCTTTTTGTCTTTCTTTCTTTTTTCCTTCTTTCTTTCTTTTTCCTTCTTTCTTTTTTCTTTCTTTCTTTTCTCCTTCTTTCTTTTTTCTTCTTTCTTTCTTTTTCCTTCTTTCTTTCTTTTTCCTTCTTCGTTCTTTTTCCTTCTTTTTTTCTTTTAATTGTTGCTTGTTTTTCTTTCTTTTCTTACTTTTTCCTTTCTGTCTTTTCACTCTTTATTATTCTTTCTTTCTTTCTTCATTTCTTTTACTTTTTCATTCTTTCTTTCGTTCTTTTCATGCATGGATCCTTTCGTTCGTTCTTTATTTCTTTGTTTTCATTCTTTTCCCCTTTCTTTTTTTCATTCTTTTTATTTACCTGATGTGTGAAGATTGCCCCATCTTCAATTCTCTATTGAAGGAACGATATTACGTAACAGTTCAGTACTCTTTTCTTTAATTCTAACGCGATTTTCCTGTTTCTATCTTATGGAAGAAAACATCTTTCCCTATCGAGAAACGCCTACTGATTTCGGTGTCGTACTTGTTACTCTCCTCTTCTTTGATTTTGGTATATCCAATTTATAATTTGCATGTTGAGCTGTTCCTTTTACTGACGTTCATGCGTTCTGTCTTCTCGAAGTTGATGCTTTTTTTTCAGTACCTTCTCTGGGAGTACTTTTTGTTTACTTCTTTAAAATTTTTCTTTCTCTTAATACTCTGCTTAGATTTGGGAAGACCTCTTTGGCCATTCCAATATGTTTAAGGATCCCAGTATCACACTTTCCCTTCTCTGTTAGAACATTTCCCAGATATTTAAATTTCTGTACCTACTTGATATTAATATCGACCTGTAATTGCAATGCATTCGGTCTGCTTGTAGTTTATACTTAGTCCTTTCTTCTTGCTTTCTTTTGCTATCAACTGTAGGAGATTTTGTAGTTTCCGCGTCTTCTATCAAAGCATATAACTTACATGATAATGATGAAAAAAGAGGGAAAATAGCTTATACTTTTTATTATTTATTTATTAACACAAAACAATTTATGACAATTTGGAATAAAAAAGATAATTAAAATTAAAAAAATAATAATAATATAAGAATCCCTCGATTAATGCGAATTCGATTAATGCATTTTCGATTAATGTTTACTAACTAAAATTCGATTATTGCATCTATAATAATTGATTAGTGCGGTAAAACAGTCTTCAGTTTAACTATTGTAATACAAAATTGATTTTTTTATAGTTACCGATTAATTAAATTTTTTCTAAAATTAAAAAAATGGTTAACTATATATATATATATATATATATATATATATATATATATATATATATATATATATATATCCATCTTTCTCTCTTTCTCTCTCTACATATATATATGTGTGTATGTATATATATATATATATATATATATATATATATATATATATATATATATAGTGTGTGTGTGTGTGTGTGTGTGTGTGTGTGTGTGTATGTATATATATACTAGCAGTATCGCCCATCATAAAGACTGAAAAATAAAATTGACAAAGATTATTGTTTAAGGTTGACGGACACGCATGTCTTAATTAGTTTTTTTTTGTTTTTTTTTTTTACGAATTGGTCAAACCCAAACTCAAACAAAACCATTGTTTTCAATCGTTATGAGTCTATCGATTGAATAGAATTTTATTATAAACAATTGTCTTGTAAATGGAATTTTTAAAGCATTCTGAATGTAAAAATAAAGGAAAAAGTATGCAAGACAATAAGAAACACTACCTGCCAAAAAAAAGTGAAGTTTTGCTGAAATCGGTTGAAAAATGTAGGAAATCCGATCCCATATATAAACGAACGAACACACACACACACACACAAACAACCTGGGTTTTATAATAAGTATAACTCGATATGAGTTGTCCCCATTTCATTAACGTGATGCCTCTTAATCGTGTTTTCAAATTGATTTCGTGCAAAAACAATTGTGTTTTTCCCATTTTTGGTGCTGTCAGAACCACCGCAAGGTAATTTTACGTAGTCCTGTGAAGTTTGGTTCAGATTGGTTGAAAAATATAGGAAATCCTATCCAATATATAAACGTACACACACACACACACAATCTGCATTTTATAATAAGTAAGATATATATATGTTTCATGCCTGAAGATGACTGAACGTACAGTCAAAAGTACTTGCGTATTTAAGAAAGAAGTTATACAGCTTATAATTTAAAAAATAAGGATAATAACATTCATCGAGTGATTGATAGGGTAATCCATCTTTAAAATTAGTTAGCTAAGGGATTTCGCAATTTAATATCATTAATTTTACGAATTTAGTTTTTGTATGAATCATTCATTGTAATATAAATTGAACTGCACCACATATTTGATTTAAAAGAACTGATCCGACGTGCAAATTTTAGGGATAACAGCTGCGACATTGCTCTATTTATTGAACAATTTAGTTCATGCAACATTAACTGATAAAATCCTACATCAAAATTTTCTCAAACTGCCATATTATTAAAAAAAATGTACTCACATAAATTTTCAGAAAGATTCAACCTTAGCTTTCTGACTGCACGCTCAACAAGTTTGTACCAGTCATCAATATATATATATATATATATATATATATATATATATATATATATATATATATATATATAGTATAATATTAAGTACAGGTTTCACCTAAGCGGATCTTCAGGAAAAGCTGGCTCTTATTAGTTGATTTAAAACGGTGCTCGATAGAGTAACCTAGAGCTTTGTAAATATAAGTAACTATACTTGTCTCGAAAAACGTTCGAATTTTTGATTTGCTACTAATCAAATAAGCTTTGTCTGGCTCACTAGGTTTGACTATATATATATATATATATATATATATATATATATATATATATATATATACACGGAGTTCGAACTTGCTGTTTAAAACCGGGCAAACTGGAGAAAAAGCCTGCTACTGAGATATAGCTAACTTTGAAAGAAACGTCTCAACCATCTGAGAGGATTAAGAATTAACACTTAATCTCGGGCTAATACATCAGCCCACATGACGGTTAGCCCTTCAGTATGCCCTTCCTGTGGATTTATTTGAAATATAGTTGTCTCATACGAAACAGAAATATTAAAACTGAACTGAAAGACACGCTAATAACGACGGGAGGGTCCATCACACACACACACACACACACACACACACACATATATATATATATATATATAT